>JAPFBL010000323.1:0-417500 GCA_026182355.1 Hermatobates lingyangjiaoensis | reverse complement strand
ACGATCAAAACTGGACACAATAAGAGTTCAAAATTCAAGAAGAGTACCTCACAGAGTAAGGAAACAGAAAGAGAAAGGGCGACCAAGCTCGTTGTAGACGCAGCGGTAAGTAGCCCGTATATATATATATAAAAAGATTTCACATAAACACGTGAAACAACAATCAATGATCAAACCACAATATGAAATGGGAAAACAAGACTAAGAACCTTCAAACGTAACAAGCGGTCTTAGTCAGAGTCAAAAACCCAATGAGTTTTTGACTCTGACGAAGACCGCTTGTTACGGTTGAATTATTAATTTACATTGGGTCTTGTCTTGTCCAATCTTAGTTTGTTTTACCATTTCTTATTGTGGTTTGTAATATATATATAATATATATATATATTATATTATATATATAAAGGCCTATAGCTATATCGGACTAGGCGGTACAGGCTATGCACTGCAGTTAGAAAGAAACATAATGAAGAAACTACTCTACGCATGGTATCAAGTTAGCTGAATGGTTAACGTACTCGCCTCTGAACTGGAGGGTCTGGGGTTCGATACCCACCTAGCACTCGATTTATTCACATTAGAGGTGATTAAATCTAAACATGTCGTTCCTCGGAGAGGACGTTAAACCGACAATCCCTTACTCTGTACGACATCAGTTACTCGTTAAAAATCTCTACTCTAAATAAACATGAGTTAGTCAAAATGTAGGTCTCCCAATGTAGAATTAATCTTCATTGTGAGGCATTACAAAGGGCACAATATTCAGCCTATGTGTGTTCCTTGTGGGACAGCCACTACAACCTAAAGGTACTATTCTACGCATGTACCACTAAATCCCCTTGTCGGAATATTGATGTAAACCCCCAATAACACCAGTTCTCGCCGATATAGTTACGCCTGAGTTCTTAAAAGACTGCATCAACATATTAGAAACAAAAGTAAATTTGATTAAACTATACAGGAATGATAAGCTGGTATGCTTGAAAGAGCCTATTATATCATCATTCTGCAGCCCTGCATTTGATCTGATTAAATTTATGTATTCAGATCTACTTTCAAAGAAGCCGCCTCTTACGTTACTATTCAAATAGAAGGGCTCTTGGTAATTTCCTTAGTAAGGCAATTGTCGCTTTTTTTCCCCCACCTTATTCCCTTAAGGGTCGATTCGCCTGAAGGGACAGGTCTGAACATCTCCACAGCTGCCCTTTCTTTATTATTTAAACCATATATTGAACTTTTTATTTCATGTTTATATATATACGCTCTACTTATCTTTGTGTAGCATAAACCACTCAAGCACCATACTTTATGTAATTCAAATATATTGCTTACATAAAAGTGATATATTTATAGTTTTCTGCAGCATATAGCATACATTTCCATTACTCAGTTTTATTAGCACTCAAACTAAATTATATATATTTATACATCTCTATATAGACAAGACCTCGAATTATCAGTTGAATTTTGCATAACAATGAACTAAAAAATTATTTTTATACTTTTTGTATTATCAAGTACAAATATTTATCCTACTGATCTCTCAGAGATATTAAGTAACTAAAAGAAAAGTTTTTGTCAACAAAATCACATCCTATTTGAAAAAAAATGTAAAAAAGATAAAAGTATATTTAAAAAATTACATTCATTTTTATATATTACTTACAGAAGAAAATACTATATAGTTTTCTATATATAAAATTAGTCAACATTAGCTTACTGAGGCAGATGTAACCTGAAGATGAACACAAAGTGGTCGAATCGCACTGTGTGATTACATCTTTTTTGTGTGGGAAGACTTAAGTGTTCTTTTCTTTTCTCAATCATAACATTATATATTATTTATATATTACTAGCTGATCTACGCGGCCTTGCCTGGGCGTTAGATTATGCCCCGTACTTTTGGTTATGGGCGGTAGATCCTAAAAAAAGGACCCTGATCAAAATCAAAATACCGCAGTATGTTCCTACGAAGAAAGTTATACAAGATCCATATGTTTCTTTAAATATAAATGCCTCCAGTGTTATGCTATAGCACAGACAGACAGACAAACTTTGTATTATATATATACAGCCTGATGATGGTCTACGAGACCGAAACTTGTCGTTGTTTTATTGAAAATAATATATAGTTAGTTATTAAATAGTATTAGATATAAATAGTGTCAGAATGTGTGTATATATGAAAGGAAAAGTTTGGGCCAGTTGATTTTCTATTCCCCGAGCAACTGAGAAGAGCCTGTAGGACATTAGAGAACTCTCTAAAAAGGTAACCAAACATGAAATTGGCATAAAATTTTTACAAACATGTTTGCAAGAACATATTACCAACCTTCACTAAAATATATATATATATATATATATATATATATATATATATATATATATATATAATAAATTCAAAACGAAAGAAACACACAGAAAGACACAGACATAACTCACATCGATATTTCGACCATCGTCGTCATCAGGAGGTGTGAAGAGCGAAGAGCGAAGAGTCCCGCAGAAATATCGATATTGAAATAGCGATGTGAGTTATGTCTGTGTCTTTCTGTGTGTTTCCTTCGTTTTGAATTTATTTTATTTAAAAAAAGTCCGCTGGACCGTTTTATTAATTAATTATATATATATTATATATATATATATATATATATATATATTCACTGTTTCGTTATTGAGGGCTAGGTCAAATAAAAGAAAATAAACTCCTTTCTTGGCCTAGAAAGGAGTTTATTTTCTTTTATTTGACCTAGCCCTCAATAACGAAACAGTGAATAGAATAGAAGATAGAATAACAATTTTTGAGTTTATATATATATATAACATAATGAAATGTATCATATATATTTGAAATTTTTATTCCAAAAGCATTTATAAAGAATATAAATAGTTAAATGTGTATGTTTAAAATATAAAAAAAAGTAAATTAGTAAAAGAAATGTACAATTAATTAATAAATAGACATTTTTAATTGATTTGAAAGTTTTAAAATACTTTTATCGATAAAATATTTGATGAATTCTATGAAACAGAACTGATTGACAGCTATAAGTTCTTTTGTGGCTTAGGAAACCTTTTGATTTTAGAAGTTCTCCTTTAAAACGACAATAGGTTTAAGAAGATAAAGATACAATACAATATGTGAGTATGTACCCTTCATGCAATACAGACGCTTTGGGGCTTTATTGAAACAGAATATCAAAACCCAAACTGATCGTTTTTTGATGGCTACCTTATATCTTAACTGCTTGCAAAGTTTTATGTTTTTTATTTATTTTTCTTTAACAGTATCTTTCTTTACAACTGTTTACACCAATGATTTTTCTTTTAAAGGGGATGATTGTTTAATTAGTGGAAATAATTAAGAAAATGGCCGACTCATGTCGTGATGACTTGCAATAACTATGACGGCAGGAGAATGGGTCTGTATGTTTGAGTTGTAGTGACTGTGTCTACAGTATGACAGGTGACATATGAATCGTATAGCCAGATGAACTCTGCCCTGGAAATGGAAACTAGAAGGGTAGTCAGCGAAACGTACAACTAATCTTTCACTAGAAAACTGAAAAATTGTTTCTTGGATTTTACATAAAACATAGAACGAAAGAAAAAGGAAATGTTTAACAAAGAAAGATATGGACTCAGGCACCAAGTTTATTTAATATGAAACAAGAAAATGATAAACCCTCCTAACAAGTACCAGGGTTGATATTTGTACAAGCTCACTTTTATGTTTCTAACGACACCATTCATAATGACTTGAAAATCCCTTTTATCCACCAAGAAATCCAATTCCGATACCCGCAAATTCCGTGAATCTTTACCCACCAATCTAAACCCTTTTATTTAGGAATTATCATCCCACCAGATTCCTACCAACCCAATTAGAAGGATGATCTACTCGTCAAGAAATGATAACTATTAAGAATAGTTGCAAGTCATCTGAACAATCTACGAGTATATCTATGGAGTTTTCTCCATTCTTTTATAGTTTCTTTTATATATCATGAACCTGTATACCTTGTTACCCCTCTAAGGGTAGTTGTAATATAATAAAATAATAAAAAAAAGAAAACAACGTATTTTACCGACTTACAGTACTGTCGCGTGAATTAATCAGTGACATGCGCGATGTAGTATCGCGTTGCTGCCTAAAGCGCGACACGTAAACGCGTCGGCCTGATTTGATGAGTGTCCAATGACTGGAAAGTTTAAGAGCACAATGATCGAAACAGTAGTGAATGAAACAGCTAAATGCCTGGAAATATATACATATACAATATGCACGTAAGATATGTACAACCGCCTGAGATAACTCCTTTGCGCAAAGGGAACTAAAACAGTTGGTTTTATTGGCTGTAAAATTTCTGATACTTGCTAAAGACCTCTATTACAAATAACAGTAACTAGGGAAGATTGTATGAGTTCTGGTATGGTACCTAATGCACATCAGAAGCTATTGATATAGCTTCTCAACCACTGATTATTAAAGTTCAAAGATGCGTTTCTTAAGGATTTTTGGTCTAAGAAATAACACTCCTGTTTATACGCCGACGTTTCACTAAAAACTGTTTGGCATTATCAAAGTTAAAACGAATTGATTAACGATATAAGTAGTTATAAACAAATACATCCACAGAATATCAACCAACAGAAAGTAAAGTAAACCTTTTTGTGATTTTCTTTTAGTTACTTTTTGTGATTTCTTTTTACTTTATTTGGTGTTTATGGTTTGGTTTATTCTATTTTTTTTTCAGTTGGTTGATATTCTGTGGATGTATTTGTTTATAACTACTTATGTCGTTAAATTGAAAATGCGAAAAAGTTTTGACAAAACGTCGGCGTATAAACAGGAGTGTAATTTCTTTAGACTAAAAACCCTCAAGAAATCCATCTTTGAGCTTTATCAGAAGTTATTAGGGTAGAAAGTATAGTCCGGGGTTCGATCCCCAACTGGCCCTCGATTTATTCACGCAGGAGGTGAATAAATCTGAGTACGTCATCCCTCGGAGAAGATGTACCTGTCGTACGTACAGATGTACTCGTACGTACGGAGTAGATAACCTGTCGGTCTCAAAAACCTGTACGATGTCAGGTACTCGATATAGATCCCTACTGGAAACTCACTACAGTTGCGCAATATTTAGGACAACCAATGTAAAATTGGTAGAATCACCGATCAAACAAAAAGTCAGTAAACGGTTGACGTTATCTCCCGCTAGCGAGATCGTTTTAAACAATAAAAAAAAGTAAAAATAAGGAAAAAATAGTATTGAATGTTTAGTGGTAATACAAAAACATGCCAGTCTCATATTGCTAAGTTTGACTTTATGCGAATTATTCTTTTAATGTTGATTTATTTTTTTTTTTATAATATTTGTTTGATTGCATGGGGATGTGGTGTATTTCGGCGTGAAGAGGGTTGTTGGGTAAAGCAAACTCTGGAGCCAGGTGAGAAAGCCGCCGAGGGGCTCTGGGTGTCGAGAGTGCTCAGTGGGGGATGCGCCTGCGCAGATGGGGGTAACGATCCCTGACGTCACAGCATGGCCTACCCCGCGCCCCCTCCAGACAGCCCCCCTCCCCCAAATCGATTGTCAGATATCTCTCTCATTAATCACGTGGGGGTGGGCTCCGGCGCTTAGGCGACTGACAGCCTCTGCCTCGTCAGTCTGTTTAAAATGCTGATTGGCCCACACCACGATACGCACCCTTCTCTCACAGCTCTGTATTATATATCCCTCCATTCACTCGCCACCCACACACACCTCACGGCAAACCTTTGTAAAAGCCAGTGTCGAATCGACCAATGCCGCAAAGTCCCATTTACAAACTTACACACTTTCACTACAAACAACACATACAGAATCAACAAAATCTACCACATATCAAAGTCTCTTAAAAACATTTACACTAAGAACGCATATACAATGCGGTCAACCAATACGACAAAGTGTCATTTACAAACTCTACATCACTGACTATAAACAACATATGATACAATCTACCTAACAAAGCTCTTAAAACATTTTACACTAATGCTGTAAAGAACGCATTACAATGCGGTCAACCAAGTACCAGTGTATATTACACTTACACACTTTGACTATAAATTCAACACATACAGAGATGATACAGAAATCTACCAGACAATGAGTGTTCTTTATAAACTTACACCAAATAGACCTTTGAACTCCTATCCTAAACTAGTGTTTATTATTCCTAAAACTAAACATTTTTCTTTTATTTATCCAACAAGTCCTTATATTTTATTTTTTAATTCGTCAAATGTGTGATACAGAAATACGAGAAATGAGTGTGTTTTTTCTCATATAGCCTTTACTTTTTATATAGTGTTTATTTTTCTTATATAGTCTTTATTTTTCTTTACATCTTTCATATTTCAGGTAACCTGATCGGTACTTAATATGTACTTTGTGCCAGTACTTATAATAATGCTTATTTGAATACTAAGTACTGACAAAATTAGTGTTTTCTTTTGCAAATATAATGTAAATATTACATCATTTTTACACGAATTCATTTTGTTTCAGGTAAGACTGGTGATTCAACTTTTTGAAAATTGTAACAAATTGTATGAAGGGTCTATATTCTTCAGAATGTATGTATTTTTTAATCCTTTTTTGTTATATGCTTGCAATTATACAAACTTAAATTATGGAACATTCTACATTCACTTTTGTGTTTGGTGATTTTTGCAATCAAAGTATCTGTTTTTCATGCCTTCATTATTCTCATGTTTTTTTTTTAAATATTCTTGTATACACAATATATATACTCACTATGAACTAAGAGAAAGCTCTTCAAAATGAACACATATAGTTCGATATGAGAAAAGATGCACAAACAAGGACTATCTGGAGACCAGTTACAGAGATCAAATTTTTAATTACTAAATTAACAGTTTCTTCTTGGATAAAATATTGATATGCGTCACTTTTTTTTTTTTTTTTTTTTGTTTATAATATCTAATCTAAATTTCAGGTAAATTGATTTTGTTAACATTAAACTATAAAATTATGTTGATATAGCTTCTCGACTACTGATTTTTCAAGTTCACAGAAGGGTTTCTTGAGTATTTTGGTCATAAAAATTCAACTCCTGATTATATGCCAACGTTTTGCCAAAAGTTGTTTAGCATTTTCAAAGCTAAAAGTTGTGGTTGTCTAGTTACAGAATTTTTTTGTTTGTTTCGTTTGTTTTCTGTTGGTTGGTAGTCCGTTGATGTATTTGTCTTGCTTTATTTATGTCGTTAATAAATTGTTTTTTATCCTTGAAAATGCGAAACAACTTTTGGTGAAAGGTCGGCACATAATCAGGATTTCGTCGTTACCACTGAGGTTAGTATTATTAATATTACAATTATAGTAATCCGTCTTACCTACTACCCTGCTGCTGAAGCTCTCGGACCGGTTTCGGGCGTCAACCATCTTCAACAAGAACTACCAAGTTCTTGTTGATCAGTTCTTGTTGAAGATGGGTGACGCCCGAAACCGGTCCGAGAGCTTCAGCAGCAGGGTACGAGGTAAGACGGATTACTATAATTTTAATAATAATATACCTAATCAGGAGTTGAATTTTTATGACCAAAATCCTCAAAAAACCCCTTCTGTGAACTATAAAATTATATACTTTCAAATAATTTTAAAAATTAATATTAGTACAGTTTTTTGGCAAGCCCATAAAAACTAAAATAGTCGCCAAATAACAAATTGATTTTCCACCCCACCCCCCCTCCCACCCTAAAACTTCCACTCCTGGAACAGCACTAAAAGGTTTAAGCTTTATGTGAGACCGTTGAAAAATAAGATACATAATCTATTTTGAAGGAAAATAATCTAATAAGAAATAAAAATAGATATATATATATATATATATATATGGCTTACAATGTGACATTTTGGTGTGAAGCCTTGAATTCTGTTTAACAATGTTAAGGCCAATGAAGGATGGTATTTTGTACTAAATGGGTTTAGAAAGAAACAATTTTGGTTAAATGGGGGGGAAAAATGACTAGGAGTTATATTTTAGGGAGGACTGCGGTTGGTAATATAAAAACAGTAAAGAATGCAGAGTAGGCAAGATGTGAGAGGAAGCTGTGAAGCGTGAAATGACTGGAGAGCTGGGTGGGACGGGAGGCCGTTGACGAACAGTTCTCTGGGTAACTGTCGCTGTGGCATGGTCGAGAGCCTGGCCTGTGGCATGGCCCACCTATTAGCTTTGCCAGATTCCTGTAGGAGAGAGTCTGTCTAAGTCTGCAATAACAATCACAACTTCATCATGAAGAGTACAAACCATGTTACTCTGTATCATATTTCAGTCACCAAGCTTTCACATAAACACGTGAAATAACAATCAATGATCAAACCATTTCACATTGTGATATGATCATATATCATATGATTTCAATTATATATATTTTTTTTAAAAGAAATTTTGGTTTTCTTTGATGATGACTGTATTTGTATACGAGTACTGTAATTCATTGTAATTCTATGAAATAAATATTTTGGGTGTTTTCTGGAATTTTGAAGGTTCGTTAGTTTGCAGTGGCAGTTCCACAAGGGAACACACGTAGGTCGAGCATTGACCCTTTGTGATACCACACAATGAAGATTGATTCTACAGTGGGAGTACTAAATTTTGTCTAACTCAAATGTATTTAGAGTAGGGATCTTTAACGAGTACCTGACATCGTACAGGCTCGGGACCGACGGTTTAACGTCCTTCTCCGAGGGACGACATGCTCAGATTTATTCACCTCGAGAGCCAGGTGGGCATCGAACCCCGGTCCTATCAGTTCAGAGGCAAGCACGTAACCACTGAGCTTGCCTGGCCCCCCAATTTTGAAGATTAACGGATTATCGACGGTTAGGCGGCAAAATGGTTTGCTAGGCCAATGTGAACTGCTAATGTGCTGAGGACTTTGTATAACTATGAAAGAAGAATGGTTAATCGATTTTAGTTGCCAAGGGAATGACTGGACTGATAAGAGTTGAAGTCTATTTTCAGTAATTGAATAGTCGGAAATAAGAGTGTTTTGTGATAAGAAAAGAGGGTGAAAGTGCGGAAGGGAAGAGAAATGGCGACATGAGGGTGCCGGAATGAAGGGCGCTTGAGCAATACTTGTTGTAGATGGGATGTGGGTGAGAGCGAGTGAGATAAAAAGGCCGGAGTGATTTGTTATGGGATCGGGGGGCGGCGGAGGGGCGATTGGAAGAGAGAAGGGGGGGTGGGTTAGACGCAATGGCGCGGCAAATGGGCCACCAGCTCCGCCACCACCCGGCCGAGCTGACAAAGTGTTTATTGGGAGCCGAGGGCTCCTTTATTAATCTTGTCCTCCCGCATAATTGTGCCGCATTCCTCCCCCGAGTAAACAGATTCTAGTTGCACCACCCTCCCTCCTTTGCCAACATCACACACCCTCCTCCTCATTAACCCACCCTCTCACCTCCTTCCTGCTAAACTACTTCGCAATCTCAACAAACTCTGCTTTATAGACCTCACTCCAACAAACGCCCAAATTATTATAATCAACTTCTCCCTTCCCAAACTAAAATCATACATTCTAAAACTAAACCCCAACCACTGCTCCTTTACTAAACTCATCAGAAAGAAAATGTTTATTCTTTTACACACCTGATTTATCAGTTATAGCACTAATTTTTAAATAAAGATTCATCGTAATGGGGCTGCCCTGTTTTAATATATAGCAACACGACACAGTGATCTGAAGCCATATTGCGAAGTGATAGGCGAAGAAGCCAGTATCAACTCATTGCGAATATCCTTCAAGGTGCTTTTATTCAACATCGCAACAGGTGTCTCTCGTCACCATGTCTTCATGACCAAAATGATAGTTTACATCATTTAAGTACAAATTACTATGGTTTTTTAACGAACTATATATTTCAGTTCAAAATTCAAGAAGAGTAATACACAGAGTGAGTAAAGATACACACTTACAAAAGTCAAATTTTCGAGTAATCCGTCTTACAGGGTACAGAGAAATGGAGACCAAGCACGTTGTATACGCAACAGCAAGTAACCAACCCGGCAACCGTATAGTTATCTTATATTATATATAAAAATCTTCAATAATTCATATATATATGACATGTTCAGTTAATATTACGGGCGTTTGATTCGTTAATCTAGTGCTGTTCTCTCAATTTCGTAGGTCCTCGGTGCAAGTTTGTTCTTCTAGGAGCTATTTCAAAACTATTTATTATGACTCGCGTTGCCAACTATCGGTTCTTATGACTCAATACCTTTTTTCATGAGGCATTTCTCTTGTGATTATTATTCATACCATTCTTATATACAATCAGTATAAAACTCTATTGCATCTTCTTGAAGTAATACCATAATATTTTATAACAGATTGATTTAATATATCGACACAGTTTGATATGATTGAAATTTTCTATCAAACTGTGTCGACTATGTTATTCAATCTGTATATATATATATATATATATATATATATATATAGAGAGAGAGAGAGAGAGAGAGATAGAGAGAGAGAGTATATATATAACGGGCTCCAACCGTCGCTTCGCAAGTGCGCTTGGCGTCCCCATCTCTTCCCTCCTGGTGAGTGTTAAATTGAAAATTAGAGACTGTAAGTGTGGTTTTCTATTTGCTGTGTACATATAGTTTACTTTGAAATATATCTATAGGTTTATTATTTGATCAGGATTTGGTCAATATTCTAGTTTCAAAATCTTAAGAATAAGAAAATTATTTTCTTATTCAAAAAAAGTCCTTAATTCTGTAAGTTATATTATTTTATTTATCTCTGAAAAACTACTGCTTGTAATATTCATAAGTTGTAACAATCCATTTTCATATTATTTATAGGTTGGATGTTATAATATAGGTTGACATGTGATTTCTTATTATCCATTGTTTGCAGGACCTATAAAAAAGGTTTTACAATAAAACCGAAACGTAAAAGAAGAAAAAAAAAAGGCAACGAGAGTTTGATTATTCTATCAAACCTATTCTATCAAACGGTTGATACATTATTTGAATTTATATATATATATTATATATATATATATATATATATATTAATTGGCAGCAGATCTTCTCTCAAGCATATTTTATTGAAAATGATCGCAGTTTCTGCATTAACGACATTTTATTAACAGATTCTAACCTGCTGGCTATTTTCCTTATTGTAGTAGGTAAACTATAAATCAGATTAGCCAATGACATTTCCAAGTAAATAGGTCAAGTGAGCGAAAGAAATTCAATAACATGATCTAATATATAATATATAACATGGTCTAAATATATATATATATATATAGTTTAATGTACATAAAGAAACATAAAGAAATTAAAAACACACACTTACAATTTTCAGTCTCTAATTTTCGGTTGAACCGTCTTCAGGAGAGATAAGAGAGGGAAACCAAGCGCACTGGTACAGAGACGGTTTGTAATTAACCAGTGTGCTTGGTTTCCCTATCTTATCTCCCCTGAAGACGGTTCAACCGAAAATTAGAGTCTGTAAGTGTGTGTTTTTAATGTCTCTATGTTTCTTTATGTACATTGAACTCTATTTGTCCATTCGGATCGTATTTTCATTGTAAAAGTATATATATATATATATTATATATATTATATATATATATATATGTATATATTTGTATATTTAGGGAGGAGACTTTACTTAATACATACTTCAGTGAATTCCTGCTAAATCTGTGTTCTCCTCACTCTTGTAGGTAACTTTCTTATCTAGTGTCTCAAATTGTCAGGTGTACTGAACAACAATCTCCCAAAATTTTATTTTCAATTTTTGTCAATATTCTGAACTAATTACTAATATAATATATCAATATTATATTAATATTTAAATAGATGTATTTAAATCAAGAACTTGCTATGCCATTGAACAAAATAATCATTCATTTGATCTTCAAATAGCCAATTACAACCTATGTTGATTCAAAATATATAGTGAAATAAAGTAATTTATTTTTTGGAAAAGTAAAAAGATTTGAAGCCTGGAATACATAGGGAGATTGTAGATGGTAAACAGAGAATCGTGGAGGGTGAGGCCGCTTGTTTATTTATCTCTAATACCCACGCTTACCACCCTATAGTTAGTTTGACCATGCGTCACTGTAAGAGGCATTGACTCTGCAAATCTCATGGTTTTCAGAGAAACGTCTCTTCCTCAAAATACGTCTTCAAGGTGTCTCAAACCAACATGTTTAATGTTCGAAACATTAAACATGTTTAATGTTGTTTTCCAACGTACACACTTATAAAAGGCTTTCATCTTTTAGAGTGCTGTTCTAGGGGTGGCAATTATGGCTCATTTATTATTTGGAACCCATTTTAATAATGATACTAAATTCGGACTAAATAAATTAGGACTTACATTTAGTACTCAAATGTATTTAGAGTAGAGATCTTTAAGGAGTACTTAATATCGCACAGACTCGGGAACGACGTATTAAAATCCTCTACGAGGGACGACCTACTCAGATTTCTTCACCTCAGACGTCAATAAATCAAGGGCCAGGTGGGTATCGAACCCGGACCTACTAGTTCACAAGCGAATACGTTAACCACTGAGCTACCTGGCCCCATATTTACTAAAGTAAGAACTTAGAAATAACCAATTGATGGTATACATCGCTTTGATATAAAGTTTAAGCAAGCAAAAACCAATTGAGGAAAGTTTCTTCTATCTTTTTACAAAAAAATGTTCAAACATAACAATATTTTAAACATACATTGAAGAAATATTAAAACACCAATATTAAGAGAAAGGTGTAACTTTTTGAATTTCATTGTTATTGGAAATCAGGTATATTGCGGTGAAACCTTTCAGGAAGCGTGAAAGTTGTATACGAGTTATTGAGGTTACTAAATCTTTCTGCCACAAGATATTCGATTTTTTTGTTTTTTTTTTTTTTTTTTGAAAGATGAACATATCAGGGTATTTCATTACTATTTACAGTGATGATCCCATTTCATTAGAGTCTCAAAAACAGTTGAGAGATGAGGACTCCGGTTGAATTGTGAATTGCTGGCGAATTGTAGGAGAATGAATGTCTTGTCCGCTGCTCCTTGGGAGTTGTTAACACTCTCCCTGAGCCATCGCCTTAATGACTTGCTCTATTGTTCCCCAGATCACTGCTCTATTGTCCTCACAGCCAACATCCCCAGTCATTACACCAGATCATTCTGCATTACTCCTTGTTGAGATTGTACCTCGTTACGAGAAAAAAAAAAAGTACAAAACATAATTATAACGGCCAACGGATGATCCTGCAATTTCGCTTTGCCGCCTCTTACAAAAAACAGAAAAGAAAAGAAAGTAGATAATGAGGCTCGTTTTCTTCCGCCTTTTTATAGACCTTGCAAAAACCCTTTCAAGCGATACCCTTTAATTATCATATTCTCATCAACAAAAAAAAAAAAAAAAGTATTTGCATAGGCAAAGCGGTTTCATTTCCTGTAAGAAACAAGGTTAGCTTGAGAGTGCAGAATTAAAAGTAAACCAAGTGTTCAATGGTTACCCATCTTTAAAAATAATTTGCAGTAGTCGGCCCAGTAACCTAGACTAATCAATGCCGACAAACGTCGGCAAATTATTAACGTTTATGAATACCTCCGTGATTAGCTACCTTGAGTAATATGAAGTAAGATACACTTAAATAGAATAACATATATATGTAATAACTATCATTTATATAGTTAAACTTTTAAACAGCAAATAATAAAAACAAAAAAAAAACACTCAAAAAGGAAAAATAAACTCTTTAGATTTAATAAGATGTAATTAACTTTATCATTAGAATATCAAGAATGATATGGTATTTACAAAATATATATAAAAAAACAAACGATTATATTTTTTTTTATTTGTTTAAACCGATCCCTAGGCGGGTTAAAAACGTCAGCCCTTTTTACGCTCTTTTTGCTTGATCGGTGATTCTACAGTGGGAGTCCTAAAATTTGCCTAAGTCAAATGTATTTAGAGTAGGGATCATTAACAGGTACCTAAATATTGTTTGGGTTCGGGACCGACGGTTTAACTTCCTCTCCGAGGGACCAAACGCTCAGCTTTAGTCACCTGCCAATTGAATAAATCGAGGGTCAGAGTGGGTATCGAACCCAAGACCTATCAGTTTAGAGACGGATGTCTTAACCACTGAACTAGCCTGGCCCTTTATTTTTGGTTTGATTGATTGTCTGATATATGAGGAAAATGCTTACATATTCTATCATCTGGGAAAGAATATTGTGAAGTGCTCATGACATTGACGATATACTCATTTTAGTATGAGTGCATATTATGAGTCTTGTCTAATTGTAAATCTATGAGAGGGACAGCTGTTTTCTGGACTAAGAGACAATATTAATCACATTGCCTTACTGTCATTAATCTGTAAGTGTAACTGTTTGCTTTTCGGATAGCACTCAAAGACTTTGATAGCTGACACATATATAGCGTTGCGATATACATTAAAAGAAATATTTCTCAAATTTCCATACTATGAATTTCATTAATCTATTAGAGTGCTAGATTAGTGTTCGGATAGCACTCAAAGACTTTGATAGCTGACACATATATAGCGTTGCCATATACATTAAAAGAAATATTTCTCAAATTTCCATACTATGAATTTCATTAATCTATTAGAGTGCTAGATTAGTATTCGGATAGCACTCAAAGACTTTGATAGCTGACACATATATAGCGTTGCGATATACATTAAAAGAAATATTTCTCAAATTGCCATACTATGAATTTCATTAATCTGTGAGAGTGCTAGATGCAGCTAGATACAAGATTTCCCAGTTCAGTTGATGTCCGTTACCGGATAGCAATATTAAGAGATCAACTGTTCGATATTGAGTGATAGTTGTTGTAAGTGTTTAACTATTTGCCAAATTGATTCTCCGTGGGAGGTCGTACTGATTGCGGGAGAGACAAGTTTTGATTCTTTAGTCAAGGTTGAGCCGAACAAAGGCCCCTGGTGATCATCTCCAATGATAAATCTAGATTAGGAAGGCAGTAGCAATAAAAGTGCGCAAGTGGTACTTCCGCTAGATTAGATCGGATTGCAATAAAGGAGGATGCAAGGTGTGTTTTGGTGGGAGGGGTGGGGATTTGTCTCGGGCCATCCCCCCAGGGCGGTGGGTGGAGGGGGTGTCTGTCATTAGGGGGTTGATCCACTGAAGGAAGAAGAACACGCAGCAGGTGCAAGGCTTAGTTACAGTGAAGTCATCCGGCTAATCCAACGATTGATTCCCTCCCTTCAAGCCCACCAAAGGGGATGGTTTTTATTAAGTGTTCGACCACCTGCTTCTCAAATGCTCTACACATTCTCTTCTCTGTTCCTTCCTAGCTTTAAATGTATCAAAACATTCTCATTTCAGTTCGGCTTTTACTGCAAAAAGATATACAATTCACAATAAAAATTTCATTCTTCTGTATTTAAAAATTTTAAAGCAATATTATATTTTTAAATCTTTATGACCTTAATGTTATACTTATTAAATAAATTATACTTATTAAATATAATATAAATATAATATTATATTATTAAATATAATAAGTAGTTATACTTATTAAATGAGCATGTGTGTGTGTGTGTGTGTGTGTGCGTGCGTGTGTGTATGAGTGTGTGATGTGTGTGTGTGTGTGAGAGAGAGAGAGAGGGAGAGGGCGAATGAGAGAGACTAAGTCAGGTTAAGAAACACTAACTATGCATACAAAACATTTTATACTTCTATGACTACTTGAACACTTGACATCTCCTTTTTGAGGCAGATGTAACCTGAAAATGAACACCGAGTGTTTTAAATGCGTTCTCTATTAGATAAAATCTTTTTTCCTGGTGTAAACAAAAGATGGAACAGAGAGTGTACTCTCTTACTCTTTGAACCATCTATGAAAGTTCATTTCAGCCTTCCTGAAGTTACAGAAGGACCAAGGAACTTCTATACAAGAATAGAGAAATAGTTATTACAAATTGGACTAAACACTCGACACCATGTATACACTACGATTTTGAAGTACAGAAATTAGGAAATTAATTAATTAATTTAGAAATAATTCGTTCCGGAAGTAGTTTTGTAAGATGAATCGCTAATTACAAAATGTGTTTCAAGCACCCAATATCCACCCCAAAATACACTTAATAAATTAAAATAACAAATATATTTAATAAACTATATAATAATTGTTATACGTATTATAATTGTAATAAGCATAGAAATAAAATATCAAAATAAATAATGATAATACGTAACAATATGTAAAGTCATTTATCTTTGGATGAGGTCGACTGGGTGGATGAACACATATATACTGTACTACCACATGGACAAAACTTAATTATGATTAATTAAAATTATGAAAATAATAAAAAAAATCTGGAGTGGCCTACACTCAACTTTACTATAAGTAACTTAATATCAAATTCTTGAGTATATAACACATAACGTCTCATTTAAGCATAATGTAAACATCTAAATGGGATGTGATTATTAGTCTTTCATTTCTGAGGTAGTACTGATAGTGATTGAAGGATATATCAATATATAACCTTATTTTTGTACATCACACAGCTGATGCAAATAATTTCATTAGTATAACTACAGCAGTAATAACATTTTTGAAAAACCAAAGTGAACATTTCTTGAAACGAAATATTATCCTACAAGAGAACATGGCTTTTGTTCAAAAAGCCAGTGGATTTCTTACATCATTTACTTGACATCGTTCTACATTGATTATTAAAGTAAAATTTTCTAATTTAAAACAGGAAAATACCCTTTTTTTCTCTGAAAAACATCATAAACAGCGAAGAAAATGTTGTTTTAAGGTGATTTATAAGTAAAGTAATATTTTTTTAACTTTTTAGAACTTGTTTCATATTTTTTTTATCTTTAGAATTTTTCACTTTTTTTTTATCTTTCTGTTTTATATTTCTTTTATATTTCATTTTTCATTTGTTTTAACTGTTATCATTTGAGATAAGTTCCTCCTTGTCTGAGGGATGATGCAGAGGATAACCAATGTGATAACAATTAGAGAAAGAGTTACTCTCAAATAAGATAAAACGAAGCTATCTGTCTTACGAAAAACTGCGAGATCTTGGTAAAGCGCCAAGAAAAAAAAAGCGTATATTTTAGAAGTATGTTTATATTTAAGAGCTGAGCAAAACGAGTTCGCATTTTGATGATTTAGACTTTTGTATGATGAAACAAAGTTCGTAAGATGACAGACACTTTTTTTTCCAGAAGGACTTTTCGTAAGATGGAAATTTCGTAAGAATAGGTTTTCGTATGTAGAGGTGCTATGTAATAGTGATAAAAGCAAATTAAGTGCAAGACACGACGTTGATTGTTCAATGGCCCATTGACAAGTGAAACATTAACAATGTTTGGGTACTTAACAGCCTAATGTATTAACAACTGTATTTAGCAATAGTACGATTGCCTTTGGTACTGTTGAATCACCTTTAGAACTTGTGTATTAGTCTACATACTTACGTTAATAATTTAAAATATTGTACACCCTATCTCTCAGTAAAGTGCATCTTCTACAATGCACGGCTGAAAATCAATGATCTAATAATTTTGAATGAGACAAACTTTATGACAACTGATGTGGAGTTAGGTAATATGACTCATCCACCACTAACATTGGATCTATATAAAAAATAAGGCACACTTATCACCTCCAGAACAAGACTGTAGACCAAAACTGTAAGTATCGATTTTGAAAAACAATAACATGAGCATTTTTGTTAGCAGCTTTGCTTAAAACGAAATCCAAATAAACTTTTAAATGTATAATTTTAACTGTTTTATCTCGTTTATTTTTTGCACTGAACCGGTTTCAGACTCTCTTCATCTTCAAGTAGTCGTTATTGGTGAAATTGGACCAGGACCTGAGAACAGATGTATGCAGAAGGTAACACGAGAAGATGGATATTTGCGTCATCGGGTGCTAATGAAGATTGTATCCAGTATCCGGACGGGCCAAACATCGGATGCACAGTAAAGAAATCCAACATACCAACTTGAAGGGTTCGTAATTGAAGTACGGGAGGACAGAGGGCAGGTTACCTCTGAACTGGTAGATCCTGAGTTCAGTACCCACACTCTGGCCTCAATTTATTCACGCAGGAGATAAATAAATCTGAGCAGGTCGTCCCTCGGAAAGGACGTTAATCCGTCAGTCCTGAGCCTGTCCGAAATCAGGTACTTGTCAAAGATCTCTACTTTAAATACACTTGAGTGAGGCAAAATTTAGGATTTCCAAAGTTATTGTGTGGTGTCACTAAGGGTTAATGTTTGGCATATTGTGTGTTCTCTAATCAGGCTACCACTGCAACCAAACCTAACTGAAGTACGGACATACCTGAAAATATCGTACGCAGAAATAGCAAATGTATTTGTATGGGGACATGCCCCATACCGGATGTATGCAGAAAATAATAAATCAAATACACCATTAATATAATAAAAACATTGATTCTGATGAAATAGTTAGACTAGTAACTTCTGGTTTGTACACGGTTACGTCTTGTTTGCTTCCGGCCATTCAGCCGAATGGCGTCATTTCAAAATTAAGCTATTCTCGTATAATCTTGCCTGCTCATATTTCCCAATAAATTATTCCAATGAATACTCCTAATATATCCCAAATAAATCACCTTCAACGGTAAACAAAGCCAGATTTGTGGTTTGTGTTGATATTGGGGTTTGTTGTCGTAATAACTGTCCGGGAAGTGGTTTGTGGAGGTGATATTTTGTTGAACACAAGGAGAAGAAGTGACAGTGTTGGTAAACATGGTTACAGGGGCGCGCCATTAAGAGTGATGACTAACAGATAAATAAAGGAGATTTGTGACGTTTGCCCAGGGGAAGCTATTAACAAGAATGAACGATGAGAGTCGCTTTGGAATTAGTCAAATGCCTTTACTGGTCGATATAGTGTGACAACCAACCCACTCCCTTTACTAATTGGACCGTTAGAGGTTTTCAAAAAAAAATATATATATATAACTATTTTGAAAAGGTTTAGGTCTAACTCCAGAACAAACAAAGATATAAATTAAGTTATGTGTTGGGGTGGAAGTTGAGAGAGAGAAAAAGAAAGAGGAAGAGAGTGTGTGTGTGTGAGAGAGGGAGAAAGAAAGAAAAACAAAAACGAGAAGATAGGGTCAAATATAAGTGAGGTAATGTTGAAGAGACGCTTGAGGGAGGCTCTGAAATAGATCGGGGGTGGGATATGATGTGTGACGACTTGGTGTATATATACAGGCTGGATAAGGACCAGCTGTCGAAGGAAAAGGCACCACGCCTACACAGCTGACAATTATCAGGGAGCTACATTGATTACAGAAAATCAACCAGGGGGGGGGGGCAAAATATAATTTTGAAAGTAATTATAAAATATAAAAAAACATGTAGCATTCAAATCTATTTTTTATTAAGTAAGTAGTATTTACTCACTTCTCATTAATGAAAAATGTTGCATCTCTTTTTGTCCACAAGTTTGTCGAATTCTGGAGACATCTGGGAAGTAGATTATTATTATTATTATTATTTGAGGGAGACTATATCAGTGGGTCTTTAAAAAAACTATCGTACTTTCCCCCTTCTGTACTAAAGTACCCCAGCAGTTAGCTTCAATGCCTCCAAGAAGCTCAGCACTTTTGCTGGTTTCAGCGGAAAAAGTTTTTCTATGGTTTTGTTGATTGTCCCGAAACATCAACCTCTGAGGCAAGCAAAGTTGCCTTGCAGTCAGTCAGTAGGTGCAGCGCTGTTTCTTCCTCTTCTTTGCACAATTTGCATAAACCATCATTGATAGTGTCCATTGAGGCTCCCTAAGTTTCAAGAGAAAGTAACTTCCTTTCTCCTTCTTTGGGAGGGTTTTCTTCGGGTCCTGGGAAATACATACTCGTACTTTTAAAATGTCTTCCAAGTGTTCGTTAGTCAGAGAAGACCGCTGACAGATAGTGTAAGACTGATAAAGAGACGTTTGAAAACGTTTTCTTGATATCAGCAAGCTTTGTACGAACTACAGTTGATTTATCAGATATTGAGTGATATTATTGATTGAAAAGAAACGATTCAGCTTTTTATTAAAAACCTTATTAGTTGTAGATCAACAAAATAGAAATAGACAGAATAAAGGGGTGAAATGCTACGCGACCTATGGATTAAAAAAGGTGCAATTTTAAAAGTAAAAATAATACAATGCTCAAATCCTCTTGCGGGCAACATCAGAAGGTGGTTAGAGGTAGGACGCATTCGGCCCGCGGGCCGTACGAGGTGTGTAAATAAAGTAGTGAGACTGATTTTTTTTTAAATTTTCTATTTAAATATAATTACAATGTGATATTGTCACCTTCAAAATAGTTCCCTTCGGAAGCCACACAGCGCTGGAGACGGTCCTTCCAATCATTGTAGCATTGCTGGAACTCGGATTCTGGAATGGCCTTCAGCTGGTCGGTTACAGCAGTTTGTATGTTTTGTAGTGTCCCGAAATGAGTTCCCTTGAGGTGATTTTTCAATCTCAGGAAGAGGAAAAAGTCACAAGGACTCAAGTCTGGTGAATAAGGAGGCTGAGGAGCAACAGGAATGTTTTTACTGGCCAAAAACTCGTTTATTGAGAAGGCAGTGTGACAGGGCGCGTTGTCGTGATGCAACACCCACTTGTCTTTGATGTTTGGCCGTTTGAATTTTTCAAATTCAACTGTTCCCCGATCATTCTGACTGTCAAGCGTCGATCTGAACGCACAAGGTTCCGTACTCTGTTGACATTTTCATCGGTGTTTGCACTTGAAGGCCTTCCGCTTCGTGGTTCATCTTCAATCGACTCTCTTCCTTCTGAAAATTCCTTAAACCGCCGAAAAACCTGTGCCCTTGATAAAACACGTTCTCCATAGGCCTCCTGAAGTTTTTCAAAAGTTTCGGATGCATTATGTCCAAGTCTGAAGCAAAATTTGATTGCACACCGCTGCTCAACTTTGAGGTCACTCATTTTTAAAACGCTCAAGAAAAAACCATTTCACGAAAACCAACGCTACGGACAAACAAATGACTGTGGCGAGTTCAGATTCATACTGAAGGCGCATCACACGTGCACCTGACGCTACTCAAGGCCACGCGTCTCCAGCGTTGCCAGATCGAAAGCGACGTTGCCAGTCTCACTACTTTATTTACACACCTCGTATATTGTGCAGGCCTGCCCTATACCTTCAACCTGGCTGTCTTTCAGTATCATCCCTAGCCCTTTGACTCATCAGGCGCGCTCTATATATAAAAAAGAAATTCATAAATTATTTAAACTTGAAAATAACCATCATTACAATGTGCTAAATGAAAAATCATTAATACAACTGTTCCATAACACCATTCTAAGCCAGTGTGAGAAGAATACAACACTTGATACGATAATAGGCTGACATTTTAGTAGATTGTCCTGTTTCAAGTTTTCCAGAACTGGTTTTATATTTCTCTTTCAGTTAACCATGCCAGTCTTGAAAGGATAGATCTTTAGGTCACAAAGTCATTTTTCAGTAGTTAAGGTCTTATTTTCATGTCATTATATATTATTTCTTTCGTTTTCGTGATTTGGGGGGTTACCCAAACCAGGGAGTTTATTTATCACCTGTTTATTATTACAATAATACATGATTGCATTAAAAAGGTTGGCGATGGATGACCCAGCAGGTCACGGGTACTCTGGTAATAATAATTATTCTCCTGTGTCAGCATCCAATGTTGTCAGCATCCAACCTTTAGCAGTATATGTGTTTTATATAAACCAAACTTAAATATACCAACAAGTTAAACAATTGTTGATCTTGTGGAATTTACATTCCTGAGACTATTTTTTTTTTAAACAA
Organism: Hermatobates lingyangjiaoensis; assembly: GCA_026182355.1. Lineage (NCBI taxonomy): Eukaryota > Metazoa > Arthropoda > Insecta > Hemiptera > Hermatobatidae > Hermatobates > Hermatobates lingyangjiaoensis. The sequence goes on along the minus strand of JAPFBL010000323.1, from coordinate 395,574 downwards.
ATTTTTAAATATCGTAATAAGTAAACTATTTAAAAAGCCTAAAGTTAGAATGTTAATGCTTGTGATATACTTATGCTTAATACCTCTACTAACTTATATTGTTTATTTGATTTAAAAAGTCAGGTCCACTTGTCAATATCCTTGTCCTGTTTTATTCCTAGATTATACTACCTGAAAACAAACATTATAACTTATTATTGACGTGTTTTTATGAAATAAACTTTTTTTAAGTGTAGTCATTTGATAAACAATCAAGTTATAGAATCTATTCTATATCTTTTGTTGGATGGAATGATATACTTTGATATTCCTTGTATGTGAAGTATATTCAATGTGAAGTGTGAGAAGTATATTCAATGTGAAGTATGTGAATTGTATTCAATGTGAAATATATGAAGTACAATCAATGTAAAGTATGAGAAGTATATTCTATGTGAAATATATACCATATGAAAAGTATTCAATGTGAAGTATATTCAATGTGAATTATGTGAAGTATATTCAATGTTAAGCATTGAAGTATATTCAATGTGAAGTGTGAGAAGTATATTCAATGTGAAGTATGTGAAGTATATTCAATGTGAATTATGTGAAGTATATTCAATGTGAATTATGTGAAGTATATTCAATGTTAAGCATTGAAGTATATTCAATGTGAAGTGTGAGAAGTATATTCAATGTAAAGTATGTGAAGTAAATTCAATGGGAAATATGTGAATTATATTCAATGTTAAGTATGTGAAGTATATTCAATATGAATTATGTGAAGTATATTCAATGTTAAGCATTGAAGTATATTCAATGTGAAGTGTGAGAAGTATATTCAATGTAAAGTATGTGAAGTAAATTCAATGTGAAATATGTGAATTAAATTCAATGTTAAGTATGTGAAGTATATTCAATGTGAAGTATATTCAATGTGAATTATGTGAAGTATATTCAATGTGAAGTATGTGAATTATATTCAATGTGATGTATGTGAAATAGCAGTCTAGTAGTAGTAGGCAACCCTTTAGGTTGCAGTGGCTGTCCCGCAAGTTATATGTACCTCACAATGAAGATTGATTCTACATTGAGAACCCTGAATTTTGCCTAACTAAACTGTATTTAGAGTAGGGATCCTTAACGAGTACCTAACATCATACAGGCTTGGGACCGACGGTTTAACGTCCTTCTCCGAGGGACGACGCGCTCAGATTTAATCACCTTCTACGTGAATAAATCGAGGGCTAGGTGGGTATCGAACCCCGGACCTACCAGTTCAGAGGCGAGTATGTTAACCACTAGGCTAACCTGGACCGCGTGTGTGAAGTATATGAAGGATTCAAGGATGTAAAGAAAAACAATAATTGAATACCATTCATTATAAGACAAACTGAGTTAAGGAAGAATCAAATATCTCGTTAAAAATATATAATACTTAATCAATACGTATTAATATCACTTCCTATAACACATATCATTAAAAACTAAAAATGGTTAAAACAAATAAAGGCAAAATATGTTTACTCTTTAAAAAAAAAAAACAAAAATAATTTCTCCTATGATAATGAATTAATCATTCAAAAAATAATGATGTGAAATTATGAGAATACTTATTTATAATCTAAATTAGTTAGGTAATGAAAGAAATGGTTTTATGAACGAAAATAATAGAGGTTTTAATAAGAATAGATAGAAGTTGGCAGAATAACAAAGTGAAGGAAGGGACAATGGGGCGACAGGCCAGTGTGTGTGGTATAAATCAAACGTCTGCAGGCGTGCATCCGAGAGGGAGACAGACTGCTTCTGTTCTGGACTGAACAGTGCACTTGCACTGCCAAAGCATGTCACCACCTGCACTCTGTACACATATATATCTTTAAAATAACCTGTGACACATAACGAAGACTATCTTTTCAATATTTCTACAATTATGTCGGTTGTTCTCAGGAGAAGAAGTGAATTGACGGAGGGACGACAGTCAACTAAAGAACTCTCTGCTAAAGCAGTCCTCCCAAAAAGGAGAAAAGTAAAAAAGAACCAATGAATGGAGATCAAAGAAAAAATAAAAAAAGAATAAAGAGGAATAAAACAGAAAATAAAGGAAATATATTATTTTTTAAAAAAAAATTCTAAAAAAAAGTAAGATGATAAATGAAATAATAATAAATACAAACAAAAAATAAATTAAACAATAAATATAAATAATAATAATTTGTTTGAAATATTTTTTTATATATTTCCTTTATTTTCTGTTTTCTTCCCCTATATTCTTCTTCGTTTTTTTCTTTGATCTCGATTTCTTGTTTTTCTTTATATTTCTCCTTCACGGCAGCACACAGAGAGTTCTTCAGTTGACTATCGTCACTCTGTCAATTCACTTCTTGTCCTGAGAACGACCGCCATAACGGTCGAAATATTGAAAAGATAGTCTTTGTTATGTTTCTTTCTATGTTATTCTTTATTTTAAGTGTAATCTGTCCTGCTGGTTTGCATATCGTTTATCAGATATAGAACAGTTCAAAATTGAAGATAGGTAGCACACAAAAGTAAAGAAACACCATAACAGTTGTTAGTAACGGGTTACTAGCCGTTGCGTCTACAACGTGCTTAGTCTCCCTTTCTCTTTTCTCCTGAAGACGGATTGCCCGAAAATTTGAGTTTCTTAATGTGTTTCTTTGTAAGTGTAACTAATGATTGAGTTAAAAATTTTAACAGTCATCATCTCCTGCTACATAGTACTATCTGGAAAGAAAAGAAGGTTCCCTAGTCCATATTTTCTGTAAAAGTTTATTTTATACTTTCAATATATTGGATTTAGAATACCCATTTTATGGCTAAACTTATTTGAGTTTTTAATGAATGGTGTTTTTAAAGACACGTTTGTAAAGAGTACCTCTCCGTCCAGTGAGGAGTATTCACCTTAGAAGATTTATTGCCATTTATGAGTCTAGAAAGTTCATAGTGGATGCTAGATTTCCCTTTTTCAGGACAAGTAGATAGTAACTTGTTAATGTGCTTATCCAAGCGTTAAGTTGAAGAAGGTATCTGGCTATTAATAGGACGTAGAGGGTGGCCAGGTTTAGAGTTTTGACATTACTGTAGCAGTATCCTGACCCAAAAACAAACAGCAGAAAAGGCATTAGAGTTTTATTAGCCCTGTTCTTTACTTCTATAATAACTTTGTTGATCTTTTACTTAATTTCCTTCACCAGGTTACTAGTTATAACTCTGAAAGGGGCCAGGTTAGCTCAGAGGTTAACGTCTCTACTCTGAACTGGTAGAGAGACAGTTGGAAGACGACTTCGGGGGAAATCAAAGTTGTCAAAACGCTAACGGTTATACAGGAAATGTTTCATTGAGCAGGCGTTGAATGGTAGCTGACATGGTCCATGTTGCCTAAATAGGGGAGGCCACGTTAACTTAGTGGTTAACGTACTCGTCTCTGAACTGATGGGACCGAGGTTTATTCAGGGGGAGGTGAATAAATCTGAGCACGTCGTCCTTCGGAGAAGGACGTTCATCCGTCGGTCCAGGGTCTTTACGATGTCAGGTATTAGTTAAAGATCCCTACTCTAAATACATATGAGTTAGGCCTTTGGTTAGTTTTGTGGTCCTAATTTTTCACGAATGAAGTTTCACATTAAAGCGCCTTACAGGAAAAAGGCAATAAGAAAAAAGATGCCACCTTACTTGGCCTTGTTTCTAATGAGATATAGATGTATATTTTGTCTGTTGAATGTAAAAAAATATATATTTTTTTTTTTGATAAAACGACTGTGAAAAACAAAAAAAACAGTAAATGAAATCTCTTAAATTACCTAAGAAGAGAGGACTAAAATATCATTAGTCCTCCTGTGATAGTAATGGTTAAAGAAAATGAAATATAACCTTCTCGGGACTAATTGACTAATGTTCGTTTTATTCCCTCTACATTTTTTTTTGTTAAAAAAAAACACAATTTGTTACATGTTGAAAAATGAGATTTTATGTTTTTAACAGAGAACAAAAAAAACAGTTAGAGAATGGGTTTATATTTAATTAATGTTAGATTAGATAGTCAGGGAGAGTGGATTGTGGTAATTAGTTTATGTCATTGCTAATTAACTTAAAAGACATGTGAAAAGTCGAATTAGAAGATAGACCTAAAGATATTTATAAACACCAAAAGGTGGCAAGTCTTTTAAAAAATTTTAAATATCAATTATTTTTCACTTAAAACATCAGTATGATTTAATCAAGTTTTAGAAAATTGTTCAACACAAAAATATATTAATAGAGGGAAATTTATATGAATTAAACTCTAGTGTTGTTTTAATGACACTTCAATGGAATGTAATTTTGGCTGTTTATCAACAAGGCAAATATATCTGCACAGCACTTCTAACTACATTCGTCTGTAAGGTACAAAAAAAAATCTTTTCATCACTGTACTACAACTAATGTACTTGTTATAAATATATAACAATATTGTATGCAAAAAAGTATAGTCCAATAAACTACAAATAATTTTGTTCGTTACAAACAAAGAAAACCTTAACACTACTGTACTACAACAACTTTGATTTGTTATAACAAACTGTATGAAAAACTAACAGCACTCTACTAGATCAACATGACATGTTGTAAAGAATGAACTTGCTGAAAAGGCGGCCAGGTTAGCTGAGTGGTTAGGGTAGTCGCCTCTGAACTGGCAGGTCCAGGGTTCGATACCCACCTGGCCCTCGATTTATTCACACGGAAGGTGAATAAATCTGAGGACGTCGTCTCTCGGAGAAGGATGTTCATCCGTGGATCCCGAGTCTTTACGATGTCAGGTACTCGTTAAAGATCCCTACTTTAAATACACTTGGTTAGACATAATTTAGGACTCCCGATGTAATATCACCGATCACACAAAAAGACCGTAAAGGGCTGATGTTTAAACCGACCCGCTAGGGGATTTAAACATCCCCTAGATGTTTAAATCCCATAGATTTAAACTAGCAGATTTAAATTTTTTTTTTACACCAATAATTAAACTAGAAAATTTGCATCAAAATTAGATCCTCCCGTTTAAATATTGTTTGATATGGACAGTGCTATCATGCAAACAAATACATAGAAAGAGAGAGAAACGAGTATGCAGTCGGACACCTGATTTTTCAAAATGTAGATGTACCTTGACTTATAAAAATAATCAAGTTGTATTTTTATTAATGAAATAGTAAATTATATATATAGGAAGTTTAATATAGATATAGGAATATTGATAAATTGAATATATTCTCTAATTTTTGGTTTGAGCCGTTATCACGAAAGATAAAAAAGGAGTCTAATGATTTGAAATTAGTCCTTTTGCCGACGTTTCGACATATATTTATGTCATCTTCAGGGCTTTGAAATCTGTTTCTGTTGTAGCATACCTTCCTTTACTAAACTACATGATTAAAACATGCAGGCTACTGTCGAAACGTTCTGAAAAAGACTAGCTTCAAATCATTAGACCTCAACACTCGAAAAAATTATATCATATAAATATTGGGTCAAAAAAACAAATCATGATGTATATATATAATATATACATATATATGTAAATCTTATAAACAGCAGCCCGGAACTTTTTAAATTGGATAATGTTTTGGTTGAAGGTATAGTCAGGCAAATTGGACTTCGTGATGTTTTAAAGTCCTGCAGTGTGGGCTCTAATCGAACTGATGTTTCTCCATTTGGTACCTAGTATTTTGTTTCCTTTTTGTTAAATTGTATGTTTTGTTTTTCTTTGTTGTTTTATCTTTTTTAGCTTGTATTTTATATGTTTTTATATTTTAACATGTGTTTTGTAGTGTCTCCCCATATTTTGTTTTAGTAACAAACCTGTAACCTCTGTTGTTATCAATATTTAGTTGCCCTCTGATGACATATCATTGAAAGGCCTTAGAGCATATTTCCTGTGTTTTTTTACTTTTTCCTTGTGGCTTATACGTTCATTAGTTTTCATCACGTGTTTATTGTGATTATTTAGTATATATATATATATATATATATATATATATATATGTGTGTGTGTGTGTGTGTGTGTGTGAGTGTATATATATATATATATATATATATGTGTGTGTGTGTGTGTGTGTGTGTGTGCGTGTAGTGGTGGAGTAATTGAGTAGATTGGAGAGACCGGGGTAATGAAGACGAGTGGGCTCTACGCGTCAGGAAAGAAGAGGTTATTTCTGTTGGACCTGTTCTGGTAGTCATAGGAAGCAATATAAGATGTGCGAGAAGCGTAATTGTTTAGTTTGGACAGACAGAGGGAGAAGATTTAGAAGGAGGAAAACAAATGGAGACAGACAACGTGTTTGTATAGGAAGGCATTGGCTGATTTATAGGACTCAATAAAGTTTAGGCCTTGGGTCTCTTGGGGATGGGAGTGTAGAGGGGGCTCTGATGCTCATTAGTCCCAAATAAGCCATCCTCCCCCCCCCCCCCCCCCCCCCACACACACACACACACACACACACACACACACTCTAGTCATCGGCGGTCTTTAAATAAAAATAAATGCCTCTCTTTCAAAATCAAAATTAGCCCCCCCCCACCTCCTCATCCAATTAGCTCTCTCTCATCTTCCACCCCCCCCACCCACGGCCACCCTCTCTCACTCAAAGCCTTCAAAAATTACTTACCACCACTCATCTACAATCACTGCTTCAAATCAATTCACTAAAATTAAACACGCACTAATTATAGAAAATATATGGAAAAAAAAAGACTAACAGTATAAATATTATACGAAATTAAACCATATTCCTCATCCTTTATCTATAGCAGCTACTTGGCCCTTGCTTTTATAATCCTTTATAATTACTAAGAAACACCTAGTAATATATATTGTACTTTATGTATATATATATATATATATATTATATATATAAATGATAAAACCACAATAAGAAAATGGGAAAGCAAGACTAAGATCTTGGGTTTTTGACTCTGACGAAGATCGCTTGTTACGGTTGAAAGATCTTAGTCTTGCTTTCCCATTTTCTTATTGTGATTTGATCATTGATTGTTATTTCACGTGTTTATGTGAAATCTTGTTGAAGCGTAAACTATCATAATAACAATTCTGAAAAGGTTAAACAAACATTAAAATTAAGAGGATAAATAGAAATAGACAATCATTGTGAAAACACAAGTCCACTGTGACAACTTGTCAAAATTGTTAATGTTAGTTTACGCTTAATCAGTTTATACGATATACCTGATGATGATTTCAGTGAAATCGAAAGGTTGTAAGTAAAAATATATTATTGAAGAACCTACGAAATTATTTCTTCGATGTCTCTGGGACAACTCCTTCATGAAATCACTCCCTACCAAAGAAAACTAGTTAGAAAACTAGAAAACACCAGCAAAAAGGTCGTGAATGCGGAAGCTGCCGTCTACTTTAATAAAATATGTTTACAAGAGAATCTGCTGCCAATATACACTAATATATGTATATATATATTAAAATGAAAGACTATAATATCAATGTTGAAAGTTGGATTTTCGTCCGGTGGATACTAAAGCGAAAACGTTTCGAAGAAACGTTTCTAGAATACTCAGGTGTATATTTGCATAAATTTGAAATTGTAAAGACGAGATGAGTAGTTACGAGTAGGTGATTTTCTGGAGAATATCAGACCGAATGGATGAACATGACTTGTGTTTTAAGCAAACTCATATAAGTGGGCTAGGTCAGTGCATAGAGTATAGAATTTCAACAGTTTCTCAAGATTTCCAAGACAAAAGAAAAATGTTTTTATTTAAACAAAAATTATTTTCACTTCCAAGTATGATTTCTGATCGAAAATCACATTTCAATGTATCTCATGGTGTGAAATGTTTTAAATGTTTTAGATTAGGCCAAAAATTTGTATAAATGCTGACTTTTCTGAAACCTGAAATCACTTTAGTTGTCAGTATTTAGGAATTTAATACTAATAATAGCTAACTTAATAATATTATACTATATGTATCAATGGTTTAAGAGAGTTTGTTTCAAATAAATGAGGTAGTTCTTTAAAGGTACATATGGAATTGGTGTCAGGTATTCAGGAAATAGAAAGACTCACTCTTCTGCTACATTAATGTTGCATACTTTATTATGTTGCCTGCTCTCATCCTGCGCTCATGTGGACCAGATAATCGAAGTAACACAGTTTGAATCCTGCAATTCAGTTGGTAGACGACTTCGGGAAAACATAAGTTGTCAATATGCTAACAGTTATCCAGGAAGTTTATAGCGGCGCCAGGTTAGCTCAGTGGTTAACGTACTCGTCTCTTGGCTGGTAGTCTGGGGTTCCCCACCCACCTGGCATGCGATTTATTCACGCGGGAGGTGAATAAATCTGAGCACGTCGTCCCTTGGAGAGAATGCTAAGCCATCAGTCTCAAGCCTGTATGGTGTCAGGAGATCTCTACTTTGGTTAGGCAAAACTTAGGACTCTCAATGCAGAATCAGTCTTCATTATGTGATATCACAAAGGGTTCAATGTTTGGCCTGTGAGTGTTCCCTTGTGGAGCAGCCACTGCAACCTACAGTATTACCTCCTCTTACTACTACTATTGCCAAAATAGTGCATGTGGAAAAACTTTGTGCGACAGGTTTACCAACTACCCAACCTGTGAAAGCGATAAGCATGGTGATGTGTTTCCACACTGCAAATCGTGCAAAATCCTCAGTTTGGCAAAGCTACAACATTCAAAACAAATTGGGAACAAGACATATTTGATCATTACTGTTTCTCCGTTATCATGCTGAAAGCCTGTTTTACGTTTCATATACACCTCTTGAATAATTGCCACGTTACTTCTTTGACAACACTTTAAATTGCTGGTGCTGTTCTCACTCTGACGTGACATTGTCATGCAAACAGGAAACCTTCAAAAACCGACAAGCCTTGTGGCAGCCCTGCCGCACAACCCCAGGCAGTTGGCAGTAATGAAGAGACACGGGCTGACTGCAATAAGACAGATTTACGACCGTCCCATGGCAGTCATCCTAAACAGTCTATCCGCAGCAATTAGCCTCCCCGCCTCTCCCATCATCCTCTTCTGTTCCTTTGAACTCGCCTCTTTCACTCTTTCATTACTTTACTAATTATACTTTTTGTCTATCTCTCTCAAACCTCTAGTTTTTTTTTCTTTTTTATTCAATCTCATTATAAAACCTAACATCGTCCCGTTGTTCCCTATTTGAATTATCACTCGTGAAAATCTGTTAAACGCTCTATTTTTCACTCATAAGAAGCAGCCTAATTATTTTCCCCCACCACTAGACTATAAGTTACTTAACAAGAGATGCTTTGTACTTGCCCACTTTGAAGTCGTCTGCTACTCGACACGGGCTACTCGACACAGCACAACTGCTTCCTCTAGAACGTGTCAAAAATAACCTATAAATCAACAATACCAATCAAGCACTAACAAATTAACTTCTAAAATAACTTCTTTATACCATAACAAATTCAAACACGTCAGGTTATTAATAAAGAAAATTTATTCATTTTTCTTTTATAGAGGTTCATGTTTTTATATTTAATACAGTCTTGAAAATAGCTATTCAGTTACAAGAATAAATTATTTATTTTGTAAGTACTTCTTCAAAATATATTTGTATTTTATAACTTGTGACTTAGTAGTTCGACATATTTTAATGAAGCTGGCCTCTACAATACACTCTTATAACTAGTATGATTTCACTGTAGTATGATTATTATCTTTAGATTCTATTGTAGTACTGTTCTAACGAGAATCATTTTATATAGTATGAATACTATGCTTGTATATTCAGTGGAGTATGATTTTTAGCAGTGAGTTTCATTTCAGTATGGTTTTAACAAGTAACATTGTGGTATAATTATTACATTTATTTTGACTGTAGTATGCTTATTACAATTGTCTTTCCACTATAACATGATTATTACTTATCATAATTCACTGCAGTATACAATGACATATGTCTATAGTATGTTACCTAACACAACATTATCCTAATAGTATACCTTTAGCAGTATTGTTTTCAGAATACAGTATTTAAATATATTGGAAATGAAAAGAAAAAACTTAACTAGTGTATTGTGTAGTAATGAATTAGTGTTATTTGTATCATATTAGTGTGGTGTGTTTTTCTATATATAGGTAACACTCCATGCAAAAAAGGGTAATTTTTAATTATCTATAAGTTGGGAACAATGTATCTCAATAGAATATTTATTCTGTAGAAAGATTTAATAGAGAGGGAATATTAAGTCCATACAATAAGTGATATATTTTTTCTGTATTGCTGTAAATTTCAATCTTCACTAGACCTATGAAAAAAGTTTTAAATAAAAGCCAAAACATTGACAATGAGAGTTTAATTTGAATCTGAAAAACTCACTGAGTCCTGATAAACTTTTATTTTCCAAATATTATATATATATATATATATATATTTATATATATATTATATATATATCACTTAATAAACAGAAAGACGATCCAAACTGAACATAATACGGGTTCAAAATCGAAGAAGAATAACACACAGAGTAAAGAAACCCACCAACTCAAATTTTGGTGACTAATTAGTCTTGTTTTCCCATTTTCTTATTGTGGTTTGATCATTGATATATATGTATATATTATATAATCTTGATAAATTACAGATAGTGTCACGCGTTTATTCCAACTAGACAGTTCTAATTAAATTTCTAAAATTGTTTTTTTTTAAATATTTTTTAATGTAGGTAATAATTAACTTTTTTGTTTTTAATATTTTATAGTTCTGACTAAGAAAAGAGTTTTAAGAGAGAGAGAGATAACATATTTTGTCTGTATTGCGGTAAATATTCTTCTTGACTAGTCAAGACTGTGTGTTCAATAAAGCAATAAGTTATTAAGGGTTCAGTATTAGATAGACGATTAGGGAGCGCGGGAAGGCATAGCGTGCGCATGATACTTCTACAAAAAAAAAACACACATTTGCCTAGACTTGATCACCAAAGGCATTCGTATTAATGATAAACAGGCTAATGCCCCCTCCCTATCACTTCACATGGTTAAAAGTCGTCCAAGTCGATTATGAATGCAAAAACAGCCTACTTGCATATGTTTTTTTTTTCCTTGACAGAGCGTCTCGACTGTTTGATGAGGACTAGGCGGCATGCCAGGCCTTCTAATTAGAACTCTCTCAGACCACCAAAGTTAGAGAGATACAATCTGCCACCATGGTATTCCTTTGCGAAAACAATTAGCACTGCTATCCCCGCCTGTCATTAACTCAAAGGCTCATCACTATTCAGAAATAGGCCCGTTTTCAAGACAACTAAACACACGCATGTATATGAATCATTGCATAGTTGGGAAAACACAAGTATCATATTAAAGAATAGTCGGTGTTATCAATTAAGCGACTGCTATGCCTTGAAGGCTGCTTATTAAACAGTAGTCATGGTTTTTTGCGCTAACTTGCTTCAAACCTTGTATTAACCATCTCATGTCCAATCTACAAACTGCATCGCAAACTCACTTTCATCCCCTATCTAGTTCATACAACTCATAGTCTAATTACTTTCCCATATATATATAACAATTAAAATAAGCAGTGACACATAAACAGAAACAACAAATACTCACTTTTCAATATTTCGACCGTAATGGCGGTCGAAATATTGAAAAGTGAGTCTTTGTTGTGTTTCTGTTTATGTGTCACTGCTTATTTTAATTGTTATTTGTCCTGCCGGACCGTTTTTCGTTTATCATGGTATATATATATATATATATATATATTTAACAAACACTTTTTCTTTTTCTCGGAGTTTGGTCAGGGTAAATATATGGAATCACCTTTTTGCCAACGTTTCGTCTTTATTTCAAGACATCCTCAGGGCTATAACTAACAAAAAAACAATAAACAATGGACATTTGTCATTTCTACTTTAAAAACATCATAAACAAATCGAAAAAAGAACTTACTGAAGGCTGGGTTCTGTTACATTACAACAACCGTTAACTGTCATTACATGTGCTGTTCCAAGCGACATATTATTGAAACACTGTTTTTTTAGTACAATCATATATATATACACATATTATAATATATATCTATTATAATATGTATCCACCATAATATATATCTATAATACAATTATAATACATTATTATTTTAAAAATCCATAAAAATATAAACTAGATAACATTACATCTTTAACTATTTATGATGGAACTATAAATCCTACTTAAATTGTCTGTATCTGTTTTTCTATTGCAAGTATTATTAGTATTTTTGATATGTATCATTTCTTTTATCAATCTTTTATTGTATGAAGTTTCATAATCTAAAATTGATGCATTCTCAAATTGAAATGTGTGTTGATTTTTAATTGCATGGGAGGCTAGGGCACAAAACATTTTTTTTATTTTTAAAATTTGATTTGTGTAATGCTAATCTATCTTTTAGATATTGTTTGGTTTGACCTATGTATACATTATTACAATTATTGCAAGGAATAGAATATATTATATTGCTTTTAATTAGTTTGTTGATAGGTAATTTTGTGTTCGTAAAAATGCATGTATTTAATTTTTTCTTTACTTTATATATTATTTTAAAGTTAGCTTCCTTAAGTATTTTTCCAATCTGTTCTGTCAGTCCTTTCACATATGTCACTGATCTATACTGTGGTGAGTTGGTGAGGCCATTATTACTGGAGTGCTGATTTATTTCATTACCTTCTTCAGTGTTTAAGTCTGGTCTTATATTCCTATTAGCGTCTACCTATGAAGTTATTTCATTATGGTTACTAACTGTTGATCGCATTATTTTATTTATTAAATGGTGCGGGTAATTGTTTTGTTTCAATATATTTTTTACTATATTTCAATTTTTCTTTATAAATTGATTATCACATAAATGTATAAATTGTACACAAATTGTACACAAATTGTACACAAATTGTACACAAATTGTACACAAATTGTACACAAATTGTACACAAATTGTACACAAATTGTACACAAATTGTACACAAATTGTACACAAATTGTACACAAATTGTACACAAATTGTACACAAATTGTTTCAATGCTAATATATCAATGCTAATATTTCAATATTCAATATTTATTGAAATAATATTTCAATGCTAATGCAGTGTTAATTTTGTGTTTTAGAGGGTGGTGGGATAAAAAATGTAGGGATCTATCAGATTTTTGTGGTTTACGCCACCAATCGACAACTAGGCTACCCTCCGGATTTCTGTATACTATTGTATCTAGAAATGGGAGGCTACGATCTTCTTGCAATACTGCATCACTTGCTATACTTCTCAGATTTTTGTTGACCATTTGTGAAAGACGGACAGACTGGCATGGCTTCTTTTATAATAGTACAGATTAATTTATTATATTATAGTGCGTGATTGAATGGTTTGCCAACCCTGATTCATTTTTAATCGAATGATTAACACATTAATTAATGCGATTAATTGCCAGCTCTGGTTTTTATATTATCTTAAATGCTGTCGGCTTATTTAAAAAGTCGCTATTTTTTTTTTTTTTATAGAATGATCAAGTTTGACAGGTTGGTCTTTGTGGTTAGATTTGAAGTGTGGCGCCTGTAGTCTCCTGCAGACTTTGACTCAGCCGGCCTGACACAACTGGATCTGTTTCAGACTACCCTTAAATCAACCCTGTCACAACATGGCTTCCATTAGGACATTAGGTTGACGTCTATCTGTTACTAATAGAGACTCCCCTTCCTCATTAGCGTTCTATATCCTACCCTATTAACTAAAACCCACATATAATGGACACCGATTGATGCCTTTCCATTAACCGATATATTAAAACAATAAATACGAATTTAATTTGTTGCAAGACCGAACTCGTAAACTAAACGTAATTTATATACGTAATATACGTAATTTACGTAATTTACTCGTATTCTAAAGGACTTTTCTTATTGTAAATTAATAGAGTTCCATTCTAAGGTAGTGCAATGAGTTATTATGTGGTATTTGCTCATTGTAAGGTAAAAAGCTAATGAAATAGTCTCCACGTATAAAAATTGTTTTCCAATATATTTCCTACACTTAGTCTTAGAGCAAATGTAAAGGCCCAGCCTAACCTTCAGAAAAAAAAATAACAATGAAATGTACCTACCTTCCTATATGAAACAGATGTACACTCCATCCTATTCCCTGTAAGTTGTACCACAGATACTCTCCCTTAGGTTCGTACTCTCTTCCTTATTTTATTTTATATTATTTTTATTTTGTACTACTATAGATAACTCTCTGATGATATTGTATTTTTTAGTTATTGTCTGAAGAAGAACACTACATGATCGAAACGCGTTGTTTAGACGATTATATTTTTATATTTGGAGACCATTTAATTAGATTTTTACCCTCACAATAATAGAGTTCCACTTTATTTGTTCCAGGCCCAATAAATTTTGAAAAAAAATTAAATATTTTTCAGAATTGCACAAACAATACAACTAATTATACTTTAACATACTTTCTATGTTGATAAATTGAATACTTGATGGGCTCGATGTGTAGGTGGGTAGGAGGAGTGGGGGTGGGACTGGAGGAGGGATGGTCCTCTGAAGCCGAGGAGCTCTTCGCTGTCTTTACGTAGCGTTACTATGAATCTGTCTAAATATGCTTGCTTTTCCCGCGCTTTAGCATATCTCTAAAATGTCAAACTGCTTTCTCATTAAGTTAAGTTGACTTGAACTTAACTTAAACTGCTTTCTCATTAAACCAGACACTTCTTTATTTGGTTGATACTTTTCAATAAAACCTTGAAACTCCTCCTAATTCTTCAAGGTCTTCTTAATGTCACTAGAGCAGAATTTCTCAAACTTTTTTCGACGCGGAACCCTTTTTGCTTCAGTTATTTTCCCGGGAACTCCAGATTCTAATTTTATACAATCATATTATAAATAATTTCACATGCCTTTATAAATAGTATAAATGATTAAAAAACAATTAAAAAGTTCTATTACTGCAATCTGTATTTCTCAAATAAAAATTCAAAACTAAAAGATTTTAATTTTCATATTTTCCACAAGTGCATAACACATAAATCAGAATTACTAGAAATGTCAACACCAACTTTATTTTCTAATCATTTTTGGCTTTATAGTTGAGAGCTTGATTCTCAAGTCAGCAGCAGCATTGAGTCTACTCCAGCATTACTAGGGTCTAATACCAAAGGTTCGTTTATAGGAGATACTAGGGTGTAACACCAATGGTTTATTATCTGACATTAAATGGCTAGGTTTCATTACTTGAACCATGGTTTTATATACATGACTTGAGAAGACAAGGACCTAATACTAAGGTTTGTTACTTGATACGAGAAGATACTAGGTCTCATACCAATGTTAGTTACCTAACATGAGCAGGCTATTTTTATGGTCAGATTTGTTACCTGACATGAGTAGGATATGGTTGCTTATATATTGAAATTGCCAGAAAACTATAAATGGTTTCATTGAATTCTCAAAGTGGAGCATTAAGGTTGGATTGAAAGCCTGTAAGCTGTGATTGAAACCCTTCACTCGGGTATAGCAAAGCGTGAAGGTGAAGTCTATGGTGATTGGAAAGCCCTACAGCGATTATATTGTTGGAGGTTGATGGAAGGTGTTTAGGCAGGGTGTACAGTGGAAGCAGTGAATGAGCCGGGCCTCGACACGGCGAGGTGAGATGTTTTCAATGAGCCGAGGCGTTTCTTTGAGTTGAGAAATATGGTAGTTGATAGGAGGCGTGGGTCGGAAGATTAACAAGTGATCCGCTGGTAGCCTGCCGGCCCTGTTATTAGGGTGCCGGCCGACTCTGCCTCCCGAGTTATCTGCCTTTGCGGTCTCCAGACCCCGATTAGCCAAGGAAATGGATACTCCTTCGCCTTCGCCGCATAACTTCCTTTGCCTTCACACTTCTCAGGGGCCTCCCACTCGGCCTTCCTTCACGTGCATCCTACACTCTCAACAATGCTTATGTACACCCACTTCAAATACCAATCATAACATAGATGTCAAACATAAAGCCCGTAAACCGGCTCATCGAATTAAAACACCAATTATGCATAGTCAACATAAGACCCATGACTGGCTCAAAGACTCCAAGCACTAATCATAGCATGCCTTAGGAAACGACATAAGGTAAATTACAGCATGAATCACTAATCATGTTCTAAACCAGGGATCCCAAACCGGTTCAAAGGCTTGAAACGCGAATATTGGTCTACACCATGCGAGCCAACCAGAATGCCATGGACTACTTGAACTATTTGAAAAACAAATTATGGTCTAAACATTGGAGCCAAACGACTTAAAATACGAATTAACTATTTGAGCCAATATAAGACCATGGACTGTTTGACCGACTTGAATACCAAATTATGATCTACATCATTTGAGCCAAGCATAAGACCATTTGAGCGAATTAAAATACGAATAAATTATGGTCTACACTATCTGTGGCAAACATAAGACCATTGATTGTTTAAACGACTTGAATACGAAATTATGGTCTACACCATTTGAGCCAATCGATATGAAATACGAAATTATGGTCTCCATCATTTGAGCCAAACATAATTGACTATTTGAACGACTTGAATACAAAATTATGGTCTACATCATTTGAGCCAAGCATAAGACTATGGACTAGTTGAACGACTTGAAACACAAATTATAGACTAATCTATGTGTGCCAAATATAAGACCATGGACTAATCAAGCATGGATTAGGAAAATACATAAAGCCTTAGAAAAGTTTAGAACTTCAATCCCCCATAAAGTTCTAGACCAGGTACCCCAAACATCGACTTTAATCAAGAATAATGGTCTACACCATGTGTGAAAACCATAAGGGCTTAGATAATTTAAACAACTGGAAACACGTTTCATGGTCTATACTATATGTATGTGTGAAATATAACACCATAGACTAGTTTAAGGACTTGAAACAGAAATTATGTTCAAAACTATGTGTGCCAACATAAGGCCATGAATCATGGTCTGTCAACACCATATGTTTTAAACATAAAGCCATAATTTAGTTAAGCGATTTGAAACACGTAATCATGGACTAATCCAAGATGATTATCCTCCTATAACCCATCGTTTCAAAACGGCTGGGCATTTAGTCAAAGCTTAGCCAGTATATTTAAGTTCTAATTCCATTTCCGGCTACAATTCATTTCAAAAGATCCGCTTTTGATAAATTTCAAAAGATATAACTCCAACATTGACTCTCACTTATCATATCCTTGAAGCCATAAGTCTGACAAACTTCTGTCTGTCTCTTCACTACAACAAACATGATCCACCATAGAATGGAAGTACACCCATTATTGAAAAGTAGATGGAGTCATAAGTTAGATTAGTTACGTTGAATATATCATTAATCGAGCTATTAAGGATATCAGTCGCAAAAACGTTTCGTAGTTAAAAATATTAATAATTTATATTGATGGACATTTCAAACAGTTTATGAAAACATAAAAAACAAATAGTATGGTTAGTAAATATCTTTCTAAGGGCCAGGTTAGCTCAGTGGTTAACGTACTCGTTCAGGGTTCCATCCCCACCTGGCCCTCGATTTTTTTCACACTTGGAGGTGAATAAATATGAGTACGTTGGCCCCAAGCCTGTACGATGTCAGGTACTCGTTAAAGATCCCTACTCGAAATGAACTTGAGTTAGGCAAAATTTAGAACTCCCAATATAGAATCTGTAGAATCACCGATCAAACAAAAAGCCGGTAAACGACTGACATAATCACCCGCTAGGGATCGGTTTAAACAATAAAAAAAAAAGTTTATCTTTCTAAAAAATAAATTTATATGTCAATTTAATAGTTAAATGAGAATTTAAATAGAGTAATTATAAGTTTTATTCTAAGAATAAAACATGAAAAAGTGTTTATCGAATGATTCATGTCAAATTAATTACAAATAATTATCTTAATTGATATTTTTTGTATATTTCATTTAGAATTATATGAGTGACTATGTGTGTTGTTTGTTTGTTAATTACCTTAAAATATTAATTACTGCGGTTGATAATTCATTCTTATTCTTATGTAAACAAATACGAATTCATTTGAGATAAATTACTTGTGATTAATTACATTTAACGTAAACAAATCCGACAAGTACTAGAACGTACGTTCTGGAATGTGCTTCTCAATTACGTTCATCTGGAATACGCACATCTAGAATGTAATAATTTTTTTTTATTTTTTGGTAGCATGCACCATATAGTATATTACATGCTGTATCAAATCTTATTTAACATTAAAAGTGCACATTATAAGAGTTTTATAAAGTCTATGAGATCTACGACTTTTTTAAATTTTGTAAAAGTGCACTGTCGTGCTATTAGCTGCAAGCCAGTCATTTCTATTTCCAATTGTAATGCGAATATTACAAATCATTGTCACTCTTGGTGTAGAATTGGGCAGCTTAACAGTATATGGTCCCAAGTCTGTGGTGATACACCATCACAAGAACACCAATGTGTTCTTGATATTGAACCTATTCAGGTAATCATTGTTTTTATAAAGATTATATTTCCTCTTGAAAAAATCTAT
The DNA here is from genome assembly GCA_026182355.1 of Hermatobates lingyangjiaoensis. Taxonomy (NCBI): domain Eukaryota; kingdom Metazoa; phylum Arthropoda; class Insecta; order Hemiptera; family Hermatobatidae; genus Hermatobates; species Hermatobates lingyangjiaoensis. The sequence goes on along the minus strand of JAPFBL010000323.1, from coordinate 376,975 downwards.
ATATTAAATTATAATGCAATACTCATATTAAAGCAAATAGTAATTTTCAAGTTCCTAAAATTACGAGTATTAGAAAAGCAGCAAAAAATGGTGGTATACCTTTTAATGTAAAGTACAAACAAATTAACGTCCTTCGGGTTCAGAACTAGGAAAAAGCTATAGAATTCTTTTACACGTTGATAACAGTATATATATATATATATATATGTAGATGTGTTCTCTAATCGGGGTTCGGTCAATTTTCCAGGATCCTGAAAAATTGACCGAACCCCGATTACAGAACACACCTATTCTATCAAACGGTCGATGCATTATTGAATCTGTTATATATATATATATTAGTATATATTGGCAGCAGATCTTCTCTCAAGCATATTTTATTGAAAATGATCACGGTTTCTGAATTCACAACCTTTTTGTTAACAGATTCTAACCTCCTGGCTATTTTCCTTATTGTAGTAGGTAAACTATAAATCAAGTTCGCCAACGACATTTCCAAGTAAATAGGTCCAATGAACGAAAGAAATGTAATAACATGATCTAAATGTATTATGTTATTTAATAACATGATCTAAACAGGTAAATATAAATTTAGATAATGTTATTAAATTTCTTTCGTTCATTGGACCTATTTACTTGGAAATCTCATTGGCGAACCTGATTTATAGTTTACCTACTACAATAAGGAAAATAGCCAGGAGGTTAGAATCTGGTATCAAAAAGGTCGCGAATGCAGAAACTGTGATTATTTTCAATAAAATATGTATAATTATATATTATTGTATATATAATTTTGTATACAATATTATAATATATATAATATTGATTATATATATACAATTATATATGATCAAACCACAAGATGAAATAGGAAAATAAAGACCAAGATACCCCAACTGCAACAACCGGTCTTCCTCAGATCTAAAAACACAACTGATTTTAAAAACCCGTCAGTTGGGCTTTTGGCTCTGTTGAGGGCCGCTTATTGTAGTTAGGGGATCTTAGTATTTATTTTTTTCCATTTTATATTGTGGTTTGATCATTGATTGTTATTTCACGTGTTTATGTGAAATCTTGTTTTATATATAAACCAATTAAAAAGAAGATAGCACACAGACAGACACAGGAATAACTCACTTCTATATTTCGACCATCGTCGTCATCATGAGGCGAAGAGTCCCGCAGGAAGGCAGAGCGGCGACTCATATATATAAGTCGCCGCCCTGCCTTCCTGCGGGACTCTTCACTCTTCGCTCTTCACACCTCCTGATAACGACAATGGTCGAAATATCGATGTGACTTATGTCTGTGTCTTTCTGTGTGTTTCCTTCGTTTTGAATTTATTATATATATATATATATATAATGTAATTAAGATCTGTCAAACTAAAAATGTTTATAAACTTTTAGCTATAAACCCGTAGACATCCTGTCATTAAAAAAATAGAAGACAAAATGTATAGATCTCTCAAAATTACAAAAAAAAATGTCATGATCACCACACATTAGTAATGTAGAGTAATAACTATCATATAAGAACTCGTTAAAGATTATTACTCTAGTAAACACGATAAAGACTACACTCAAGTAAAATTAGTGCCAATTTACAAATTAGCGTTACATTTGTCTCTATGACAGCACGGGGGCGGAAGAATCTAGGTGAGTGGGTGTTTGGAAAAGAAATTTACTTATGCAGTCTGGAGGTCACTGTCATTTGCTATGTTTTTTTTTTTTTGCTGATTTATGTTTTGATCTGTAGTGCGAGTATTATACGTGATTTAGTTTTAGTGAAAAATGTTACAATTGTGAAATTAATTAGTTTGGCTTTTTGGTAAGTGGGCAATTAAACCGCTAATAAGGTAATTATGTTTAAGGTTGTTTCTAATAGAGGGCCTGACGACCCCTTGTGTCACTCAGTGCTAAAGAATTATAGCAACAGTTAATAAAATACATTCACTGAATGTGATTGACAGGAATAACTATTATTGCTGTTTCTTGTTATTAAGTCATGAAAACAAAGATTCTTATATGGTGCAAGCGTTCCATGAATCAAGATATATACACAATAAAAAAAAGCCCATCAAGTAAAAAGTTTCATTTATTTTATTACATAAATAAATGAAACATCAATTCAAGGTATATACACAATCAATCATACCATATTTAAAACCAACAAAACCTGTAAATTCAACTATTCCATTTAGTTTACCCAACATGACATAACATTAATGAAAGAAATGTATCTTTATAAAATGACTTTACAACATTTGTATCTAAGCTGACATTCGTGTTTTAAGTTTATATTCCCAAAATTATTCATTTTAAACCTTTAATGTAATCGTTTATTATACATACTTTCGGAATTTTATACATCAGTTTAATGCTAAACTTTCAAATAGAATTGTTTGATTTTGAATTGATTTGAACCTGGAAAACTGTTTTATATATATATAAAACAGATTCAATAATATATCGACCGTTAGATAGAATAGGTGTGTTCTCTAATAAATATGGGTTTTTATGAGGATATAAGAAGAGTGTATGGAGAAGATGCCTATGAAAAAAGTTTTAAATAAAACCGAAACGTTGGCAACGAGAGTTTGATTTTTTATCCTGGAAAATTGACCGAACCCCGATTAGAGAACACACCTATATATAGTTCACACAGGAAAGAGGAAAACAAATAAAAGCCCACACAAAAGACTCACAAGTAAGCTTCAGCTACTCAAAGGGACTACTTCTGCCCGATGACGACGCCTGTCGAAATATCGTTGTGAGTCTTTTGTGTGTTTCTTTATTTGTTTTTCTCTTTCCTGTGTGAACTAGTAGTCCTGTTGGACCATTTCAAGTTTTGATTTATATATATATAACAAGTATAAATAGTAAATACGTTACATAAAAAAAACACCGTCTAAACATCTAAACAACAATACGATTTCCAAAAATGGGACTGAGATCTTTCGTAGAAAAACTCGTCATGTTTATTCTATAGCATAAATAGATTTTACATCTGGAGTCAGTAATTTTACTTTAGTTGAGAGACTTTATTTGTAATTCTTCTTTCTTTTTAATGTCACTATATTACTGTTTACTTTATATCATTGTTTTCTTTAATATTTATTTGAATAATTCGTCATAAACTGAAGTTACAGCTTTTTCTAATTTTCACATGTGTGCAAACATTGTGAAGTTTTATAAGTAGTTTTAAGTGGGTTTTGGTTAGTATGAGGGCGAAGGGAGTGTTTGCGCGGCAAAGGGGTTTGAATTCTGTGAACAATAGACCCCAGAGGTTGAGGAGAGCAAAGTCGCTTTTGATGCGGGCCGCCTAGACCCGACCCCTCTGATTAGAGATCGCTCCGCCCACATCATTGTGTCCCCACCCTCCCGGATTAGATTATAAATTATTGTCAATAAACTTAATATAAATCGGCCATTATCTTCAAATTACACTGGTGCAGCTCATTCAGATGTCTGGCTATAAATATCTCGCTCTGTCCAACAGGCACTATATTTACATAGCACATTCTAGCATCATTCAATGACTTTTCAATGCCCTCCGCTTTTCTGCCAGTCCTTGCTATTAGCTTCTATTCATAATCATAATTCATAACCGATAATGCTTAAACATTTCTATTAAGAAACCTCACAACAAAATATGATATATATAAATATATATTCAGACATATATGGTATATACTTTAAAAACAGAGAGAAACACTAACGAAAATCGAACACTAGGACTTACTTTCAATATTCCGATCTGTTTGAAGGTTGTTCATGTTTTACATAAAGTGGTACGGTAAAAAGACGAACGCCAACTTACATATATATATAATAATAATAATTAAATGAACGGTCCAACGGACTTTTTAATAAAAACCAATTCAAAAAGATAGCACACAGACACAGGAATAACTCACTTCTATATTTCGACCATCGTCGTCATCAGGAGGCGAAGAGTCCCGCTCTGCCTTCCTGCGGGACTCTTCGCCTCCTGATGACGACGATGGTCGAAATATAGAAGTGAGTTATTCCTATGTCTATCTGTGTGCTATTTTTTTTAATTGGTTTATATATATATATATATATAAAGATTTCACATAAACACGTGAAATAACAATCAATGATCAAACCACAATAAGAAAGTGGGAAAACAAGACTAAGATCTTTCAACCGTAACAAGCGGTCTTCGTCAGAGTCAAAAACCCAACTCAGTTCTTATTGTGGTTTGATCATTGATATATATATATATATTGATGTAGCTTCTCGACCATTGATTCTTAAAGTTCAAAGATGGGTTTCTACAGAATTTTTGGTCTGAAGAAACTACACTCCTGTTTATAGGCCAAAGGCTCTGTTTGTAGGTATCCTCACAAAAATTTTTTTTGCAATATTACTTATTTGTTTAAAAAAAATGTTCGCCCTTAATAATTAATAAAAAGTAATTACGTTTAAAAAACACATGTTTTCTATTAAAAATCAGTAACACTGGCTTTATGGTTTTTGTTTTCTGTTGGTTGATATCCCGTGATGGTTTCTGTTTTCACTACTTATGTCGTTAATATATAGTTTTTTTAGCCTTGAAAATGCTAAATAATTTTTCGCGAAATTTCGGACTCGTTATTTGTTTAGACCAAAAATCTTCAAGAAACCCATCATTGAACTATACTCGTATATATACATTTGTAATGTTTGCAAGCAGTCCTTCTTGTAAACAAACTTTGTTAGAAATAAGGCCATATTTAGCTGAAACTTGTTTCTTTACAAGTTTCTCGAGTTATCTTAATGACTTCCTTGTTACTGCATCCACATTTGTGCAATATATTATATACTGTAGGTATAATAACATTTTCATATTATTATAATGTGGATGTAGTAACAAAAACTTTATTTAGAAAACTTGAGAAACTTATAAACAAGCAATTTTTAGCCAAAAGTAGTCTTATTTTTAACTTTGAATATATATATATTTGTGCATTTTGGGAATATAGCTTCATTCAATGTGTCTGTATGGGTGGGTGGGTGTCTGTATATATATATATCTATGCAGGTGTGTGCATGTGTGTTTATATGTGTATGTACCATAAAGACGGTACCATAGCAAGTACTCGTTATATAACCAAACTGAAATGAACTCGCTTAAGGCAAACATAGAACTTCCTTCTGATAAGGGGGTCTATTCGCGAATGTGACTCACTTCTAAACTTGAACCGACCACACTTTCAACCCCAGAGCAGCCCTAAAGACCTACAAGTGTGTGGTCGTTACACACAACACACTCAAATTACACACAAGAGTTGTTGAAGAAAATCAAAAGTCTATTAACACCAGATGATGATTATCAAAAATTATTAATTACACGGAAGAAAAATAATAAGCATTTCTAAATGATTAAAGTTCAACCTTTATAATTATCTTTAATCATTTTATTTTTTTTTTTCACTTTTATAAATGATACTACGGATTTACGGATAAAATAGACAATCGAGTTAAGAGATATATAATGGGATTTGCAAAGTCATATCTGCACAAATGATTTCACCAACCACTTAGCGATTAGTAACGCCTCTAATTATACCCCAACTGACGTAATTTAACCGCACATAATTATCCCATAAGAAACGCTGCTAACTCACATATGAAACTTTAATTACTTAATGACTGTCAGCCTAAAAACACTGTTTTTATGTTTTCCCTTCGAAACACGAATATTTCTCCAGGAGAATATTAATAGCTAAAGTTGGAAGCACAAGATAATTAAAATGGACATAAATTACTTTTTAAATTGGAACCACTTCAATTAAATGTTTAATTGCATTAGAAAGACATGCTAAAATAAAAATGGATACAGTTTGATTTGTGTGGAGTATTTTTTCTTCAAGGCCGCTCCTTCATTTATTCACTCTTATTAGTATTTTTAGCATAATCATTACTGGCATTTATTACCCATTAACATTTCAGACAATCCTTGATCAAGTATATTTATTAATACTAATTAGTTATTTTATAAAAAGTACCATGAAGAACTAGTGTACTATTGAACCCTTAGGAAACGTATTCTCTCAATATAAATAGTGCTTATAAACAAATTTAATTGAAAAGAAATTGGATAATTTCTTAGAATTAATACTTTCATACAGATAATTAATCAAATTAATTATTTGATTTAATAATGTCCTGTAATTAATAATAGATCAAAATGCTAGTGTTATTTGATATTTCTTTAATTCTGAGCTTTAGTAAGGTAACATGGCTTACTATGCGTAACATGGAAACTTGAATTATGAATAGTAATCATGCAGAAAATGTTCAAATTGATTTGAAGTTTGAGTGAACTTTCATGCTGTTATTTATGCCTGGTGTTATTCCATTACTTTCGTGTACACGATATGTATTGCGTCATATTCGCTTGGTAACTGATTTTAAAATATCGACTCATGTTCGTACCAAAAAAAAAAAAAAAAAACGTTCATACATAACAGAGTATTAATTCCATAAATTGAAATAAAACATTTTGTTATTATTCATTTAGTTTTGAAGTCAGTTCACCGGTGACGGTGAGTCACCACCCTGCCTTCCTGCGGGACTCTCGCTCTTCACACCTCCTGATGACGACGATGGTCGAAATATCGATGTGAGTTATGTCTGTATCTTTCTGTGTCTTTCCTTCGTTTTGAATTTATTTTATTTAAAAAAAGTCCGCTGGACCGTTTCTTTTAAACATAAAAGCTAATTTTCATCAATGTTTATGTAGCTAAAGTGCATAAATTGGTGGTAAAATTTTCTAAATAAAATACAGTAAAATTGGCAACAGTGGGAAAGTCTAAGGAAGGAAGGTAAAGTCAGGGTGTAGTCCTGTGTAGTTAGGTTACCGTCATTGCTGAAGAGAGTGCGCTTAAATCGTAGTCGTGACTTCACATAGATAAATATGGTGTAGCTCTTATAAAGGAGAGAACTTGAAGCCGAATATCCTAAATCCTATTTGACCTAGTCTAATAAACTTAAGTAAGCTGTTATCTAGGATGTCAGAAAAAGCGAGAACTTTGAATAAATCAACTTTGTAGCACACCCATGACTGAAATAGGTGCTAATAAAGAAACAAGCTATACTTTCCAACACAAATACAGGGAATAACTGCATATATGGGTGTAAGGACCCAACAAGCTAGTCGGAATTTATATTTGTATAAACTGTTTTTGTTGTTCACACTTATATTCTTTTACCTTTTAGTGATGCTCTAGGGGCGAAAACTGTGGCTCATTTATTATTTGACACCCATTTATGTCATGGGTGATGTACACAACCGGGTTTATTTCACACTGGTAGTCTAAAGTGTATTTAGAGTAGGGCATTTTTAACGAGTAACTGACATCCTACAGGCTGAGGACCTAGCATTTTTTTACCTCCCATGTGAATAACTCGAGGGTCAGAACAAGTATTGAACCCCGGATCCACCAGACTAGAGTCGAGCATGCAATCCTCTCGGCTACCCTGTACCCTATTTTTTTTTTTTTTATTGTTTAAACCGATCCCCTAGTGTGTGATAACGTCAGGTGTTTATCAGCTTTTTGTTTGATCGGTGATTCTACAGATTGTACATTGATAGTCCTAAATTTGGCCTAACTCAAGAGCTCTTTAACGAGTACCTGACATCGTACAGGCTTAAAGTCCTCTCCGAGGGACGACATACTCAGATTTATTCGCCTCTAGTGTGATAACCCTGGCGTCTAGAGACTACCAGCCCAGAGAGGTGAGTACGTTAACCACTGAGCTAACCTAGACCCTACCCTGTCCCCTATACTAGGCAATTTTTGGAGCGGAGTACCCGACATTCCACAAGCTCTGGATGACATGCTCAGATTTTTGGAGCGGAGTACCTGACATTCCACAAGTTCTGGATGACATGCTCAGATTTTTGGAGTGGAGTACCTGACATTCCACAAGCTCTTGATGACATGCTCAGATTTTTGGAGCGGAGTACCTGACATTCCACAAGCTCTGGATGACATGCTCAGATTTTTGGAGCGGAGTACCTGACATTCCACAAGCTCTGGATGACATGCTCAGATTTTTGGAGCGGAGTACCTGACATTCCACAAGCTCTGGATGACATGCTCAGATTTTTGGAGCGGAGTACCTGACATTCCACAAGCTCTGGATGACATGCTCAGATTTTTGGAGCGGAGTACCTGACATTCCACAAGCTCTGGATGACATGCTCAGATTTTTGGAGCGGAGTACCTGACATTCCACAAGCTCTGGATGACATGCTCAGATTTTTTCACTTCTCATTTGAAGAACTCTAGGCTACAGCGAGAATTGAACACGCGATCTACCAGTCCAAAGACGAATATAAAAGCCTCCGAGCTACCCTGACCCAAACTCTTATAAACTAAAATAACTTACTTAATCACGTCAAACAGATTAACTACATCTGAACTAAGTAAAACAAATCCATAAATCCACATATCGGATAACAAAAATACACCTAACTATATCTATTTACAAGGTTCCTATATAAATATGATTTATTTTTGACAAGGCATAACTTTTTAACAATGAATCTAAGAAAAGAGGTTTAAGATGTTAAGAAGAGCTATTAAAAGGAATTATATAATTATTCGTAAAATATATATATATAACGCCGGCTTCCCGATTGATCTACATCATCAGTCATCCACAGTTTAGTGACTCAAAACCAGTTTGGGGAAAGCAAAGAAATAAAATGATTCAATGAAATATGAGGAATTAGAATTGTTATGCGACAAAACCGGCTCAACAAGGATGAATGTATAACTACGGTTTTGTTTTTTTGCTTCTTATTTCTTTCTTTTTTTTTTTTATAATTAAAATGAGATATCAAGTTTTAAATAGGGTATATAGGCAAAAGGGTAGTTCTAAGATTGCATTTGTAGAGTTGTGGGCGACAAGGAAAGAACTTTGAACACAACTCTCTCTCTCTCTCACTCTTGATTCCACCTACTAAATCCTTGCCTATTACAACTAAACTCTAAATTTATTTTTATATATAGAAGGAGGTGGGTTGGTTTGAAATACGAGGGGATAGACTGAGAGAGGAAATGCCTTTGTGTGAAGCCGCCTGTCTCAGCTCTGGAGCTCCCCCCCCCCCCCCCCCCACTCTAAGCAACTGAGTGTCCCAATGTGCGTCACATACGTCCACCCCTTCCCATTTAGTGTCTTTTATATATATTATAATATATATATATCGAACAACAAATAGAATACTACTAAAATAAAATTAGCATTCAGTCAGTTCTCCTGGTTTAAAATCTGATGTTTCGGTTTCATTTAAAACCTTTAAATTAGAGTTTGATTTAAACCTAGAAAACTCATAGAGTTCTGATTTTATGTTATTATATATATATATGCAAGTAAAAGCCACAAGGAAAAATACAAAACACAGAAAATATGCTCTGAGAGCAACTACTACCGATTATAAATTTAATCGGCCTCAGAGAATATTGTCTGTACTTTTTATTTTTTTATTGTTACTTATATTTTCATTGCTTTCCACCACGTGTTTATTGCAAATATTTAGTATATATATATATATATCTGCAGGAAAATTACAATAATTAAGCACATGATGCAATAAATGAAGTTTAAACCACAAGGAAACCTTACGATTTAAACTTCATATATATATATATATATATATATATATATATATATATCAATGATCAAACCACAATAAAAAATGGGAAAACAAGACTAAGATCTTTCAACCGTAACAAGCGGTCTTCGTCAGAGTCAAAAACCCAACCTGACGAAGACCGCTTGTTACGGTTGAAAGATCTTAGTCTTGTTTTCCCATTTCTTATTGTGGTTTGATCATTGATTGTTGTTTCACGTGTTTATGTGAAATCTTTTTATATATATATATATATATATAAACTAAAATTTAAAAAGAACACATAGAAAGGAAATCACTGAACTCACTACTATATTTCGATGTCCTCGTCTTCAGGAAAAGAAGTGAATCGCTCCAAAGGCTGATAACGACTAACGACTATATATATATATATATACTTGGGAATTCAGTAAGTGTGGTTTTTATTCTTTTTTCTGTGTCGAGCTTTGTGTAATTCAAAGATATATATATATATATATATATATATATATATATATATATATGTTCAAAATCGAAGAAGAGTAACACACAGAGTAAATAAACACACTTATAAACAGAAATTTTCGGGCAATCCATCTTCAGGAGAAGCTGAATCTTTTCCTTAGCTACAACCAAGCACGGTTGTATAAGCAGGTATGCGCATATGGACTGCGTGTGAGTGACACAGAGTGAAGTGGTACACAGTAAGACTGGACAATGACGAGTGGGCCTCCTCGATAACTCGTCAGCGCGCTGTCTGTCTCAGAGTGTCGTGTGTCCATCGCGTGACGTCTCAGTCCGCTCTGACAGCTCTATTATCTGCCTGTCTCATGCTTCACTCCCTTCTTTTCTCTGCGTTTTTCATCTTTAATTCACTTCCACAAATATTAAACAGTCTACTGTTTTTGTTATTTTGTATTTATGGTTCTATTATTATTATCATCATAATAAGCCCATAACATAAACAGAACCTGTGCTGCCTACTTCCCTTTTCACTTACACATAAATAAACACAATTAGTTAAGTGTTAATTCTTTCAGTTTCTAACGCGTATTATTCCACTAGCTTAGTTTTTAAATGTTGTTCTGCACTGTCCATTCTTATTGAATATAAATATATTTTTTGTTTTATTGTTTAAACCGATCCCCTAGCGGGTGATAACGTCAGCTGTTTACCGTCTTTTTGCTTTACCGGTGATTCTACATTAGGAGTCCTAAATTTTACCTAACTGAAATGCATTTCCGAATAGTGATCTTTAACGAGTACCTCACATCGTACAGGCTCGGGACTGTCGGGTTAACGTCTTTTCCGAGGGACGACGTACTCAGATTTATTCACCTCCCGCGTGAATAAATCGAGGTCCAGGTAGGGATCGAACTCTTGACTACCAGCCCAGATGCAAGTACGTTAACCACTGAGCTAACCTGGACTTCTCCTTTTTACGTTACACATAACTAAACAGACTTAGTTAAACGTTATTTCATTCACTTTCTAACAAGGATCATTCCACGATCTTAGTTTATCAAATGTTTCCAGCACTATCCATTCTTATTGTATACTTAGTCCACTAACAACCCCATAGTTCGCATATTGTTTATGTGTTTAATGCCTTCTGGTGGAGCATGTTGTTCTATAACAATAATAATAATAAGACATAGTTGTTATGAAAGAATATATACAACTTGATACACAATAGGAAAAATTGTTTCACGAGTCTTACTGATCACAAATTGAAGCTTTGTAAGTATACACAGATTGTCAGGAGGGACGTATAAATGAAAGTTATTGTTAACACAGAGGCTGGTATACAGCGATTTAACGCCGTCTTCCCGTATTGTTTAACGCTCTATATCAGTTGGTTTCCATGATTCCTTTCACTAATATTACGGCTTACACTTAGATCTAAATTATTATAACGATTAGAGTACATGGCTTGAATTGCAGCTTACTACCAGTAAGACAATACTACTTAGTGCTGCAGTAAGAAATAAATAAGATTTGTAATTTGAAGTTAACCTCAAGTATAGTCCAAGTGTAAAAGTAATTGTATAAGCTTGTTGTTAAACTTAAGTAGTATAATGCACTAGACGACCAGTGACCTCTTATGCCATTCTTTTTTTCTTTAAATTTTACCTAACTCAAGTGCATTTCCGAATAGTGATCTTTAACGAGTATCTGACATTGTACAGGCTTGGGACCGACGGCTTAACGTCCTCTCCGAGGGACAACGTACTCAGATTTATAATTCTTTCATCTTTAAGTTGTTAGTTTATACACTATCAACACAGTGTTAAGCAGCTAAAGCAACAGTTAATAATATGCTTTCATCAATATGATTGACAGGAATAACTGTTATACCTACTTCTTGTTACAAAGCCAAGAAAACAAAATTCTTATATGGTCGAAGCGTTTGATATAGATTCTCAACATGAATCAAGTGTATAACAAATATAAACAATAAGCATATTTAATAATAATACATCAAAATCATTTAAAAGTAAAAACGTAATTTATTTTACTACATAAATAAATGATTCCCAGAATCCCCCAAGACGACTCAAGAGAAAATGGCCCAGGGATCTACATACTATTACAATAATATACTTAAAAAAAAAAACCAAAGTGAGAAGTTGAACCAGTGGGTTTCATTCTTTGCTCATGTGCATCGATGTCATTGTGTAATCTATTACTACATATGCCTATTACGCATAATATGCGTAGTTGTATATTTGTAAATAAAGATGATAAAAAAAAAAATAATTGAAATATCAATTCAAGGTATATACACAATTAAGCATATTTAAAACAAACAAATCCTGTAAATTGAAATATTTCATTTATTTTGCTCAACATAAAATAACATTAATGAAAGAAATGTGTCTTTATAATATTACCTTAAAACATTCGTATTTAAGCTAACATTTGTGTTCAAGTTTATATTCCTAAAAATATTCATTTTAAACCTCTAATCAATAGTTTATTATACATACTTTTGGAATTCCGTATATCTGTTTAATGTTTAACTTCCAAATACGATTGTGAAATCAAAACGTTGGCTTTGAAATGATTTGAACCAGGAAAACTGACCGATTCTTGATATAAAACAAATAAAATTTGTTTCTAAACAACAATAAGATTTCAAAAAATGGGACTTTCATAAATCTTTCATAAAATCATTAAACTTGCGGATTTACATCCGGAGTCATTAATTTTACATTTTTAATTCTTCTTTGTTTTCAATGCCGTTATTTGTAAAATAATACATTATTCAATGTTTTCTATAATATTTATTTATATTATTATTATAATAAAATAAATAAATATATTATCTATTATTAAAGTATCTATTTGTATATTCTAATGTCATTAAAGATATTTACCAATTGATCTTATCTATGGGAGTTGTAAATTTGTTCACTCAATTTCAATATTGCAGACTTTACGTCTCTCTGAGATTAATGGCAATATGTGTACAATTGATAACGTAACCATAACTAAGATCGATTATATTGGAATCTTCAGGAGTTGTTTAACGTGATGTTTTAACTAAAGAACGGCAGTTTGGAGGGAACTGATGATTGAGTGCCTGCAGTGAGCGTACGTGCAAGTACATATTGGGAGGACCACCGTTAGTCAAGCGACTCCAAGAATAGGTACAAGCCAAAGCCAATTGAATGTTCCCACGGTGGGAAACATCAGAAAATAGTGGTTGATTTCATTAGTCAGTAATGAGTCGGTATTGGGCACGCTGCAATGCTTCTCCCTCTTTGGCATTACAGGAAAGAAAAAAAAAAAAGAATTACCCAGAGTCTACACATATGGAGCCAAGTGTCTCTCATTTGTCAAGCTTTCCACGTCTTTACAACCTCTTCAATGAACCTTCAAAAATGATTTTAAATGAAAAAAAAACCCTCCACTTGTATAAATGATTTGGAGTAATCAAAAGGTCGTTACTAAAGATATCAAAGGTGATTTCCAGGAAGCTGTTGGGAGTTGTTTCATAAGCGGTGAGTTATCTCTTTCCACAACACTTTGGTCACGGTCACCACTTCATTGTGCTGCAGTCCGTCATTACTGGCCTTTCAATAGGAATGCCCTCCCTCTTCTGCTCTGTACTAATTACCTCTCAAGACCACGAAAGCTTTTCAAACAAGACAATGTCTCTCGGTACCCAACCCAATCGTCTCAGACTTGCTCATTACATAAGCAAGTTAAGCAGAGCAGAATTATCGAGCTAAGCGCGGCTATGGCAGTGAATAGCACCCACCCTCCTTCTAGAGCTACCTAGCGAGTTAATAGTTACATAAGCTTGGCTCAGAGGCTAACACAATCACCTCTAAACTGGTAGATCCAGGGTTCGATACCCACTCTGGCCCTCGATTTATTCACGCGAGAGATGAATAAATCTGAGTACATCGTCCCTCAAAGAAGGACATTAAGCCGTCAGTCCTGAGCCTATATGAAGTCAGGTGTTCGTTAAAGATCCCTACTCTAAATGTACTTCAGTTAGGCAAAATTTAAGGCTCCCAATGTAGAATCACCGATCAAACAAAAAGACCGTAAAAGTCTGACGTTTCTAACCCGCTAGACGATCGGTTTAAACAATAATATATATATATATATATATATATATATATCATTGTAGTAGTTTGTTTGGGTAGCAGTTTGCTTCTCAACGCGAGTCCTGATGACGACGGATGTCGAAATATCGAAATGAGTTCTGTAGTGACTTTCTGTGTTCTTTCCTATGTGTTAAAGTTTATATATATTAGTATAAGTTGGCTGCAAATCTTCTTGGAGGTATATTTCAAATTCTTTAAACTGTTTCATTGTTTTTTTAAATTTTAAAATTTCCAAATTTTCAAAAATGTAAGACTAATAATTCCCAACCTGACGATGACTATGGCATAGTCGAAAACTTGTTTCTATCTAATGGAGTAGTAAGTAATGTTAAATTCTTTACCTATGATGTTAGTTTTCCAGTTGTATAAATATTGTTGATATTTATTAAAGTGTTTCAAAAAACTGTCTCAATGCCCTTTGGACAACTTATTTGCCAATTACCACATTCTATTCGTAAGACTGTCAGGAGGCTGGAACAGCTTAATGTTAAAGTCGTAAATGCCGAAGCTGCGGTACATTTCAACCAATTGTATCTAGTTACAATTACATTTTAAGAACTGTGATATATTAAAACTAACTACAAAGTAATCTAGGAGGCTTTAGGACCTTGCTGCAGGTGCTGCTATGGAGCATATAAAATATGACGATGGAATGAAACTAAGTATACAAATGATGACAAGCAGTATAAATATATTGAAAACTTAAAAGAGACTTAGAACCAATTTTTTTTCGAGCTGCTTGTTGCAATAACATATACTACTACTACCTGATTAGTGTTCTTCTTCAGGTTTACTCTTAAAAAAAAATACAGATATCTGTAAGCTTTAAAAACATCAGAATGAGTGATATCATAATTCATTATATAATATGAATAATTCATTATATAATTATTACGAATTATGATTCAAACAATTTGATGTTCTTAAAGCTTGCAGATATTTTTTTTTAGATGTAAACCTGAAAAATAATCACTAAGTGTTCGAAACGCCTTGTTAGTTTTAATATTAATCTCTTATTTTTTTTTGTGTGGAGACATAAATTTATAAAATTCCCCAATATGAGTAAATACCACACTATAACAGATTGGACAAGTAATAAAGATATATTATAAATTGCTAGTTTTAGTTTGTTTTGTTATAATTCCTTGAAGATGCCCATTGTTGATAGAAACGTACATTAAAAAAAAAGTACATTAGTAATTCGTTTAGAATAATGACAATCATTGAAAATAAAACTTTTTTGAGAATTGCTATTTGGTATACATGATAATTTGAGATACCAGATAAGAAAGTCGGAAAAGTTATCAAAAAGCGTGACGAGATCAGTGATTCAGGACTTTTATTAAATATATATATATAATCTCAGATTTAATGAATGTTTAAAGGGCAAATCCTCATAAAGGTACTTTGTCGCAATAGATGCGCCATATTAAGAGCTTCTAAAGAAGCCCACGTCTACCTCTTAACTGCACACTTACATTCTGGTATTAACCATTAATTCCTTTTTGTTCAATGCTTAAACCATTATTTATTTATTGCTTTTGTATTTCACTTTAGTTTCTTAATTTTCATAATTAATTTTTAATTTGTTGTCAAATTTATATTTTTTTTTCCCTTAATGTTTCTTTTCTTTTATTATTATTTATATTTACTTAGTTAATTTTTTTTTTTTTGTTATTCCCAGTACTTTTTCTGTTTTTATTATGAACTTTATGGATTTCTTTTTATAGATAACGGACTTTTATTCTTTACAACATAGACTTTTTTTTTAATGTTATCCTGCCCTGGTCTACAATCTGTAAAGCTTCTCAGTTGACTGTCATCTTTTCATCGTACTATTTCCTCTTATGACGACAGCATTTAATAAAGTCAAAATCTATTGAAAGATAATAAAAGTGGTATATTATACTAGGTATAACGGTATCATCTATCAATGTTTTTGAGCTAACCTATTTGGTGCTAATCACATTTATACCAAATTAAAAGTTTATCAGGACTCTGGTCAGTTCGTCTGATTCAAATTTAACTTCCCAGCCATCGTTTCGGTTTTTATAGTAGAGTATTTATAGTTTATAGATTTATAGTAGTTATAAGAGCTTCAGCAGCAGGGTACGAGGTAAGACGGATTACTGTAATTTTAATATTAATGTTACTAACCTCTGTGGTAATGAAAAAATGCATGAATTTAAAGTGCCATGTGTTGAAATATTTACCCAACATAAAATAACATTAATGTAAGGAATGTGACTTTTTAATATTACCTTAGAATATTCGTATTTATCTGACAGTTGTGTTCAAGTTTGTTTCTAAAATTATTTATTTTTAACCTCAAATGTAATAGTTAAACCATAAACTATTTATATATATATATATATATATATATATATATATATATATAAATTATATATAAACTATTGACCTCCTAATGAGAAATAATATTGTAGAAAGTCGAAACGAGTACGCAAGTGACTGGGCTACCATGACCCTCAAATATGATTTTTTATTATGTAATACAATTACAACAAAGCCAATCACGACAAAAGTAAAGTTCATAATAATTTCAGGTCTCTTCTGATCTTCACAGGAAATGGGTGAGCAAAGAAACAAACTCACGAAGTTTATATATATGGTATCAATGATCAACCACAATATGAAATGGGAAAACAAGACCAAGAATAATTAATTGGAAAAATTTCAGTCATATTGAAAAAATGTTGATTTAATTAGAAAATTAAAAAGCGTCAAGATGAATAAAAATTATAGATTAATCAGTTTCGATGTGAAGTCTCTTTTTACCAATGTACCTGTAACTGATCTTTTGAGCTTACTCCAAGAGGAATTGGTTAATTATTCCCTTCCCCTTCCATCTACCACTATAATAGAGTAAAGCTATGTGTAGTAGATTGTCATTTTCATATTAGAAATAGGTAAAACCGTCATACCTCGTAGGATGATCCTGGAGTGGGAGCGCTTTCGGACGTTGTCAATCTTCGATCGCAACAAACCTAGTAGGTTTGTAGGACAACGTCCGAAAGCGCTCCAACTCCAGGATCATCTTACGAGGTATGACGGTTTTACCTATTTCTAATATAAATCATAATAACCTCAGTGGTATTAACAAATTCATGTATTTGTCATTTTTAGTTTGAAAATAATTATTATATACTAAAATTTGGGCTTGCAATGAGTAACTACTTATCCCTCCTCATGAGTAATTTTACATGGAATTTTTTGAAACTAAAATGTTAAGCTCAATACTGCCTAGACATGTTAAATGGTATAGAAATGTTGACGATATACTATGCATCTGTCCGTCCTAATTCTATAAATAAAGATGCTTTTCTAATAAAATTAAATTCATTTGTGTCGACAATCCAGTTCACAATGGAAGAAGAAGTAAGTGGTAATTTGCTCTTCTTAGATGTCCTGATCCATAGGTTACCTAAAGAGTTACGTTAAAGCATATGTTCACTTTTATTCTTCCCATCCAAAAAATGTTAAAATTTCTATTTTTAAAAATATGTTTTTGAGGGTGTTAAGAGTGTGCTCTCCTGAATTCCTTAATGAGAGATTAACAACATTAGGTCGATTACCTCATCATTAAAATACCCCTTCTCTTATAACGATTTAGCTTTGAAGGGTGCTAAAAAAACTTTCTCTAATACTTAAACAGAGCCCAGTTCATAGATAGTTTCAGACCTACATGTTTCACCCGTAGCATTACCTAACTAAATAAGGGTTGGCAATTGAAAGGTATTCACGAATTACGGATTCTATTCAAAAATCTTTTTCCATATCAAAAATTTTGTTTTCTTTGAAATACAAAATTAATATTTGATTATTAAACATACCTTGGAAACATAGAGCTCCTGCACAGAAATACATCAAGAACTGCAACAAAAACAGTTTCCATAGATAGAAAAATGTTTATAGCGAAAATACAAAGGGAATTATTAATATCAAAGAAAAACTATTCAACATTTTAAAAGAATTATAAATTAAATATTTAAGAATATAATAATTTTATATTTACAAGGCAAATTAAACAACATTTTTTTCTAAGTCAGGAAAGTTCTGCGTAAGGAGAGTTTTTTTAAGATTTATTTTCAAGAAAGTAGATGTTCTTTTACAAAGGAAATACTAAAATAACAATAATTTTCATTGGAAATAATAAAATAAATAATAAAAACTGAAATCTCATATATTTTTTATGTCAAGTGTAAATTTTAATTTTATTGTCAATACTACAATACAGTTAGGAATTTAAATGAAATGAGTTATTTTTTTTGCCGATTTTTAATAGACATTTGTAAACAATTCTTTTACTATAAAACATTATATCTCTATGAAAGAAGACATCAAATGCTATATAAGACAACAATTCTATTACGATATACCTCCAGACCTACAATTCTATTCTCAATTATCAATAAATAGATGTTTATTTTTTTTATATGAAAAATTCAAACTTAATTGTTCTTTTCATTTAATAAAGAATAAATGAATTCAATTATTGTATAAAAGTTCTAAAATGTTACAAGGGTTAGTTAATTTGATGTGAAGAAATCAATGCATGGGTTTTACTATGGTAGCTATTGAGTAGCATGTTTTCAAAAATTGTAGATATATATATATATATATATATATATATACAATTAAAATAAGCAGTGACACATAAACTGAAACACAACAAAGTTGTGTTGACTGTCGTCCCTCCGTCAATTCACTTCTTCTCCTGAGGACGACCGCCATTACGGTCGAAATATTGAAAAGTGAGTCTTTGTTGTGTATCAGTTTATGTGTCACTGCTTATTTTAATTGTAATCTGTACTGCCGGACCGTTTTTTGTTTATCATGGTATATATATATATACATCAATGATCAAACCACTGACTTAGAAGTCCTTCCTAGATCCCTGTTGGCATATCGCCCTCAATAGCAGTTGTAAACATGAAGAAAAACACTACCATAAGTGTTTGAAACGCGTTTTTAGTTTTAACATAAAGCTGTTTTGTGTGGAAACGTAATAGATTGAAATTCCCCAACACAATCATTTTGATAATATGTATATTTGATTGAAATAAACGGCAGCTTCCGCATTCACGACTTTAATACTCGTCCTTTCCAGTCTCCTGACTGTTTCTCTTTGAGTGGAGGGAAGTTTCCACAAAAGTTGTCCTAATGACACGCAAAAGGAGTTCACAAGATTGCACTGGCAAGGTAAATGCTAGTCAATGGAACAGTAGTGTTAAGATCTTAAAGCAATTGTAGCCATCTCCAGATCCTTGAGGCGCTGTATATTAAAGATATTCAGCCCTCAATGAATGTTCAGTCCAATGTTAACTGCATTATTCCCAGCTGCATAACCTTCGACAGTGCCTTTAAAATAATAAAGGAGACCAACGGTTGAGTGGGCCTGGATCAGCTGAGTAACAGTTTTGCAACCTCAACCTCAGCGGGACTTTCGAATTGTTAACTTTACTGTGCCGTAGTTATTATTATTATTATTATCACTGTAATTGTTATTGTAGCTTAGTTTATTATTACTATATCCTGATTATACTATAAACCTGATGATGATTTATGAAAATCGAAAGCTAGTTAGTAATTTTTATATCAATACAACATTTTTACTGAAGTGTTTTTAAACAGTGACCGAGTGCCTAAAGTGTCATAACATGTCATTAGGTCAACTTTTGTGGAAACTTCCCTCCACTCAAAGAGAAATAGTCAGGAGGCTGGAAAGGACGAGTATTAAAGTCGTGAATGCAGAAGCTGCCGTTTATTTCAATCAAATATGTTTAAATGAGAATCTGCTGTTAACTTATACTAATATATGTATATATTATATTACATATTATATGTATACATATATTATATTATTATATTATATTAATATATTATATTATATATATATAATTTCTCTGGAAAGAAACAGAGAAAGTCACTACAGAAACTCACTTGGATATTTTGACATCCGTCGTCATCAGGAAGAAGAGTGCGAAATACTGGCGTTGAGAAGCAATCCGCAATATATACATATATATAGTTCATTGTAGAAAAAGAAATATAGAGAAATTAAAAAAACACACTTACACTCTCTAATTTTCGGTTTGAACAGTCTTTAGGAGAGATAAGAGACAGTAAGTGTGTGTTTTTAATTTCTCTCTGTTTCTTTTTCTACATTGAACTATATTTGTCCGTTTTGGATCGTATTTTCAACAAAAGAGTATATATATATTTGTAAAAGTTGGAAGCAGTCCTTCATTTAAACATATATTGTTAAATAACGTACCATATTTGGCTTGTATCTGTTTCTTACACAATTTCTCCAGTGTGTATCATATATATATATATATATATATATATTATATATATATATATATATTGAAGTCACCGCCCTGACTTCCTGCGGGACTCTTCGCTCTTCACACCTCCTGATGACGACGATAGTCGAAATATCGATGTGAGTTATGCCTGTGTCTTTCTGTGTGTTTCCTTCGTTTTGAATTTATTTTATTTAAAAAAGTCCGCTGGACTGTTTCTTTTAATTATATATATATATATATATAATATAATGAGATTTCACAATAAACACGTGGAATAAAAAACGACGTTTAAAACAGAGTAAGAAAGAGTAAGAAATCAGAAGAAGAGACTACGATCTTTCAACCGTAACTGCGGACTTCGTCAGAGGTTTTTAGAACACTCCTTCAGTATCAGTTTTGACTCTGACAAAGACCGCTTGTTACGGTCGAAAAATCTGAAGAATCTTAGTCTTTTTTCTGATTTTTACTCTGGTTTAGACATTGATATATGATATGCACCAGGGGTGTCCAAGCTCCTTGATAGTCCGAGCCATTTTTCAAAATTTGAAAAGTTTCACGAACCGAAAAAATACATATGGAACGATAATCATTTTGTTAAAGAGCCTTAAAAATAATCCTTCAAAGAACTGCATTTGGCTCGAGAGCCGCAGGTAGGCCACCCCCTGATATATACAAAACAAAAATACATAGAACACAGAACAGAACAAAATACTTTCTAATATAATTAATGTGAACTAAAGTATATACTCAGAAGAGATTTAGTTAGTCTGACAAGTAAAACCAAAGTCCTACGACGAACTATTCTTCAAAATATCAACTTTAGTATGTGTTTTGTTCTTTCTTCTATGAATATTACTTTAAATTTTTTTTTTTACTTTTATTTGAAGCATCCTTGAAAGAGATAATTGAAATTCAAGGTTTGCAAATTAATTGTATAATGCAGTAAGTTATATTTACAAGGGACACTTAGAAGACTGCGTCTATCGCTGGGAAACACTTAGGGGTATTTTAATACTGGAAGTGTAAAAAGACTCTGAAGGAGGGGACTTTTACAACATGTTAATGCAGGTGGAGTGTAAACAAATAAAGGAGCCTAAGAGCTCTTTGATGGAGACCCATTTTTTTTTGTTGAGACAGTCTCAGGCTGTTTGTCGGTGGAGCTATACGGCTCAAAATTGTGGCAATATAGTTAATTGGTCAGGGGAGGAGAAGGCGCCACTGGGGTCAATTAATTGTTGAAGACGGCAGGAGGCAAGGCTTCATTAGGCGATGCCTGCCCTAATCACCGGAGGAGCCTCTGTGGAGGCGACGTGTCCCTTCGCCGACACCCTGCACCAGGGTACAGTGGCCGTATAGCGACTAGCCGCTTCATTAGCCTTCAGCGTCGTCACTGACTCTTCCAAAGCATGCATGCCTCCATACACTGCTCTTCTTCAGGGGGAAAATTTGGCTCATTTATTAATCGGTACCCATTTCAGTTAAACATAATATCCAAATTGACTACGCATTTATGCGTTTCTCTTTACTAAAGATTATTTGTGTAGAGGTCTTGATCGAGTGTCTGGCATGTATAACTTAATAAGGGTGGGAGTTGAAAATAAACAAAAAAAGTTCAGATTTTTGTCCTTAGTTCGTCATTTTCTATAGTTGCAAGAGATACTGTAATAACCAGTCTTATATCACTTAGCTTACTGTATGAACTTAATTGCTATTTGTCAAAAAGACCAAATATCAATGGTCTTAGAACTGGTTTTGCCTTAATAACGTACCCAACCCAGACAGTACAAGATAAATGATATTAGTTCCTTTATTTGGTCTAGGCTCATACTTTAGCAAATATATATTATTATATATTTATAATAATAAAAGAATGCGTTTCCATGCTTTTTTCGAGATATGATTAAACTAATGATGTTTGTTTTTCCTGTTTCAGATGGAAACGGCAATTCTGTGATGTTCAACGCACGACAACAACCAAAGAAGAAACGCAAGTCACGCACAGCTTTCACCAATCATCAAATATTTGAACTGGAAAAGAGGTTTCTTTACCAGAAGTATCTGTCGCCTGCGGACAGAGATGAAATCGCCGCGTCGCTTGGGCTAAGCAACGCTCAAGTCATCACGTGGTTTCAAAACAGAAGAGCCAAGTTAAAAAGAGACATGGAAGAGTTAAAAAAGGATGTTGAAAGTGTCAAAGTGTTTTCACAGCATAAAACTTTTTTAGAGAACGTCCACAATTTTAATATATTGAAGAAAAAGCCTTCTTCGAGTGAAGAAGACAAACCTCCATCGCCAGAGAAGTAACTTTTCCCTTTCCCCCTCAAGGAGTGGAACTCCTTTCTTCCAGGATCTCAAGTCACCGGTGTAGCTTTAAACAATATATATATATATACATCATTTTGAAACAACTAAATCATTGTCTTCAGAATGATAGTGTAGCGCGATGTCGGCCCACATAAACCCCACCACACTATGCAACCCACCCATGGGCAGGAGTGCATCCTTCTACACTGCATAACTCTATGGTAAAATCAATTCCAAAATTGTTAAAAACAGGCAACCATTTGCATACCTTTCATTACTAAAACTCTATTTGAAACAACTTCCAAAGCTAATTTAACATTAGTACAACACAGCAAGTACCCTCCGCAGTGAAGGAAGGGGAGGGAGGAATGATTTGCTTCCCTCTTACTGATGAGAATCATATTTAATACATTTTTATAATAAAATATATGCAATATATCGAATCAGGTTTCATAACAATTTCTTACTGGGACAAAATGAAAATACTTTTTTAGTACCATCTATTAAAAAAATATTGCTAAGAGTATTTTTCATATTTTCATATTGCATTGTGTTTAGGTATTGAAATGGACAGGAAAGTGATAAGATTATTAGAAATAGATCAGGTATACTTATAATGTTAAAGAAAACGAGAACTTTATCTGTAGAAACAGATAAAATAATTTGATTCAATTTGCAAAATTAAATTATATAAGCTAAACTACTCAAATATCTACCCATTAGCAGCTGAGCTTTCGAGCAAATGTTCATCGTCCAAACTTATAATAGATACTGCTGAGCTTGCTAAAATACCCATACAGCCAGTGCAGTCAATTTGATATAAACTAGAATTTTCAAAAGAACACACCGAAATGAAATCACTGAAACTCACTACTATATTTCGATGGCCTAGTCATCAGGAAAATAGGTGATGACTATATCGAAGTATTGAGTTTCAGTGATTTCATTTCTGTGTGTTCTTTTGAAAACTGTAGTTTAGATATAAATATTTGTAAATTTTTGTAGCAGTCCTTCCTGTATACATACATTGTTAAAAATTAGACCATATTTAGCTGAAACTAATTAAGTTTCAGCTAAATATGGTCTACTTTTAACAATGAACATATATATAATATTCCCAAATTGTTCTTGAGGTCTTAGTTCAGTACAATATTTGATATGTTTTTTTTAAGTCAGTTTAGGTTTTGGAAATGATCTTCTTTGGTTAATGATCTTTGGTTTCTTTGGTTCACCTTAGTTCTGCAACCCCCCAAACGACACACGCCGCTTGTAAAAATGATAGTAAAATCCCTTAGATAAGAGTTAAACTGTTTATGCACAAATATATAGTTACAACAAAAAGGATTGAAAATAGATACAGAATACATATTCGCTCCAAGCCCTGATGAAAATGTATAAATACATTGAAACGTTGTCGGAATAAAGAGATTATTACCAGGACCTATCTCTCAAAAAAACATATCAAATATATAACAATATATATATATATATATATATATATATATATATACACTCGATGAAAATACAATCCAAAATGGACAAACACAGTTCAATGTACATAAAGAAATTAAAAGCACACACTAAGAGAGAATGCACTGGTCTATGTACCAGTGCGCTTGGTATCCCTCTCTTATAGAAATGTCTCTATGTTTCTTTATGTACATTGAACTGTAACAATATATATATATATATATATATATTATATATATATATATATATTGTTTACTATTGTCCCTCCGTCAATTCACTTCTTCTCATGAGGACGACCGCCATTACGGTCGAAATATTGTAAAGTGAGTCTTTGTTGTGTTTCAGTTTATGTGTCACTGCTTATTTTAATTGTTATCTGTCCTGCCGGACCGTTTTTTGTTTATCATGGTATATATATATATGTATATATATATAAACACAATTGCGAAGTTCGTACCAGTGTAGACAAGACCTACACATGTAAGTGTTTGCAAGCAAGTCAGATAGATTGGTTGACACCAAAGTAAGTTTCGTCGACATCCCAAAATGAAAGGATTAAGAGGCAGATGAAAATAACGTCTAATTAAAGTCGGGGTGGTGGAGGGGGGATAATATCCTAAAATACTGCGCCCCCCCTCCCCCCTGCCCCCCAAGCGCTGGCTGCGTCCCCCATAAATCCTCCTGGCGGCCCATTTGTTCTTCCTAATCGTCACTGATTTCCTCCTTATTAAAGACGCAGGCCAAACAATATCAAATACCTTGTTCATTTTAACTAACATAGTGTCTATTAGATTGGTATTTAAAAAAAAAAAACCTATATATTCAAAAACCAAAGATATATATAGTTCTTTTGATATATCAGTATACTTTCTTAGCTACCAGTCCCAATATAAACTGTAATTAATATTTTATATTGAAATTTTAATATTTTTGTTCCATCTTAACCAGAGGCATGAAGTTCTCTATAGAAAAAACATCCAGCATTTTTAGTCTCCGTATCCTTGGAGAACAAATTTCTTCTAAAAAAGGTTGTTATTATAAATCATATATATACAATTAAAGTAATCATACATATACAATTAAAGTATATATATACAATTAAATTTGTTACCTATTTCTTTTTTACACATTTTTTGGACAGCTTTTCCAACGTTCTTATTACTTCTTTCCATTTATCAGGTGTTAAATGCAAAAGTTCACAAAAAGATCTATTGGTAAAATTCGTATATTCTAACAATTAATAACCAACATTTCGATCTTCCTAAACCATCTTCATGGTATAGAAAATAGTAAAATTTACTAAACTAAACTTACTAAATAAAATTACATTAACTAAAGTTCAAGATCCACAAAACACAAGCAGTAACAAGACGCACTGGCAGGTTACATGGGTGTGAACTACTGTAAAATTTACTAAAGTTACTAAATAAAATTACAATATAAATATATATATATATATATATATAAAGTTCATATAATCAAGTTTTGTATATAATTAAGTAGGGATGTGTTTCACAGCCCCCAGTTAAAGCAGAACTCTACAACAGTCTGAAATATTATACACTTTATAAAATACCTCTAACCACCTCGTACTAGGAGGGCAGAACCTATGTGGATTCAGTCCACAAAGTTCAAATTTCCTCTTTTATAAAACCTTCCCCAAATATTCTTTCTTTTCATTCTAATTACCTAGAGATTAAAGTAATATACAATTTTTTTGTGTAATAATCAAAAAACAAATTTATCTCATTAAACTATCTTTACTGTTTTGGCTTTTAAAATTTTCCACAATGTGTTTGCATAACTTACAAAATATTTAAAGAAACATAATGACTGTTTTTTTTTTCCTATTTTCCATTTCTTTATAATCGATAATATGCACAACTTTATCATCAATACTTTTTTATTCCTATAAAATAAATGAATTCATAAAAAAATTTCTTCGACATTTTTGAAATATAAGAAAAAAATGCTTTCTTTTATATAATTTCAATTTTGTTTTTTGTTTTTTTCATAAAGCATTTCTTTGACTTATACAAAAGTTTTCTTAATTGTTTTATAAATTTTCTTTCTTAATTCAAAAAAAAAAAGTTTAAAACGTGTCGATTATCAAAATGAATATTCAAATACAAGTAGATTTGATAACGAACAGATACCCAAAAGAATAATGCAAAGGAAATAAGAAAATTCACTTGAAATGATGATTTTTGAATATAACATTATACTACGGGCTTAATATCACCAAGTCTTTTTGAAGCGCACACAGTAAGGAGGGTTGCTTCTCAGTATCGGTGGTAAACCCAAAGTAGTGACAAAATCAAACTTTAATCAAATGGTTGCCTGGTTTAAAGAGCACTCGGAGACACAACATGTATATAATCCCGACTAATTCCTTCCTGTATATATTTATACATATCATATATTCTAGAATCTTTTTTTCTTCATCCAACTAGTTTTTTTTACATTTTTTTTTCTCCCCTAAAAAATATCTATTTAATGTTGATTTGTAAAAACGTTGAATGTTCCATACAAAAAATAAATTTCTTTTACCATCAATGTATATATATGTTTTAAATCATCTTGTATTCATAATATATTCCTAAATGTAAAAAAAAAATTAAGTCCTAGAATCAGTATTATCTAGTTATTTATTTTGAATTTTACTTGTCATTTCAAAAAAAAAACAACAAAAAAAACACTATTGTTATGATTTTTTTTTGTGCAATTCATTGTGTATAGAAAATAAAAAAAACCTATGTACAGTGTTTTAATTTTTTTCTTTTTTTTTTTGTGTTGGTTTAGAAAATGTGAAAACCAAAAGAATTTTTGTACAAAATAGTCGAATTAAGTCGTTGATCATTCATATATGTATATTAATTTATTGTTTTTTTTTATTAATTTATAAGTTTGTACCAAAAAAAAAAAGTAGATTTTTCTGTTGAGTTGTAATGAAGGTAAGAAGTTTGTAATAGTGCAATGAGGGCAGTAATTCTTGTATAGGTTTTGTATATATATATATTATATATATATGTATAGATATATATATACGGCTTATGAGTAATGTGATAATATTCGCAGCATTAAATGTTGTTGTAAAATGTTGAAGTTTCATTGAAATAGCCTCATTTTTTTTCATTTTTTTTAACCAATCCCCTAGTGCAAACTATTTTGAGATTTTTTGCATGGCGGTCTCTTTATGATATTTTAGATGGCTCACGGACCTTTTTATAACAACCAGTTAACATATAGGTTACTGGAACAAAACATTTTGGGGAAACAAACGTTTATTCAAACACACAAATATTTTTTCAAAAAATTGCAACCGATTTCTATTAAAACAAAAAAAAAATCTTATTTAATCAATTATTCAATCAGAAAAACGCAACATTGAAATATATTAAAACTTCATTCAATGTGATGGGTGCATTTGCTTTGCCTCAACCAGTTCTTCTATGTTTGGCTTAGTTTTGGCAAGTGCAACTCTCATATCATTTGTGGCTTCTATTTTGTTTCGGGATTTTGTTTTGATGGCAAGTAATGCAGAAAATCCTGTCTCACATTCATAATAGGTGGTTGCAAATGGAATCAGCACCTTTAGGGCCAGCTTTGCAACTTTAGGATAGGACTGTACCATTTGGATCCAAAAATCACCAATTGACAATTCACAGAAAATATGTTTTCCACCTATCCAGAAACTTCAAACGGAAAAAGGTGTAATTTGAGATGCAACGCTTTGATATCCTTTCCCAACAACAACGATGTCATTATGACTGTAACAATCCCAAATGGGCTAGTCGACAATTTCAAGTACTGAATGGACTCTTCGCGGTCCCCTAGGGGACCGCGGACCCCAGTTTGAGAACCACTGCGCCCTAGCGCGTAATAACGTCAGCCGTTTACCTACTTTTTGTTTGATCGGTGATTCCACAGATTCTATATTGGGAGTCCCTACATTTTGTCTAACTCAAGTGCATTTTAAAGTGCTTAGATTTTTTCACCTTTCGCGTGAATAAATCGATAGGCAGAGTGTCAGCCGTTTACCTACTTTTTGTTTGATCGGTGATTCCACAGATTCTATATTGGGAGTCCCTACATTTTGTCTAACTCAAGTGCATTTTAAAGTGCTTAGATTTTTTCACCTTTCGCGTGAATAAATCGATAGGCAGAATGGGTTTTGAACCCCAGATCTACCAGTCCAGAGATGAACACGTTGCCACTATGCTACCATGGTCCAGAAATACTACGACATTCAACTTAACACTTAGGTCTTATCGGTGACTATCCATAAACCTAAAAATATGGTTATTTGTATTTATTCATTTGTGCTATCCATTGGTATATTCACTTACTTACCCAATATAAAGTCTAGTTAAACTTTATGTGGGATATGCTATTCACAAAGACTGTTTTAACTATAGACTACTTAAGATGAACCCTTCTATAAAATAAAAATGAATAAATAAAAAGAAACAAAACCACACCTGGTCTGACTTAATGCACTTATCATCTAATTATTAAAATTAATTGGGTGATAAAAAAAAACATTCAGAATCTGATTCCAGTTAACTTAAAAATATACTCCAAAAGATAGGTTTTACTAAATCAGAATCGTGGATATTTATGAAACAATTGCATTGCCTTCACCGGAAGTTATTAAAATCAGTATATATTTAGTAGGATGTTATAAGCCTTAATTATTAGATTTTAATATATGTTTATTTATATAATAGTAAATGCTATCTATTCTTGTATAAAGTACATGAGTGAGAGTTTCTAAAAAAAAAGAAGGTTTAGAAAATTTACTACAAATTAAATTGAAATTTTGAAAAAAAAAATTGTATTTTCATTCAAAATTAGTGATGGAACCTCGGATTTTTCTTCAATGACTTGCTAGTAAATATAAAGACTCTCATGTGGATGACTGGGCAGGTGGTATACATACGAGTAGGAATGAAGTAGCAAAGTTGAACTTGATAATGTTTAGAGTCAAACAAACCTCTTCCTATGTTGGAATGAGTATAAGGTTTTGGAATGACTGGCCAGGTTTTTCATGAGTGCAGTGTTGTAGACTGGATAAAAAATGACTGAGGTGAAACATAGAACAAGTCTAATCGGGTGTGGGAAGAGGAATGACTGGCAACTCCATAAGAATCTCACACCAAGCAATATATTCCTACAGTGCTCAGCAGAATATCTAAATAATACAAACAAATCTAATTAGGCAAACCACCTAACAGAATATGGTCATGAACCTGACACTTTAGGAAATTCAATGGACTTAATAAACACAGGACAGAAAGGGCAAAGACTTAACATAACGGAAGAATTAAAAATATTTAAACATAAACAATCAGGTAATTTAATAAACTAACAAATCAATCATCAAACCGATATATTATTTAAAGCCTTAAGGAAAATGAAACGACGACTTGACAGACTTGACAAAGACGAAAATAATAGAAAAAGAACTAAACTAAAGAATAGTAACTAAAATAAAATAGTGTTAAAATAATTAAATAATAAAATCTAGGCAGCATTGGGAAGTAGGTAGGTTATATAACAGAAAGTGGGACTCGTTAGATCTATTCTTGTTGAAGATGGGTGACGCCCGAAACCGGTCAGAGAGCTACAGCAGCATTGTACGAGGTAAGACGGTGTATTATAGTTCTAATATTAACAATACTAACGAATGTGGTAATAGCGAAATGCACGTTTTAAAATTGATGACTCAGCTTTATGAAGCTGTGATAATCTCAATGTCCAAACCCCGGTTACACTAGCCACCAAGCAAAATTGAACTGATAACAAATTTATTTCATAGTTTTTACAAATGTATAAATAACATAGATTTCATATTACATAGTGTAACAATATTATACACATATAATATAACAATCAATGATCAAACCACAATATGAAATGGGAAAACAAGACTAACAAATTTCAACTTTGTTTTCCCATTTCATATTGTAGTTTGATCATTGCTTGAAATTTCACGTGCTTATGTGAAATCTTTTTATCAAGTAATATAACAAATATTACAAGTAATGTGAAAATATTACAGTAAACTCCGTCCAAGCAGGAGTACTACTTTGGAGGAAAAAAGAATTCTAATTTTGAAAAAAAAATTGATTCCAAATAATCTTAAATTTGTAAAAAAAAAATTAATCTTCATATATATGATTAAAACGTGTCCTATTATTTAGTTAAGTCCATAGTTAGTAATAAGTCCATTTATACCAATTAGTTAGAAAATAGTGTTAACAATGAGTAAATAGGAACTAAAAAACTTTGGTGAATACATTGTTTTATTACTGGAACACCTGAGAAAATGATGCAAAACTTTGTTGTATTATTTTTGTCATGGTTACTATTATTTAATAAATCAAGAATTTGTAAATATCAACTATAAAAACCGATTTTGTTATTAGCAAGTATAATTCTCTTCATATAGGTACATGTTTTTATTCATAGTCTATTTTAAATATATAATAATAAACAGTCATTGTCCAGATTGAATCGTCTTTCTGCTCATTGATTGAATAATATTAAATAAATATGTTTTTAGACGAAATATGTTTACAGTTTTTTTTTCTACTCAGAAGAAAGAAGACAATAAGAAATGGTTTCTTAGATTTAAATTGGTCCAGTTTTAGTGCTTAGATCATTTTGAATTCGGTGGAAAGACGCTCAACAAAAGGGTATTATTACAGTCAAATCCATTCGACTGTTACTTAAAGAACCTGGTAATTGTAATAAGTAGTTATAAATCAATCGAGCCTCGGAAATTAAAGGTTTTAAGTTGAAAAAAAAAAAGACAAAAAAAAACACCACGCTTCGCTGGTAGGCACATAGGTAGTCAATATCCAACCGAAGAGTGGTGCAGAAATAAAACACAGACACGAAAAGCAAACCTGTTACTTGATTGAAGTTAATAAGATAGTCTTTAGAATAGAAGAGTCAAGAAAGCTGTCGCACATCACTTAAAGGCAGAGCGAATGTCAAAGTTGATAAAAAACAGTAGTTATTATAATTTAATGAATCTAATATTAAGTAATTAATATTACTTAATTAATATTAAGTAATTTAAGTAATTAATTATAAAATTCTGTAAGATATAAAATGTATGAAAATAAGCAAATGTAACAAATGAAAACACAGTGGTGTTACAAAAGCTTAGTAAATAAAGTAACGTCTTCAAGTTCATAATGAAAAGAACAAAATAAATGCTTATAAGTGATAATTTATTTTATGACTTATTGTCAAGTTTCCATGTTATACATTTTACACCAATTCTAACGTAGTGCAATCAGTTATTCTGTAGTATTTACTCATTGTAGGGTAAAAAGCTAATGAAATGAATGGTCTCCACATATACAAATGTAATCGTGTAAACAACGCGTTTGAACACGTAGTATTCTTCATCAGGCATTAACTACGGGTCAGTGTCTGTGGTACAACTGACTGACAGTGAGTCCACGTTTCTGTTTTTCATTAGTTTTTCTCAAAGTTTTCAAAATATATATATATATATATAAAATAAATTCAAAACGAAGGAAACACACAGAAAGACACAGACATAACTCACATCGATATTTCGACCCTCATCGTCATCAGGAGGTGTGAAGAGTGTAGAGTCCCGCAGGAAGATAGGGCGGTGACTCACCCCCCTTTTAATTGTTTCTTTTAATTGTATAAATTTATATATTTCACTCGAAATTCAAAAAAACGATCCAAACTGGACGCAAATCAGCTCAAAAACGAAGAAAAGCAACATACAGAGAAAGAGACACACTTACAAACACAAATTTTCGGATGATCCGTCTTCAGGAGAAAAGAGAGAATGGGCGACCAAGCACGCTGAAAACACAACAGCAAGAAAAAACGGCAGGCTTTACATACCTTATGTACTATCAAATAAACGAATAAAGGTTGGCTCATTACTTACTGGGTACCCGTTAATCATACTCTAACCCAACAGAAATATCAACCATCCATGTATGAGCGACACCAAATACCAATATAATGAAAACCGGCGTATTCAACAAACCCATGACAGTGTTAAAACAATATTTCTAATACGTTGAATTCAAAAATAAAATAAAATTACTCTATACAAACAGTAATAACAACAGAAAAAAAATCAACTAAACTCTACTAAACTAGCTACAACTATTAGTAAAACTTAAGAAACATTAATGGATTTCACAAAGTGGATATTAAAGTTAATTGCTTTTAGAAAAATAACATTCATTTTTTTTTAAAAAAAAGATTGTTTTCACTCTTTTCTCTTTAGATGATAAAATGAAGAATTGTGGTTTAATTTATACAAATTAATGTTAGTTGAGATGAAATAAAAAGACAGTTACAACTTTGTTGTTACATCTGAAGGCAATCCACTAAGAAAAATGCAATTATAATGATATTCCGTTATATTTATTTAAAACCTTTAGTTTCAATAAATAATAATTACTATATATAATATATATATATATATATATATATATATATATATATATATATATATATATGATCAAACCACAATATGAAAATGGGAAAACAAGACTAAGATCTTTCAATCGTAACAAGCGGTCTTCGTCAGAGTCAAAAACCCAACTGAAAGTTGAGTCAGTTGGGTTTTTGACTCTGACGAAGACCGCTTGTTACGGTTGAAACAACTTAGTCTTGTTTTCCCATTTTCATATTGTGGTTTGATAATTGATTGTTATTTCAGGTGCTTATGTGAAATCTTTATATATATATATATATATATATATATATATATATATATATATCACATAAAATTCGAAAAAACGATCCAAACTGTACGAAAATCAGTTCAAAAACGAAGAAAAGCAACACACAGAGAAAGAGACACACTTACAAACTCAAATTTTCAGATGATCCGTCTTCAGGAGAAATGAGAATGGGCGATTAACCACGCCGGAAACACAATGCCAGGAAACCATCCCGACAACCGACTGTGCCGCCACGCGCGCCTGGTTCAAGAAATAATGAAATAGAAACGAACAGAAGAAATAAAATTAAAATTAAACAAGCAGTTCTAGTTGATTGATACGGTGAAAAATACCTAAAAGCAAGAATAAGGAAGATAACAGAGTTGGTAAGGAAATGATGATATATATTATATATATCAATGATCAAACCACAATAAGAAATGGGAAAACAAGACTAAGATCTTTCAACCGTAACAAGCGGTCTTCGTCAGAGTCAAAAACGCAACTGTCAGTTGGGTTTTTGACTCTGACGAAGACCGCTTGTTACGGTTGAAAGATCTTAGTCTTGTTTTCCCATTTCTTATTGTGGTTTGATCATTGATTGTTGTTTCACGTGTTTATGTGAAATTTATATATATATATATATATATATATATATATATATAATATAAAATATATATATAATATATATATATATAATAAAGATATATATATATATATAATATATATATATATACATATATATATATAAAGATATATTTTCTTTCAGGGTTGAGGTCTAATGATTTGAAACTAGTCCTTTTGCTGACGTTTCGACATATAATTATGTCATCTTCAGGGCTTGGAAATCTATTCTGTTGCAGCATACCTTTCTTTACTAAATTACATTATTAACACATGCAGGCTACTAAAATATTTAGGTAATAACTAAATGATGTTAATCATGTAATTAAGTAAAGGAAGGTGTGCTGCACAGAAACAGATTTCCAAGCCCTGAAGATGACATAAATATATGTCGAAACGTCAGCATAAGGACTAGATATATATTACATATATTATATTAATAATATTAATATATATATTAATATATTATATTATTAGTAAATATGGAATTGAAATATGCAATAGCCTCTATATTCACGATTTTTCTGCTGTTTGCCTCGAATTTACTTATTATTTTTCGTTAGGCTTGCAGTAATTCCCACAATAATTTGGCCAGAGATTTACAAGCAGTATTCAGAGTATTGGAAAACATAACGCAACCACTTAAAAATAATAAAAACAAACTGATTTATTACCGTAAATTTAACTTTCAACACAAATTAGCCTTTTTCAGGTTAATTTGGTAACAATTTGAGTTTCATAAATGTATAGTAAATTTATAAATAAAGAACGTTGTTATTTCTTGAAATTATTATACCCAAATTGTTGTCAAATTAAACCAAAGATTGTTACTGTTTGATTGAAAGCTTGTTGTTACTGTAATAAATCAGTTTTTTTTTATTAAAAATTTTAAAGTTTTTAAAGTTTTCTTTAAAAATATACTCTGAATATGCCTTACATGCCCCTGGCTAAATTAACATGGAAAAAAAGACTAAGATCTTTCAACTAAGCGGTCTTCGGGCAAGGTGAGGTATGGTAACTACTTTGTTATGTCTGGATCCATAATTCTGAACACTCGGCACCCTATAAATCTTATACACACCCTTTGAGAATCACTGTTCTAGAACCCAGTGATCAATAGATCAATAGATCAAAATCAATCTGAGAATAGTGTGAGGTTTTTGAATTGTGTATGAGGTTTAATGTTATGTTGTGAGTAGAATGTTATTTACTTTGATAAGTATGATATGTAAGCTAAAGACATAAACATATAATGATTACATGCAATATACACATAAACATGCCCACTAACCTGTACACAGGTATCCTTTCGTCAGTACCTGCAACAGAACACACATATGTTAATACTAACTCAATGATAATGTAAAAAAATGTGAATTCTATATCAGTCATGGCTGAGAGTAGTTATAATCAAATACTCATTTATTTTTTATGACATTATATACTAATTGTCAATCAGTGCCGACACCAGGGTGTGTAGCGCTTGTGACAATGGCCTAAATGTAATAATTCACGTAACAATTACATTTTTACAAAATGCAATATATTATACACCATCTACTTCATCAAAATGAGTTGCCTGTATTCAAAAGTGTATTTGGGAATGTACAATCAAAAAGTAAGACCTTTTCTAGAGATACGAAGACTTAACACTACCTGATACCAACATCAGGTTGTACACCTGAGGATAAACTTAGTGTTGAACTTCAGGTTACATTTATATAAAAATATGAATAGAAAATACAATACCGGAACTGAATACGAAAAAACAGTATTCTCTGCCGTGGCATAACAACTATTTTTGCCGCCCGGGGTCAAAAATTTGCCCCCCCCCCCCCCCCCCCCCTAGCGTGATAATCCGTTAACAATCAGAACTCCTTGAAAATATTTATGGAATTACAATCAAGGATTGTAATAAATCAAGACTTACATCTTATTACAGTACTCCTATACATATACAGTCGACATCAAGGAAAACAATAACGTATAATTCAAATCATAAAAAAATTGTTAAAATAAATTAACTGGCTATGCCAATAAATATAATACATTTTCAACCCCCCCCCCCCCACATTAAAAGAACTAATTTTTAAACATAAAAACAATTACGATTTTAAAAACGCATTTTGGTATAAATTTTAAGGTTTTCATTTTTTTATTTTATATTTTCACCCCCTCAAAATACCATCCCCTAACATGTGCCACTCTGGGTGGAACAGCCCCCCCCCCCCCTACCGTCCTCTTGTTATGACACTGATTCTCTGTATTCAATTTGAAATTTTCTTGAGGACGAACACTAAGTGTTCGAAACACGTCGATGTTGGATGAAACCTTTGTGTTGAGACTTAGTGTTTAATTCTTCTTATTCCAAGTAAATACAGCACAATATAGGGGGGTGGGGGGGGGAATTAAAAACATACGTTTGCAGTCTCTAATTTGTTGTTTGAACATTCTTCAGGAAATAAGAGAGGGAAATCAAGCACACTGGTACAGTGACGATTGGAGATGAACAATATTACCGCACACGCACCCAGTCAAAGAGAATAAGGTAGGCAAGAATCAATTTATAATTAAATTAGAAAATATGAAAAAATAATAATAAACAAATAATGAGTGATGAACAGAGGAAAAGGTACAAAATAAAAGTTACGGACTAAGCTTTAATAAATAAGAGAATAAAATAAAACATAAAATAATATTGAGAATACATATAATAATATTAAATGAATAAAACGATACAATATTTAAAAAAAAATGAAATAATTAAATAATAAAAAATTAAAATGTATTAGAGTATAAAAAATAACATAAAAACTAAATTCAATGACAAGGTACTACTTAAAGCATTATCTCTTGAGATTAAGGCCAGGTGCAAAAATATCAGGTTGTTCAGAAGGTTCTAGAGCAGGGGTGTTCAATACGTCGATCGCGATCTACCAGTCGATTGCGAGGCCAATAGTGGTAGATCGCAAACAAGGTTTGAAAAAAAAAAGTTCCAGGGTCACAGTCAGTCCTTATTTTTAATTATTATCATTATTATACATTGTCAATGTATTGTTATTATTATTATTATTATTTGGTAATTACAATAACATGATCAGAGCTTATTTTGTAGCAATATTGGCTCAAGTGGTAATGTAAGGTAAAAATCTTCAATAAATTTTAAAATAACATTCGCTTTTATGGGTCGGTAGATCATATTGGCTTGGTCATTTTATAAGTAGCTCCCATACTGAAAAAGTGTGAGCACCCCTGATCTAGAGTGAGATCTTTGCAGTCGCGGGGGGGGGGGAGGGGGATTTGTCGCAGTATCTGAAACCTGTAGCACTCATTAAATTAATGAGTTAATTTAATGGTTTTCCTCTCTATTCTCTCCTCAAAACAGTTCAAACCGACAATTAGAGACTGAAAGTGTGTGTTTTATATTTCTCTATGTTTCTTTGTCTACATTGAAGCTTATACATGTATTGATATATAGCTTCTCGACCGCTGATCCTTAATGTTCAAAGATGGGTTTCATAAAAGGATTTTTGGTCTAAAGAAATATCCTACCTGTTTACACGCCGATAAATCCAGCCCTCGAATGCTTTTCACTAGACCCACAGTGACCTTTGATTAATATCACTTTTCCTCTAATTTATTGTTTCATTACCCTTTCCATATAAAGTAAACCACAGACTAATGAATAACAAATCAGTATTTTAATAAATATTTTCCTACATTGTATATACATATATATGAAATTATAAAAAGATTTCACATAGACACGTGAAACAACAATCAATAATCAAACCACAATAAGAAATGGGAAAACAAGACTAAGATCTTTCAACCGTAACAAGCGGTCTTCGTCAGAGTCAAAAACCCAACTGAAACACTAGATGAAGAGAACATCTGGTGAGGAGTTGAGATGAGTGGGAGGGAAGAGTGGTATTTTAAAAGGGTGAAAGCACAGGAAAGGACTAATGTCCAGAAAGGGATGTTTGGGAAAACAAAGGAGTACAGTAAGAAAAAGTAAAAAACTATCCGCTAGCTGTCAACCCTTCAACCCTTCAAACATCCTCACCAGATGTTTTCTGCATCTAGTGTTCAGTTGGGTTTTTGACTCTGACGAAGACCGCTTGTTACGGTTGAAAGATCTTAGTCTTGTTTTCCCATTTCTTATTGTGGATTGATCATTGATATAAAATTATAAGTATATAAAGTTCAAAGATGTTTCAATAAATAGTATCCCAATTGTCATTTCTGTTTTTTTTCAGGTAGATTACAAACTTAAAAAATAACTCAAAAAAGAACAGAATTAAAAATTGGCATACAATTTAACAAGACATGTTTGAATCAGCTCCCAAAACGGCACAAATATATATATTTAGTAAAATAAGCAGCAGCTTTTGCATTGACCAATTTCTTGTTGACACTATCTAGTTTTCGTATCACTTTGCGGTGAGACTATGGTAGCTTCCAAAGAAGGTTAGCGAAAGACATTAACACAAAATATACTTTAGGTCAAACACAAAAACACTTGAATAAACCACGTTTTTTAAAAAATCGTTTTTAATCACTAAAATAACAAACTAAATGAACAATACATACGAGCTTTCGGCTGTCATTCGTCATCTTCTTTGGAAGCTACCAGAGTCTCACCGCAAAGTGATACGAAAACTAGAGAGTGTCAACAAGAAATTGGTCAATGCAGAAGCTGCTCCTTATTTTAATAACATATGCTTAAGGGAAGACCTGCTGCCATTGTACACAATATATATATATATATTATATATATATATGTATATCTATATATTCTATGTTTTGTTATTGAGGGCTAGGTCAAATAAAAGAAAATAAACTCCTTCCTAGGCTGACGTTTCGATGTATTTGTACATCATCTTCAGGGCTAAAATTAGAGTAAGAACGTCGGCCTAGGAAGGAGTTTATTTTCTTTTATTTTTATAAGCAGCAGCTTCTGCATTGACCAGTTTCTTGTTGACACTATCTAGTTTTCGTATCACTTTGCGGTGAGACTATGGTAGCTTCCAAATAAGGTTAGCGAAAGACATTAACACACAAAATATACTTTAGGTCAAACACAAAAACACTTGAATAAACCACGTTTTTTAAAAAATCGTTTTTAATCACTAAAATAACAAACTAAATGAACAATACATACGAGCTTTCGGCTGTCATTCGTCATCTTCTTTGGAAGCTACCAGAGTCTCACCGCAAAGTGATACGAAAACTAGAGAGTGTCAACAAGAAATTGGTCAATGCAGAAGCTGCTCCTTATTTTAATAACATATGCTTAAGGGAAGACCTGCTGCCATTGTACACAAATATATATATATATATATTCTATGTTTTGTTATTGAGGGCTAGGTCAAATAAAAGAAAATAAACTCCTTCCTAGGCTGACGTTTCGATGTATTTGTACATCATCTTCAGGGCTAAAATTAGAGTAAGAATGTCGGCCTAGGAAGGAGTTTATTTTCTTTTCTTTGACCTAGCCCTCAATAACAAAACATAGAATAGAATAGAAGAGGTCAAGAACAATTTTTGGAGTTTAATATATATATATATATATATATATATATATATATATATATATACCATGAAAAACGAAAAACGGTCCGGCAGGACAAAGTCCTGCTTATTGTGTCACTGCTTATTTTAATTGGTATATATATATTATATATATATATAATATATATATATATATATATATATACGTTAAAATAAGACTATATTTCTCTGAAACTTGAATAAGGTTCTGTTGCTACATCCACAGTATATAATATATTGTATAAATTTGGATGCAGTAACAAGAAAACTAGTTATTTAGAAAACTAGAGAAACTTATTAGAGAAGCAAGTTTAAATAAGTGTGCTTGTTAGAAAACTGCATACTTAGTATGCTTGATCATTTCGTCAACTAATGCAGTTCTTCTCCACTGAACTTCTCAAAGGTCATTCAAGTCCGGCAGTGAATCACAAGGCTACCACAATCACATTGTCATCGTCCAATTGCAACATTCTCTTCCTGAGTCACTTACCGTATAACCGAGATGTACTTCACTCATAACTTCACCATTTGCTTCAACCACTTCAAACTGACACACAAGCGAATTGCTCCCAATAATTTTTCCATGACAAAGCACTCTCCTTCACCAATAATAACATTTCAACCTTCTCAATACAATACAATTTTAAAAAAAAAAAAAAAAACGAGACCATCAATAACCCACATTTGACACACAGTCTAAACAATGAGCTATAGATACAGTGTTGCCTGACAACTCAGAGAATTATTTGTTAAGTTATAATGGAAAATATATATACACATTAAATTGAATGAACTACGTAACTTGATTTAAATGAATGTTCTTATTCTGTCATTATTATTTAATCTAAAGATAAATGTAGCCTTTATCCAGACCGCCTTCCCTCCTGACAACGTTAAAACGTTCCGTTTTTATGACAAATATCTATTTAAGTTAGACAAAAAGAAAAATTGCCTCAAGTATGTTCTACTTACATCGTAGGCCCCATTCTTTTATGCTTTATATTGATAAAATTGTGCGATTTTGTATAAACATAAAAATTGAGTTGCATTAAAATATTAACACTTGTGTTTTGGCTTTGCTTTTGTTTAAAACTGCTTTCTGACTTTAGGGATTATTTGTCCTTTCTGATGAAAAACAATAGCCTTCTGGCTATGAAGATTGTTAGTCCTGTCTGATGAGGACAACAGTTTTCTGGCTTTTAGGATTTTTAGTTCTCTGTTATGAAGACAACAGCTTTCGTATTTGAAGGTTTTTAGCCCTCTCTGATGAGGACAACAGTTTTCTGGCTTTATAGATTGTTAGTCTTCTCTGATGAGGACAATAGCTTTCTCACATTGAGGATTGTTTGTCCTTTCTGATGAGGACAACAACCTTCTGGCTATGATGATTGTTAGTCCAGACTAACAAAAAGTTAACAAAAGCATTGTGATGCTGTTAGTCCAGGACAACAGCTATCGGATTCGAAGATTTTTAGCCCTCTCTGATGAGGACAACAGTTTTCTGGCTTTATAGATTGTTAGTCTTCTCTGATGAGGACAATAGCTTTCTCACATTGAGGATTGTTTGTCCTTTCTGATGAGGACAACAACCTTCTGGCTATGATGATTGTTAGTCCAGACTAACAAAAAGTTAACAAAAGCATTGTGATGCTGTTAGTCCAGGACAACAGCTATCGGATTCGAAGATTTTTAGCCCTCTCTGATGAGGACAACAGTTTTCTGGCTTTATAGATTGTTAGTCTTCTCTGATGAGGACAATAGCTTTCTCACATTGAGGATTGTTTGTCCTTTCTGATGAGGACAATCTTCTGGCTATGATGATTGTCAGTCCTCTCTAATGATGAAAACAGATTTCTGGGAAGGAGGATTGTTAGTTCTCTCTGATGATGCAATGCTCTGGCAAATGCAGCTCTCTGCTAAAAACAATGGCGAGCAGAGAGAGAGGTCGGAGTGTTCCGGGTGGGGCTCCGGTTCCGGAAAGGATGGGCCTAATGAGATGTTTTGTCAGTGCACGTGTGGCCCCACGTGATGACAGTCTCTAATTAGGAGACACCGTCACGCCAGATTAGCCTTGTGGTTACAGCTTCGTTCAGGCTAAACCACATTTCTTTTCCTTCCACTATATGTAATTCAATTTTTTTTCAAATATATTATAACAATATATAGCATATACTGAACAACTTTTTACTATGAGTTACTTGAAAATAAATAAGTTTTTACAAATCCGTCTAAAGAAAAAGAACTAACTATGAACACCAGTCGTTCTCACGCGGTCCACATGGATCCCTTGAGACCCAGAGAATAACTGGGGGTTCAAAAGGAAAAATGGTAGTTGAGGGTCTATTGCATTTCGGATAGTAGACCATTTAAGTGTATATGCGTATTTCAGCATTACCAAAAACATATCATAGCGTAGCGAGTTGACAGTTCAAATATTCAAATAGAATAACTAAAAGATTATGCCCACTGTTCTCGTAAGTTTATTACAATGTCTTAAAATGTTCTATTACAATTTAAAACTGATTCGTTTATAATTTATATCAGCATATTTTTATAAAATGTTAAATATTTTGTTTTTGTTTTAAAAATATGTTTGTATTTTCACATCATGTTGTAAATGTAATGAAATTATTTCACATTTTCACTTTAGCTAAAAAGTGTACTAATGTACAAGTGCGTAATTATGTTTTATAAGTGCCCCCTCATGATCTCATGTTAGCCCAGTGGCAGCGTGCAGGCCTCTGGACTGGTAGACCCCGCGTTCTGTAATACTCCCTCTGGCCCTCTTTT
Organism: Hermatobates lingyangjiaoensis; assembly: GCA_026182355.1. Classification (NCBI taxonomy): domain Eukaryota; kingdom Metazoa; phylum Arthropoda; class Insecta; order Hemiptera; family Hermatobatidae; genus Hermatobates; species Hermatobates lingyangjiaoensis. The sequence continues at coordinate 334,915 of JAPFBL010000323.1, read as the reverse complement.
CAGATCTCAATGTTATTCCTAGTAAGCAGGTTTCTGATAATTGTTTTAAACTTGTGACAGGCGGGCTTGACCAGGTTAGGCAGTAGTTGAGGGTAGGAATCAATAATATAATAATATATTAATACAATAATTTACCACTCAATATTTATCCTGATAAGCTTGATGGGTTTGTCTAACAAAATGTTCTAATCAATCTATATGTTGCACCATTCTACAAATGTTTATATCAGATGCTGATTTTTTACGTTTATGAATAACATTATTATTGGGTTATATTTAAGTTTTTGGAATGAACTTTTTCGTCCTATAGAAGGGCTTCCACGTTTTTGCCTAATTTCCAGCATTTTCACTGTTTTAATCTAATAGTTCATACCATTATTTTTAAAAATTTCAAGCTTCCAGCTTATAAATTTAAAATTATAGATAGAAGTTGCCTTTGAACTCGATTTAAGAATGCAGAAGTGGCTAATTACCAATACATTTTTTCTCAATATATATTTATAGCAAACTTATAACAGAGTACAGCACGTGGGGAAAAATAACATTCGCTCAGAGTAAATTGGTTTTTTATGATTTTTGACTAAGAGAAAGAAAAGTGAGTTTTTAAAAAACTCTAACATGCCAGAAAATTTTCACTATAACAATTTGATAAAAGACCAAAAATTTAAAACATTATTCAGAATTTAAAAAAAATTCTTTTAAAAATAATAAATGAAATTATCCTACATTTTAAATTAAAAATTATCTGAAAACGACATTTTTTCTTACATGTTTTTGACATATGAGACAAAAACTTTGTAATGTTTTTAAAACACTTAAAATACTTTCAAGTTCTAAATGGGAAAATTTGTCTCAAGTATTAATTATTGAAGGAGGTCAGATAAACTATGTAAGAGATCCACAGGCTATTGGAGCAAAAGCCATGCTCTCTTGTAGGAAATAATTTCGCATAAGCAAATTTTCACTTTGGCTTTTCATAACGTTATTACTGCTGTAGTTACACTAATGATTGTATATCCATTAATTGTGTGACAAACAAAAAAGGCTTATATATTAATAAGTCGATCAATCACTGTCTGTAATACCTCAGGAATGAAAGACTAATAAACATCTCCCATTTAGACGATTATATTATGCTCAAATGAGACATTATATATTATATACGCAAGAAGTTTGATATTAAGTTTACTTATATTAAGTTTAGTGTAGGCCACTCCAGATTTTTTTAATAATACTAATATTTTTTATTATATTATTATAGAATCTGATATATGTATTCTTTAAGTTTCATTGTATTAACAATCAAAGGTAAAATTATTAAAAGAAAACGGGTAAACCTTTAATGCCAGAAAAAACATCGCATTATACCAGTTATGTCATCTGTATGCTCAAAAATTATTTCATTCAATCTTAATCCATTAATAAGTTACCTATTAATAATTAGTAATATTACTTAAGTAATAAACTATTAATAGACAATTAAATAAAATGAAAAATATGAAATATAACGTATATAAGATACCCAAGGAATTGCTACATAAAAATGTTTCATTAAAACAGTAATGAATTTAATTATTATTTTTTAAACTCTTTGCAATACATAATCAATTTAATTTAAGCTTAATTTAAAAAAAAAGTTTAATCTACATGAAAAAAATAAGTTTAAAATAACAATTCCTTAATGTTTGGTTAAAAAAATAGTTATATTCATATTCTGTTATTGATTTTTTTTAAAGTAGTTAAAATTATTACAACTTTATATACAAAAAGTAAGGGGTATAAAAGTTAAAGTAATATTAAAAAATGAATCATTAGTCATATTATACTTAATTAATTAATATTATACATAATATTAACTTAATATAGTATGTTAGTCATATTTGTCATTGTAATATTTGTGATATGTCTTTCTATTAATATAAGTTTAATATTGCAATTTTTTTTTCTTTATTAAAAGATTATGTCTGAATTGCATCTACTATTAATATATAGAAAATTAATTAATTATATAATCTTCTAATTAGAAATGATGACATGGAGGTATATTACAAAATTTGTTTGTAGGAATAACTTTTTTTAAATTACACTTTAATTGTATATTAATTTAAATGAGTCAGTTTTGTAAGTTTTTATCTGTTAATAGTTATAATTTATCGCAATGTAGTTAAAAAAATAGAGGATAATTTTAAGTTGTGTACTAACTTTCTTTTTGATGCGTAATCTTGTTTTCGTCTTTCTTTTCAAACACTTATACGAACATAAAAATAAATTCACACGTGTACCTCACTTAGTAATCTAATTAATAAAATCACTTTTAACATGCTATTTATAACTACTTTTTCTTTTCTAAACTTAGATTAAAAAAAATGACGCATACAGTTTATAAAAACGAATGAGGTCATGATGAATTAAAGTATTATGAAAGACGTTTGGCTGTTAATTAGCCACTGTTTACACAATGGACAGGAAATAATCATGAACTAAAAATAGACCTATTAACTTTGGTGAGTTTTATTCAACAAACAATGATTCTCTAAAAATCGATATTAATTTCAAATAAACATTTTCTAAATAGATAATTTTATAATAAAAGACAGAAAGTAGAAATAATATATACAAAAGTGAAATTTAGTAATTGACTTTTCAGGTTATTTTAAAAAAAATTGTGTTGGTGTAAACTCAATTATGCTAAAAATAAATATAATATTAATTAATTGAGAACCTATTTAATTCAATGATTTGTTTTAATGCAGTTATCTCTATTTTCCTAATTTAACGAAAATATAATCATTGTCACAGCCTTGCAAGAGAAACAAATGGATCACGATGACTGTTAATTACGACTAGAGTAATTTGCTGAGTAATATTTTAAATTAATCTTGTGAGATTGTTTGTTTTTTACCCATTTTCTGTGGAGATAGAAGCTTGAAATTACAATATACATTATTTATTACCTGAATAATGTTAAATAATAGAAAATTATCTCTATATTCCCAAAATAGGAGCCAGGATAGCAAGTGTCTTGCGTGCTCGCCTAAGACAGTAGCCAAATATATTATGAATAAATGTAACAAAAAAAAAATGTTGAATTGAAAATTTGAATAATATAAACAATGGTAATAAAGTAAAGGTATGAAGCCAGGGTAGCCCACTGGCTTGCGCGCTCGCCGATGACAGTAGTGCAACTATATTATAAATATATACAACAAAAAAATGTTTTGAAATTAAAATTTGTATAATATAAACAATATTAATAAAGTAAAGACAAGTAACAATTAAAGACATGAACTATAAGAAATCTGGAGTGTCCTGCACTCAACTTGACTATAAGTAAACATAATATGATACTTCTTGACAAGTAATTGATTTTTGTTTTATTTTTATTTAACTATTATTATGAATTAGATATATTCATGACCTCTAACTATTTGTGTGAAATGGTTAAATTGAACTTCCTGTTCTAATCGTTCTAATATCGCATGTATTAATTTGTGTTCCAGTTGATCTAATATCACAAATATTGGTTTTGAGATCGGATAAGTAAGTTTCATACACTCTGGCTGTATATACATATGTCTAGAAAAAATGACATCTCATTGATAATCTGAAGTAGTTATTATTAATTCTCGTTCTAATAATGAATATAACCTATATCGACATAAATAACTACACAACAATTTGTTTTTTATTTCATTTCACTGGATTCACCTAAAATGTTTCCAAGTCAATGTACACAAATATAGACAAATCCGACAAGTATAGCAGGTTATCCATTAGTTCAGGAAAATTATTTAGTTTTTAGAGCTTTATTGCTCTTTACGACGATTGAAAAGCTATATATATATATATATATATATATATATATATATTATATATATATATTTAGATAATATATAATAATATAATATATTATATATATTATTTTATATATTAAAAGAATATATAAATTTTAGAATATATAAAAGAATAAATATAAAACTCACGATGTGAGTTATGTCTGTGTCTTTCTGTGTGTTTCCTTCGTTTTGAATTTATTTTATTTTATATATGAATATATATGAGTTGCGTTTTTGACTCTGACGAGGACCGCTCGTTACGGTTGAAAAATCTAAGTCTTGTTTTCCATTTCTAATTGTGCTTTGATGATTGATTATTATTTCACGTGTTTATGTGAAAGATTTATATATATATATATATATTATATGATCAAACCACAATAAGAAATGGGAAAACAAGAGTAAGATCTTTCAACCGTAACAAGCGGTCTTCGTCAGAATCAATGGGTTTTTGACTCTGACGAAGACCGCTTGTTACGGTTAAAAGATCTTAGTCTCATTTCCCATTTCTTATTGTGGTTTGATCATTGATTGTTATTTCACGTGTTTATGTGAAATCTTGTTATAAAAGTATAAATAAGAAGCAGATCTCTTATTGTACATGTTGTATTAAAATCAATGCCCTCGATTCCACGTATGTTTTTTTTTGAGTTTTTTAATACTTGATATTAGTCATTGCTTTACTATGAACTTATTTCATGAACTTACAATATTAGAAGAGTAATATTACACCAAAAATAACTTCCCTCTACAATAACTCGTTTGCTTGTTCTAGAACACTGATTCCAATTATGTTATACCTTTTATTTTAGGAAAAGTATTAAGTCTCTATACAAAAAAGTTTATTACAAGAAACTAAACAACGCGTTTCGAACACGTGCTGTTCTTCTTTAGGTTACATCTGCTCTACTGGTAGGACTCCTTGGTCTTGCTTGGAGTCCTTGCAAGGAGTCCTTGCTTGGTCTCAGCTCCCGAACAACCACCCCAACAGAGCAGATGTAACCTGAAGAAGAACATCAAGTGTTCGAAACTCGTTGTTTAGTTTCTTGTAATAAACTTTTTTGTGTGGAGACTTAATACTTTTCCTAACATGTGTAAATACCACACTATAACAGATAGCACAGTTAATGAATATGCTATACCTTATAAAATGAATATAGCCACATTATAACAAATAAAGTCATAGAATTATCAATGGGTTTGATATATGTTCAATAGCCACATGAAAATAAAAGGAAAACTAATTTTTTTGCCAACAAGTTTGACATTGTGTTTACTTCAGTAAATTTTCTTCTGGTAAATTTGAGTAAAGGCTACTCTAAATTTTTGTTTCTACATAAGAACTGATTTAGACAGTCTTACTATAAACATATTATTACAAATGAAATCATTAAGTTATCTACGAGTTTGGTAATACTTGTACACAATAACCTCATTAAAATAAAAACAAAACTAAATTTATTGTCAACGAATTTACTTATCATTAGTTGTGCAATCCGTAATTATGTGGTATTTACTCATTCTGAGGTAAAATGGATAAACAAACAAAAGTCTCCACAAAAATGAAGTTTATTCAACAGCAACAACGCGTTTCGAACACTTTGTGTTCATCATCAGGAAGACACCAAGGAAGTGATGCTGAAGGGTTGGTCCAGTGAAAACAATAGTTGTTTTCATTGGACCAACCCTTCAGCACCACATCCTTGGTATCTTCTTGATAATGAACACAAAGCGTTCGAAACGCGTTGTTGTTGTTGTTGTTGAATAAAACTTCATTTGTGTGGGGGACTTTTGTTTGCTTATCCATTTTACCTCAGAATGAATTTACTTATTATAAGGTTCAGTAAAGACTTCTTTAGATTTTTTTTCTGGAGATAAGTGATGTAGATAGTCATGTAATGTCATGTAGAACAAACAAGTTGCGATCGTATATCCGGAATTATTTCATTTGAGAAGAGGCTACTGTTTCCATTAGCATTTGCGAGTATTTGGTTCATGGAAAGAAAGGGTACCTTCAGGGCTACCATCCCTTGGGATTTTCCCCTGCCATCTTGGGTTCTTCAGATATGCTTCATTAATTTGCCGAAATCTTTGGTTTTCCGAATGTTAGCTGTTTATTAGCTACTTTTATATAATTCCCTCTTAATTATAGTACTAACATGAACTGTCTGTACTGTCTGTCTAAAGAATAGTTCAATTTATTAACAAATATACAAGAAATGTAATTGCTTCATCTTCATGATTCATCTTATACTCGTATTAAATATGTTCACTTTTTATTTAGTCAGTGAAACACTTGTGTTTCATAAACAATCATCAATACCATGACGTTTCAATTCTGCAAATTTTCAAAAACTTCTATATATATATATATATATTTTTGTAAAATTTGGAAGCAGTCCTTCATTTAAGCATTTTAATGCTTTATTTTTTTAATTAATTACCCTGATGATGACTGGAAGCCAGTCGAAACATGTCGGTTGTTCGTCAACGGAATATCGTTCGTCGGTCAGTTGTTCAATGAAATATATATATATATTATATATATATATATATATATATATATATATACACGAGTTCAAGATTAACAAAGAGCAACACACAAAGTAGGGAAACACACTTACAGACTCAAATTTTCGGGTAATCCGTCTTCACGAGAAAAGAGAATGGGAGACCAAGCACGTTGTAGACGCAACGGCAAGTAACCCATATATATATATATATATATATTGTGTTGAACTGAATTGCCTTAATTAAACATTAGCAAGGAAATATGAAAAACTGCTCAAAAAAAAGGTATGTTTAATTAAGGCAATTCAGTTCAACACAATATGTATAAAAGAAGGTCTGCTCCCTATTTATACTAATATATATACAAATATATATAAATATATACATACATAGAGGAGGAAATAAATATTTCATTTTATCTTATTCGATATGTTTTTATAGAATTGTGTAGTTTGGCTGGCTTAGCGGCTGCCTCAGATTATAGTGCATAACAAAGAATGAACAAAATTGTTTATAAAAAATTTCTAGTAAAAAAAAATCAAAATTGGCACTGATAGTAGAAGATACGAAAAGAGTATATACTGTCTTTTTCCGAAAATAAGACACCGTCTTACTTTATTCATAAGTCAAAAATCATTACCAGGGATTATTTTCGGGGGAGGGCTTCAAGTACATTAAATAGATTTACATATTTTTGTTTAATATTTATTTTTATACAGAAATTTAAATTTATTCGATTAGAGTCATATCATCTTCTGGAATATCGATATTTTAAACTCCGATCTCATTTTCTTCCAAATCTTTTTCCTGTAGAATCATTGGTCTGAATCTCTCATGTCTCGCAATATAGCTGTGGTTAAATTAATATTTCTTGTCTAAGTAGCCTCCTTGAAACGAACTTTAGAGGCAAACAACGAATTTCTTGGAATATTTTTTTCCAAAAAATTCTCTGAAATATTACGACAGCTAGAAATATCTACTGAATTCAACAGCAATTTTTTAACGAATTATATTTTTCACATTATCTTAACTAGGGCTTATTTTCAGGGTAGGGCTTATAGTCCAAAACGTCCCTAAAATCACGCTAGGACTTATTTTCAGGGAATGTCTTCTTTAGAGGATAAAGACGGTATGAAGATAGGTAAAGAAACAACACCGTCAACCTCTCTGCTGATGACGATGAATAAAGTGGACATTAAAAACGTGAGTATTGTGGAGAAATGTGTTATTTTACGTATACTATGTATGTTAGGGTACTTTAGATTTCAGCGACTGTGACACACACCTGCAGCAGAGTGTCAGTCGAGACACTCGGGACGCCTCCACAAGCAGCTCTTTGCCGGCGGCTGGTGCGCCTGCGCGCCTCCCAGGGACCCGGTTGTTAGAGGCGTCATGATGAGACGGCGGCAAAGATCAAAGCCGTCCTTCTCTCTCCCTTCCACCTTCACCTACCTCTCTCTCTTCATCTCCTCACTCTCACATAATAATGAACCGTATTACTGCAGGCGCGTTTCTCTAAACGGATCACAGTCGGACTTCGGCCTCGACATCATTAATTATCCGCTGCGAGACGAGCTCTCCCTCTCTCTCACGGAATCTGTCCCGCAGCATTAACCTCGAGACAATACTCCACATTCCGAATCCTTTTTCCGCATTAAACTGCCCGCACTGGGCATTCCGATCTCCATCGGGCAGCCCTCCGACCCACCATATTCACGCCTATAATCCCCCTTCAAACACAACCAATAATTACATCCCTCTTCCACTATTTAATTCCATCAATTACAACAGAAATTGGACAAAAATTTAGCCAGCATTCCTCAGTCAACTTCAGTTGCATAAACCTACCTTCGATTTTCTACCATCGTATTCTATTTACCACTACTCATTATGGCATCATCCGTAAATAACAAGCACTTTGTAGGAACCGATTCATTCGAAATTATTCACAATTCATGACACAAAAAACTTATTCAAAAACAATCAAAGTTAACAAAATTAAAAGAAATAATACATGCAATAAAACCGGTCAAAATTTATTTTGTTACGTTTGTAAACATATCTTACATTATTCAAGAAAGCTCTAAATATATCATCGTGTTTCATTACCGCACAATGAAAATTGATTCTACACCAGGAGTCCTAAATGCTGCCTAACTAAAGGGTATTTAGACAGAAGGGACTTTTAACGAGTATTTCAAATTGTACAGGCTCGGGACCGACGGCTTAATGTCCTCTCCTAGGGATGACATGATCAGATTTATTCACCTCCATGTGAATAAATCGAGGGTTGGAGTGGGTATTGAACCCCGGACCTACTAATCTAGAGGCGACACGTTCCACTTCGCTAACCTACCCTCACGAGTACCTCACAGAGCACCATAAACGCATTACTATAAGGTTATCTTGAGGTCTTATATGGTCTACTCATATTTCTGATGGTACTGCTTAAAATCTTAGTTAAACCTTAAAAATGTTAACTTTCTATGTGAGAGAATGATTGAAATCATATAACATATTTCACAACATTATCTGTGGTCATAAAGTCGTTAAACCACAGAAACTCGTAAAGATCCATACCCCAACAAACTTAAGGTAAAAAGTAAAGGTCACAATACTGAACTAGTCCTTTATGTGACTTCTCAACTGAAAATGGGTGACTATTAAGAAACAAGCGACACTTTTCTACCATACTATGGCAATGAAGACGAATTCCGGAAGTCTGGTCTCAGAAGGACAGTCTAGCAGGTTGTCTTTAAACCTTGGACCGTTCTAGGTCAGTCGTTAAAATTACTATGCTTTTAGAATCGTAATGAGTATGTCAATTAACGAGTATATAAACATAAAATACTAAAATTATATAAACTACAAGTATTTAGAATATATAAACATACAATTCTCTGTATATATGTCTTCTATATATTTCCCAATTAATTTATTAATATTTTGGAAATTTCACATGTTGTTCCAGTTTGACGCTGAAAATATATTACTTTGGTCAAAATTAATTGCGGTTCAAAGGAATAATGCCATTGTATCAGTATATATTAAAACTGACAGTAAAATTTCATTACAAGCATTAAAAACAATAAAAACCATCTACCTTTAATAGAACATATTAGAACAAAGCTATTATTGCTAGAAAACAAAATAACAATCTCCTTTTCATGGGTTAAGGCACATTACATTTAAGTTACATTTATCATTCCAATGATAAATCATTGGTTTTAATAATGGCCAGCAACTACCTATGCTGACAGTTTATGGACTACCATAAGACTCTTAGGAGTTGGGTCGCCCCCCTACGAGAAGGAAATTCCCGTTACCCTGTGATCAGGGGTTGCAATGATAGTTAATTTGGCACATCAGGGCCCCATTGTGGGGAGTGTTGGTACATAGCAAGACATAAAATGGAGAGATTAAAAATCTTTCGTTGGCTAAAAACCACCTGGACGGTATAAGTTCCGGACAGAGTAGATCCATAGATCTCTCTATCGAATATATAAGGGCACGAGATAGGGTTGTATCCATTCGTCCCCACTCTGAGTAGCTCATCAAAAGCCAAAGCGTCTATTAAAGCCATACCAGTATTCCAGCCCACTTAGCTGAGATCTTGGTCCATTCCTACTGGTCAAGGTTTGGAGCTCTAGCTCCCCGGTAGCTATGCAGGCATCCGACTGAGAAGTTACTGCTTCTCACACAGCGACCACAAGGGTCTACCCAATCTGGGTGAGAACCAACAGCCACTACGAGTCCAACATCAGTTGGCGAGATGGAGAGAAAGCCTCTTCATGGTTTAAAAGGTTTTCCAAGAGGGTGTCTAGATGGTAGCCTTGTGCAGCACCACTTGTGGTAGGTCTTCCAAACTGACACTCAACCGACCCTTCTGGGTAATGTGCGCCCCACCATCTAACTCCCCAGCATACAATAAAGAGGCAGCGAGGTTTGGAGACGGGTGGTGTTTTAGTCGTCTTAAAAAAAAAAAGTTTCAGTGGCCCTTGTAGCCCCCGGTTCGAAGAACCACGTGGAAAATTAAGCCAATGCAACCTGTGATATAGCTGCATGGCCTCACTTGGGGCGGAAAAACATTGGTTTTCAAAAACATAGATTGGTAACCCAATGAACTATAATGTAGCCGACAAATGTTATAATTTGTACGACATTGGGAACAAAGTAGGACAACAGCGGCAGAAATAATAGCAGAGCCACAGTAGGAGGTAACTAAAACAGTAGTACAACCACAGAAGCAGCAATAGTCGATGTTCTATAAACCCTCCCTTGAAAATAGGCACCAGTCAAGATAATGTGAAAAATATAATTCATGAAAAAATTGCTTTTGAATGTAGTAGATCTCTCTAGCTGTCGTAATATTTCAGAGAATTCTTTGGAACGAAATATTCCAAGAAATTCTTTGTTTAACTCTAAAGTCCGTTTCAAGGAGGCTACTTAGACAAGAAGTATTAATTTAACTACAGGTGTATTGCAAGACATGAGAGATTCAGACCAATGATTCTACAGGAAACAGATTTGGAGGAAAATCAAAACGGAATTCAAAATTTTTAATATTTTATGACGAAGTTTCAGAAGATGACATGACTGTAATCGAATAAATTTAAATTTCTGTATATAAATAAATATTAAACAAAAATATGTAAATCTACTACTTGAAGCCCTCCCCCGAGAATAAGCCCTAGCACGGATTTTGACCTAAGAATAAAGTAAGACAGTGTCTTATTATCGGAAGAAGACAGTAGCAGCAGAGCCTCCAGTGGACTGACCCTCATTAATTCAGACATATCGTGATTATAATTACAGATCCAGAAGATTGCATACACTTGTGAGAATGACTTTATCAGGCTGCTTAAGTAATGAATTATAATAGTAATAATTAGAATGTAATTATATTATAATTTAACTCATGCATCATTTAGTTATTTATATACTGCGTAAAATCTGTTGAAGTTTATTTACACGTCATTGTACTGTTTTGATTGCATCTTCATTTGCTTGCAATGTTAAATCTAAAAATAGATACCAATCTGTGTTTTGTACAGATATCCATGGTGGATCGTATGTAAAATCCCTGGATATTTGTTTTCGACATGTAATTAAATTATGCTAGTTATTGCATAATTTTGGACAAAAATCAATGTCCAAACCATAGTAAGAAATCAGAAAAAAGACTAAGATCTTCCAGCCGTAACAAGCAGCCTTCAAAGAGAGTCAAACCTCAACTCAAATCTCAGTTGAGATTTGACTCTGATGATGATTGCTTGTTACGGCTTTTTCTAATTCTTACTGTGATTTGGAAGTTGATACATACATGCATGCATGCATGCGATGAAAAAATTTCACATAAACACGTGAAATAACAATCAATGATCAAACAACAATATGAAAAGGGAATACAATCGTCTCTAATTAAATTTAATAGATATCAAATATTATAAACATTAGTAACGGTCTCTTCAAACTTGATACTTTCGTTACGAGGGCAATAGCCTCTTCTAAGAGGGTTGACAGCTAGCCGATAGTTTTTTACTTTTACTGGCCGTACTCCTTTGTTTCCCCAAACATCCCTTTCTGGACTTTGTCCTTTCCTGCACTTCCACCATTTTAAAATACCACTCTTCCCTCACACTCTTCTCAGCTCCTCACCAGATGTTTTCTGCATCTAATGTTTCAGTTGGGTTTTTGACTCTGACGAAGACCTCTTGGTACGGTTGAAGGATCTAAGTCTTGTTTTCACATTTCATATTGTGGTTTGATCATGTATACATACACACAGACACGTGCGCGCATAAACATACATTTCTATTTATAATCTATGCCAAATATTAAACCATCTTATATTATAAAAATGTTAATTGCATACGTATTTTTTATTATAGATATTATATTAAACTAATAAAGAACCATTTTGAGATGGCGTTTTAAAAGAATATACCCATGAATTAAAACACTGTAATGAATTATAAATTATTCAAAAGAACACTGCATATACTTTACAAAGGAATACACGTGTGTTTTACTGATGTATTCAAGTCATTATTATTCATATTTTGATATGAAGATAATCTTAGAATTCATTCTAATAAAGAACGACCGCGTTCTGTCGTCAGTCTTCATGTTCGTACACATGTGCTCAGTCAACTACTTTCTTTTATTACTGTCTCACACGCTATAGCCATTACCCCAGCCTTGTTTAGTACGATCCTTTTTATACCTTACACCCTATATCCATGTCACAGTGATTTATTTTCAATTTCTACTTTAAGCTTTAAAATATTTCTTTTAATGCTGATCTCTGTGTTGCCTTTTTACTAAAACGACTTTATTAAATTTTGTATGACTGTTTTATAAGTAAAGAATAGATATCAAGGAGAAAATTGATCTAGATAATCTCAAGCATCTACATGTTTCGTAACCGCTTGTTACAGTTGAAAGGTCGTAGTCTCCTTTTTCCCGTTTCTTATTGTGGGGGCGTTTCTTATTGTGGGGGGGGGGGGGGATGATATCTCAGCGGTTAAGGCGCTCGGCTCTGACCTGATGGGTCCGTGGTTCAAAACCCTCTCTGGCCCTCGATTTATTCACTTGGAATATATTTCGTTGGCCTCGCTATCAGGAAGATAGTAGTGAGTTTTTCTTTCATTTCTGTGTATTATTTTTTGTCAATTTAGTTTATTTAGTTCGTGGAATCGTTTTATTCAATTGGATATATATATATGTGTGTGTGTGTGTGTCTAATGTAATCGAGATTCGGTCAATTTTCCAGGATCAAAAGCAAACTCTCAATGCCGACGTTTCGGTTTTATTTAAAACCTTTTTCATAGGCAGAAGTAAGAATTATTGAATTAGAAAAATGATAAAATTTACATTATATAAAATGAAGTAACAATAGATAGTTAGTGAACTAACATCTTAACTGGTCAAAAACTTGGACCAGTTAAGATGTTAGTTCACTAACTATCTATTGTTACTTCATTTTATATAATGTAAATTTCATCATTTTTCTAATTCATAAATTCTGACTTCTGCCTATGAAAAAGGTTTTAAATAAAACCGAAACGTCGGCATTGAGAGTTTGATTTTGATCCTGGAAAATTGACCGAATCCCGATTACATTAGACACCTATTCTATCCAACGGTTGATATATTATTGAATTTGTTATATCTATATATATATATAAACTACATTGATAAAGAACATGCAGAAAAGAAACAGAAACTCACTACTATATTTCGATCGCCACGTCATCAGGAGGATGGAAAATAGTCGCTCCACTAAAATAAACGTCTATTTTAGTTATCATTGTTTAGTTTAGTATTTTATTACTATTATTTAGTAATGTATTCTAGTATATTAGTATCATTGTTTTGTTGTTATCGTTTTGTAGTGTGTATAATTTTGTGAAAGTAGCTGTATATAAAAATAGCCTTAAAAATGGTCGATGTGGACCGAAACATGTTGGTTTACAAAAATAAAAATTTCGGAGAATTAATATATCTAGTCCCGAACTCTTGGAAGCCAGAGGTCAGAAGATGGGAAAAAATCTCGAAAAGGTGTGAAATTAGAAATAGGCATAAGTTTTAATAAAACTTGTATAGATGAAGGCCTGCTTCCCAAATATACTAATATATATATATATATTTCATAGTATATATTATATACAGTTCAATGTAGAAAAAGAAACATGGAGAAATCAAAAGCACACACATACAGTCTCTAATTTTCGGTTTGAACCGTATTCAGGAGAGATAAGAGAACCAACGCTATCGGTTGACCAACGGTTGGAGACGGTTTGAGAGATGATTGGTCTCCAACTGTCTCTGAACCAGCTTAGTTTCCCTCCCTTATCTCTCCTGAAGACGGTTCAAACCGAAAATTAGAGACTGTAAGTGTGTGCTTTTGATTTACACAAAGAAAAAGTGTATATATATATATATATATATAAACTAGAATTTAAAAAAGAACACATAGAAAGGAAATCACTGAACTCACTACTATATTTCGATGTCTTCGTCTTCAGGAAAAGAAGTGAATCGCTCCAAAGGCTGATAACGACAGTCGTTATCAGCTTTTGGAGCGATTCACATCTATTCTTGACGACGAAGACATCGAAATATAGTAGTGAGTTCAGTGATTTCATTTCTATGTGTTCTTTTTTAAATTCTAGTTTATATATATATATATATATATATATATATATATGAGAAAAAAATATTAACACAATATTAAATGAGAAAAAAAGACTAAGATCTTTCAACCATAACAAGTGGTCTTCGCCAGAGTTAAAAACCCAACTGACGAAGTTGAATTTTTGATTCTGACGAAGACCGCTTGTTACGGTTTAAAGTTTTTTTACCATTTCATGTTATGGTTCGATCGTTGATTGTTATTTCCGTGTTTATATGGAATCTTCTATTTATATATATATAAATAACTTCTTCTATATATATATATATATATATATATATATATATATAACGTTTTTTATTTAAAACCAAAACGTTAGCATTGAGAGTTTAATTTGAACCTGAAGAAGTGACCGAGTCCTGATAAATTTCAGTTTTGTTTCTATTCTATTATAGACCGAACTATTGACGGTCGATACTTTTAATCAATTTTTGTATATATATCTATATAAATAAAATAATGAGTTTGTCTGTACATTGCTTAGAACTGACTCAATTCAAGTTTGCTTTACGTTTCATACATTAGAGAAACCGAATCCACCCTTAGAAAAATTTCTGTCGGTTTGTCGGTTTGTCTGTTTGTCCGCAAAACTTTGTCACAAGTAAACTCAGCTACCATAAGACATATAAAGCTGAAATTTTTACAGTAGATTTGGGTAGGTCTAACTTAAAATATAGGCTCTGAATTATTTGGAAATTCAACGTAGAAGTGAAGTTATGGACGTTTAACGCAAAAATGTTTGTCACAAGTAAACCCAGCCACCATAAGACATAGCGAGCTGAAATATTGACACTGGATTTGTGTATGCCTAACTTAAAATATGGGTTCTAAATAGATTATTAATTCAGTACAGAAGCGAAGTTATGGGGCTTTTAGCTGTATTTTCCTAACTTCACAGACAAGTTTGTTTTGAAAATACACAGGTGTGGCAAGTAGGTATTGTTAGTTGATTTTAATTTCAATTGAGCATATGAATATATTGCGTATTTGACATCATTGAAATGGTGTTTCACAGAGTTGAGGATGTACTATCTATTGAGAATAAATGTTTTGTAAACGAGCAATTCTCAGCCCTTAATATGAACAGGCAGGAGAAATCAACAAACAAGTTCTTACGCTATATGAAGCCGAGGAAAGAACTTACAAGTCAGTAAAGAGATTGGATTAGTGATGAAGAAGCAGTTCATTATCTAATTGAATTTCTTGACTCTGAATTTATTTCTCCTGGACTGCCTGCTCATGAGTAAAAACTTAAAGTAGGAGAACCAGTCATCCTACAATTTAGTAGCAGTAACAAATTTCATGTTACGAAACATGAGTGCCCCAAAACTGTGCAACGGGACACGACTCTGAGTTCGTGCTCTACACAGATATGCTATAGAGGCGGACATAACGACTGGATGTGGTATTGAGGAGTCTGTGTGTATACCACATATACCATTGATTCCGAGCCACTGTCTGTTTACGTTGAAATGATTGCAAAGTCCGGTCAGAGTCTATTTCGCAATGACGTTAACTAAGTCGCAAAGGGAGACTTCATCTAATGCAGGAATACAAGGTAGCGAAACCAAGTTTTTCTCACATGGTCAAATGTAGTTTACTTGCTCAAGGGTCAGAGGTTTCAACTCTTTCTTCTACCATGAACCTGAAGGACAGACAGCTAATGTAGTGTATTTAGAGGCATTTGTTTAACACTGTAGTAATAATGGTATTTTCTACTGTTCTATAATTTCTAATGACATTTTAGAATACAAAAAATGACGGAACTTCTGATTCTGTCAAAGACGGGTACGTTTGCTATGTATTACATATAACTGTAAACTTTTTTTTAATTTAATATTTGCTTAATAAATACACTGGTAATAATGTAAGGTATGGGACCAGAGTAGCCCAGTGGCTTGCGTGATCGCCGATGACAGTAGTTCAAATGTATTATAAATAAATGTAACCAACAAATATTTTTTTGAATTTAAAATGTGGATAATAAAAAAATGGTAATAAAGTAAAGGGATCTAGCCAGGGTAGCCAGTAGCTTGCTTGCTCGCCGATGACAGTAGTGCAAATGTATTATAAATAAATACAACAAAAATATTTTTTTTTAATTTAATATTTGCGTAATATAAACACTGGTAATAAAGTAAGGTATGGAACCAGAGTAGCCCAGTGGCTTGCGTGCTAGCTTTTGACTGGGAGCACGTTAATTAGAACTAACTCATTTCAAGTTTTCTTTACGTTTCATACTTCAGAGTAGCCACATGTACCCTTAGAATAATTTCTGTCTGTCGGTTTGTCCACAAAATATTGCCCCCATAAGACATATAAAGCTGAAACATTGATTGTAGATTTGTGTATGTCTAACTTAAAATCTAATCTTTGTATACAGAGGCTTTTTTTTAGCACTGTACTAATAATGGTATTTTCTACTATTCTATAACTTCTAATTGTAGTATTAGTATAATACTATAATTGATATTTTGGAATACCAAGTATAATAGAATTTTTGATTCCGTCAAAGACGGGTACGTTTGCTAGTATATAAATATATTTATGCGTTTTTGTGTGTGTGTGTGTGTGTGTGTGTGTGTGTGTGTGTGTGTGAGAGAGAGAGAGAGAGAGAGAGAGAGAGAGAGAGAGAGAGAGTATGTGGTTTGTGCAGTTGTTAGGTTTTTTCAAAAATGTATTGCTTTATTATTATTCAAATAATAATATTGTTTTACAATATTTATAAGGGAATAAAAACTGTATTACTGGAAAAAAAATTAACAAATCAGATTTTACAGCGGTTAAAGTAATTAATGAAATCGAACATATAATAACTATTAATTAACGTAATGAATGTAGTGCTCTTGGATAAGACAGAGTTAAGAATAATATTTTATTGCTGAAGAGAAGCTGTTTTTTTTTTACTTCATCTCATAAATAGAGAAGAATAAAATGCCATTCTTGATATCACAATAATAGTTTGGTTTTTGGCAGAAAGATTAAAATTTGTATGAGAAACGTTTATCAATGATATTTCTAAATAGAATGAAGTTAAAAGATTTCAAAGAACTAATTGGAGAAGTTATTCACGATGAATAGAAGATCATAAACTAGTAATTATAGCTTTTTCTTTATTTTTAGGCAGAATAAAGTCGTTAAACATGGAAGATCATTGTAAAAACGGAAAATAGGGTGAAACATTATTTACACGCAAAGCACATTACCAATATGAGCAACTGTCACGAATACCTCATTTATTTTGAAGCGAAAAGAAAATAATTTCAAGATTATCATCTGGTCTTTAAAGGAAATCAAAGGCAAAACAAATTTATTATTTAGCTAAACCTGTGGGATGTAATCTATCGCCGGAGGATTTCCTGGATTCTACTACTTAAGAATTATAACTAATATATCTTACTATTTTTAAAATTAAAAGAAAACAGACATTAAGACATATGAAAAATTGTTATCAAGACAGGGGGTTTATTTCTATTTTAACGATGGAAAGTTTTTCATTTAGAATGAAAAATGAGGCTGGATTAAATGATGTGAAACTAATGGTAGAATCTTAAGAGAGATGGAATTGAGGAGAGGTGTTCTTTATAATGTAGAGGGGATTTATTGTAAGGATGATAATTAGGGAGAGGTTGGGGAACACATGTCGACAGTTGTCATGGCACGAGGCCATGTAGTCAGCTTTAATGGCTGAGGGGGGGGGGGGGTGGACGATGGTCAGGGGGCAGCTTACAGCACAGCTTTAACAGGCCTTCATTGTCTTCTGATAGCTCACTCTCTCATTCACACGAATTCTGTGGACTGTCATAGAAATAGTCTGGTGGAAGCTGAGAAAAAAATATATTGTTTCTTGGCTATAATGGTCAAGAAGTCAGCTTTGCTTACAGCTACCAATAGCTTTCAGCTGAAACAGATAATCAATTCTCATTTTCTCTGTCAACCGACACTATCCAGAAATAGTCAAATTACTATGAAAATGATTCTTTCTTGGGTACAATGGTCAAGAAGTCAGCCATGCTTACAGTTACCAGTAGCTTTAAGCCGAAACAGATAATTACAACTTATTTTCTCTGTCATTACGGACAATATCTAGAAATAATCAGATTTTAATAAAAATGATTGTATCTTGGGTACAATGATCAAGAAGTCAGCCATGCTTACAGTTACCAGTAGCTTTAAGCCGAAACAGATAATTACAACTTATTTTCTCTGTCATTACGGACACTATCTAGAAATAATCAGATTTTAATAAAAATGATTGCATCTTGGGTAGAATGGTCAAGAAGAACAGACGTACTTACGTACTTACCTCTGAACTCATAGGTCCACGGTTCAATAACCACTCTGGTCTTCAATTTATTTACGTGGGTGACGAATAAATCAGAGTATGTCGTCCTTTGGAGTGGACGCCGTAGGTCCCGAGCCTTGACGATGTCAGGTACTCCTTTAAGATCTCTAATCTAAGTACATTTGAGCTAGGCAAAATTTAGGACTCTCAATGGAGAATCAGTCTTCTTTGTGAGGTATCACAAAGGGCCAATTCGCTGTATGTATGTTCTCTTGTGGAGGGACTGTCAGAGCAACCTAACCTAACTTTTCCTTGTGAACGCTAGCCAGGAAACAAGGATGCTGCAGCGTGATCAAGGAGAGATCCGTCAAAACGAGTTACTTTCAAGAATCAAAATATTTACGGATCACATTGTTAAAAAAATCAGAAGCTCGAAGAAAAAACTGAAAAATATTAATTAAATGTGAATCTCCAAAGGGAGTACTAATGAAATATACTAAACAGAAAATAGAAAAACAATAAGGGATTTGGAGGAGAGGTTTAATAGAGGGTTGTGCAGAGGGCGAGCAATAATGAAGCGAGCTGAAAAGGGGTGTCGTCCATTAGCCGGGGGATGATTTGGGGGGGGATGGTCATTTATACCAAGGAAGGTAAATTGAAAGTGGATCGGAGAGGCTTTGATCTAGCCGACTCTGCCAACATCTCTTACCTACTGAACTGTCCCACTGGCTGCGATCCTTGCGCGAAACATACCAGTGTTGCCATTGTCACCGGGTCTAACAAGCAAACAACACACACCTATTGCCTTGGCAAACCTACTCAATTATTTGTTAAATAATAGTAATTAAGATCGACTTAATTAATAGAGGCACTCCTCAAATTGAATAACTACATGCAGTACAGTTTAAAGAACCTAGGTTCTACAGATTGCAGTGGCTGTCCCACAACGTAACACACTTAGGTCAAACATTGGCCCTTTGTGATATCATATAATGAATTTTCTTTCCACATTAGGAGTCCTAAATTTTGCCTAACTGAAGACTATTTAGTGTAGTGATCTTTAACGAGGACCTGACATGGTACAGGCAAGGACCGACGGCTTAATGTCCTCTCCGAGGGACGACGTGCTCAGATTAATTAATTAATTAATATAAGTAAAATATTAACAGCTCTAAAATGAGGAATACTCTAAATTTCTGATAAATATTGGTGAAGACAGAGTTGAAAAGAATTAAAATAAAGAGACTGTTACTGCCCGAAGACATGTTTATCCGTGCACATAATGTTGATTAGTCTATTGAATACATTTACTCTTTATTCGCCAACCCCCAAATACTGTTCACAGAAAATTCTATATAAGTTCCATTTAATGAGATAATCAGTGAAATTAATCATATGCTCATTGAATAACATCAAGGAAAAATTAAACAATATCTGTCATACAACTCGGTTTGTGTAGGAACAGAACCCACACATTAAATCAAGAATTTCTTGATTCACTAGAGTTGTCTGGATTGCTCCAGAATAAGCCAGAACTGAACAAGGAAGCTCCTGTCATGTGTGTGCATGAGAAACATTGATCCATCGCGCTTATGTAATGGAACAGGAGTAATAAGTGAGGATCTTTATTATTATATCATTGTTTATAAAATTATCGCATCACGGTGTCAAGGAATTAGGTTAGTTTAGGTTGCAGTGGCAGTTCCACAAGGGAACACACGTAGGCCGAGCATTGGCCCTTTGTGATACCACACAATGAAGATTGATTCTACAGTGAGAGTCCTACATTTTGCATAACTCAAATTTATTTAGAGTAGGGATCTTTAACGAGTACCTGACATATTACAGGCTCGGGACCGACGGTTTAACGTCCTTCTCCGAGGGACGACGCGCTCAGATTTATTCACCTCCCGCGTGAGTAAATCGAGGGCCAGTTGAGGATCGAACCCCGGTCCTATCAGTTCAGAGGCGAGCACGTAACCACTGAGCTAGCCTGGCCCCTCTGTCAGGGAATTAAGACCATTCATCTTGGTTTTTCAATTCCAAGATTGAAAATCGTTTTATCTGAAGAGGACAACATTCCTTTTTTCTTAAGGATTCATTTTCCAATTCAGTTTTCATTTGCCATGACTATTCATAAGCCACAAGGAAAGCCTCTACAGAAGGTTTTAGCTCATTTATGTAAAACAGTACTGCAACATGGCAATTACATGTTGCTCTCAATAGGGTCAAACAAAAAGAAAACATTAAAGTCTTTTTTTTGGAAAATTCAAATTGTACAAAAAATGTAAATAAAGAGAACTGCCTTAAAACTATGTTCAGTATCCTATTTATTAGAAATGAACTAATTAGGAGTTATCTGCATTTACGTGAACATGACTGCATTAAAAAGGAAGGTGTTGGATGACCCAACGGGTCACGGGTAGTCTAGTATATTATATACCCAAGAAGTTTGATATTATATTTACCTACACTAAAGTTGAGTGCAGGCCACTCCAGATTTTTTTTATTTTTTACTATAAAATATATAATATCATTTTGAACAAATAGTATTATATTATTTTATTACATATCGTATACATTATTAGAATATAATGTATTTCCATATATAGATGTTTATGTACTATTACATAAAGATTATACAAGAAAGGATAATTAGAACAATTTGATATGCCTTGTCATATCTTCGCGCTTGTAAATAATCTGTAGATTGAAACCTCCTTATTGTCGAACAAACGTAACATTTTTTGTACCGTAGGCCTCAACAAGAACAACAATAACACATCAACACCAACTACAACAAGAACAACAAGTTATACTCAACAGAAACAAACCAACATTAACAACACAAAGGTATTACATTCTTCAAAATATAATACGATCCCATAAAGTTGAAAAATTAATTCATCTAAATTTATAGGGAAATGCTGAAGTTCATTTAATTATGCATTGATAAATAGAATAAAAGGTCACCTTTTAACCTGTAAGTAGCGTTATTCATTGTTCTGCGTATATAAAGGTCAAGTATGTTTAATATATCTAATTCAATTGAATAATTTAGTGAAAGGAACGAAGTTGTTTTGAAAGAACATGAATAGATTTACATTAGTATTCCCTTTCAAATCCTTCTTCCCTTGAGTTAATTTCAACCAATATAAGCTTCTTCATGGAATGAAATCCCAAGTAGTTAGCTATAAATCATCTCATTTTTAATTCAGTTTATGCTGTCTATATATATATATACATATAAAAGAAGGATTTTGTCTGTACATTGCTTAGAATTAACCCATTTCAAGTAATCTGTAAAAAAAAGTATTACGGTATAGTATTACATTATAGTATTACGATATAGTATTACATTATAGTATTACGGTGAAGATACATGGCATAATTTTCGCCATTATTTAATCACAGAAAATCAACTTTATTACCTCTTTTGTCAGTGTAGATACCAGGTTTTTTGGCTCTAAAACACTAATTCTTGAGATTTAAGTTACTGTAATTTGTACTGAATTAATATCAGCATTATCTGAAAAAAGGTTAGCTCAGTGGTTAATGCAATCGAAACTGGTAGGTCCAGGGCTCGATACCCACCTGGCTTCCGATTTATTCACGCGAGAGGTGAATAAATCTGAGTACGTCATCCGACAGAGAGAATTTTAAGCCCGTTTTGATCTTCGCGTTCCTCGGCATTTTGTGCCATAACCGCTTAGTCAAGCCAGGCCGTCTTGTTGACAAGTTACCCTTTAGCCATCTCCATTGAACGTGGAAGTGCCCGAGGGCACCTCAAGCAACGCAATGCTAAGCTCGAATTCTGACAGTTACTCCGCAAAACGGTACCTAGGCCAATAGTAATAGACAAACTAAAACCCAGGTAACATGCGGAGATAATTACTGATAAGGTACTCAAAATTCCCTTACCAGTTGCCCTTTAACTAGAGAACACATTTAACGAAGACATATAAATACACAATCAAGACTAACTCAACTTATCACTATGCCTCAAGGTACTAAAATATTCCCTCGAGGTGGAAACTAAACTAACTTATAACTAAGAAACACTCAATACTAAAAGACTAAAAACTAATATAATGTCCGACAAGGTACTCGATATTCCCTTATCGGTAGCTTAAACTAAAGGACACAGGACATATAAATAAACATACAAAACGAACACAACTTACGTTAAACCCTCAAGGTACTGGAAATATTCCCTTGAGACAAAGACTAAAACTAATCAGGATTTAAAGCCGTCGGTCCCGAGTCTGTGCGATGTCAGGTACTCGTTAAACATCCCTACTTGAAATACACTTGAGTTAAGCAAAATGTGTGACTCCCAATGTAGAATCATCGGTCAAACACAAAGACCGTAAACGTTTTTAAACCGCCAGGGGAGCGGTTCAAAAAAAAAAGTTAACTTTTAGACAGTTAAGGTCAGTTTTGCATAAATATTAAATCATTTTAACTTAAAATTGAATTGGAATGATTCTTATCAGGATACTGACAAACTGTTTGATTGTTCACAAGGGAACTAAAGACCATTGTCCTTAATGACCTCTCATACATAGCTCCTTATAAGAGTATGAGCTGTACACTTTTATAGTAAAATCGCTTTACAGACAACATTCATTCTACAACATATGGGAATTTAATTTTTTTTTTTAATTCTATATTTTCATATATATCCTCTGTTTTTTGAGCAATGAAATTTAGCATAAAGCATTATTATTCCTCAGGAAGAAGCAATATTGTCTTAAAAACGCCAACTGAAACTCTATATAAAGGTCGTGAATGTTTGTTTGTTCACCCATTTTCCGTGAAGATAGAAACCTGAAATTATTATAATCTTTACTTTTGTTGTGATTGGCATTGTTGTAGATGTATTACATAATAACAAATCGTATTAAGAGGTCAGAGTAGCTCAGTGGCTTGCTTACTCTCCTGGACTTTCTACAATATTATTTAATAATATTTCTCATTAAGGGGTCAAGGTAGCCTGTCAAATATAATAAAATATTACATTAGAGCTAAAAAATTTATAATTTTAGAATCAAACTTGAATACAACTGTCAGATAAAATACGAATGTTCTAAGGCAATATTATAAAGAAACATACCTTTCATTAATGTTATTTTATGTTAGGCAAATCGACTGAATATTTCAATTTCCAAGTTTTGTTTGTTTTAAATATATCTGATTGTGTATTTGACTTTAGTTGATGTTTATTTATTTATGTCATAGAATAAGTGATTTTTTTTTAGTTTTAAATAATTTTTGTTTTGCTAAATATACTTACTGTGTATATATCTTGAACCATGTAAGAATACTGTATTAAAAGCTTGGGTCATATAAGAATCTCTTTCCGTGCCTTAATAACAAGTAAGAACAATTAAAATTATCCCTGTCAATCATGTTCAGTGAATTTATTTCAATACCTATTGCTATAATTTCTGAGCGACACAAAGGGTTACGGGTAGTCTAGTTATGAGGTCTAGTTAATATTTTTGGTCTAATATTCAAAAAAACTTCGTTGCCAACGTTTCGATATATATTGTGTCCTTATACTGGGGTCACTGAATGAAAAAGTTACTCATGCTACTAAACAGAGCAAGTGCGTGGAGGTTACATTTTTGTTTAGTAGCTGTTTAGTAGCATGAGTAACTTTTCCATTCAGTGACCCCAGTATAAGGACACAATTCAAATGAAAAGGAAAAAACATAACAAACAACAGTAAACATACTTCCCAGGTAAACAAATTTATATCTTTGTATTTTCTAAACATTATTAAAACAAACTTAAATATAAAAATCTATAGTTTTACCATTGTAATTTTTCAATTTTTGTTGACCATGTACAATATAGCAAACAATAGACCAGTTTTGTTGAAATAAGTGTGCTCAAGGTAACAATGTTTTAGCCCTGAAGATGATATAAATATATATCGAAACGTTGGCAACGAAGTTTTTTTTGAATATTCGACCAAAAATCCTCAATAAATCTCAAGAAATATATGAACAGTTGGTCAAGAAAAGGACATCATGATGTATATATATATATATATATATATATATATTCGTATATTTGGGGAACGTCGGTAACAACAAAAAAATGGACAGCAAAACATATGGTGAGTCTTGTTTTCCCATTTTCTTATTGTGGTTTGATCATTGATATATAGATATATGTTCAAACAACAATAGGACATGAAAAAAAAGTCTAAGATCTTTTAACCGAAACAATCCTATCGTTGAATGTAATTGCGTTTGTCTCTTTACTCTGTATTTATAGTTTACGTATATATAAATTATTATATATATATATATATATAATTTATAAATCAAATGGTTCATATAACTTTAAATAAAAATTATTGCTAAACCAACAAAAAGACAGAGACATTATTTCGACAGTCGTATCATCAGGAGGCAAATGACTGTTGAATTATAGAAGTTAGTTAATCTTTACGTTACTTTGTTATAATTTATGATATTGATCGGTTAAGTTTCATGATGAATATCTTTTTTAGGGCTGGTTCATATTAAAGCGACTTAATGCTTGATAAATGCCGATTTAGTTTATAAATCTCTTATAAACTACCTGATTTTGTGATCTGGACGGAGAATGAAATACCTTCCCCCCCTCCCCCCCTTTTTGAAAGATGAATGCTTATCGATCGACAGATGGTGAAGCCACAGAGGAATCACCTTTGTAAAAGGCTGCCACGGCCAATTAAAAACCAAAATAACAGAGAAGAAAAACAATGGCGGACAGCATCTGTCGCTGAGTGCTTCGGCGTGGTCCTAATGGCGCTCAACGAGGTCCTAACTCTCCCCCGATACCATCTTAGCCGCGATATTATTCCATCCCTTCCCATCCCACTGCCTAATTACCCTTCTTCTTACACCAATCAATTATAAACCATCTTTCTAGCTTCTGCCTCTAATCAACGCTCTTCCACAACTTCCTTCGTCATTTTTTGAGCGAGAAAAACCTAATTCCCCCCTCCATAGGGTAAAATAACGACGATGATTAGATCCTGTCTTTAAGCACTTACATTTAACGACTTTTAGGAGCTTCATGGTTTTCCTTAAAACTCATGAAACCCTGTTAGCTTTGGATATCTCATTCTACTCATTATCGAAACCCCATCCCCTTACTTGTTCAACATCCGCACTTACCTAGAATGTATCAGGAGCCTGAAAAATATACTTTATTTCTTCTTTGTCAGACATTTTATTTATCAGTCATGCAAAATTATCGGGTTTAAAGATACATTATTAAATATTATTAGATAAATTCTAACGTAGGGCAATCAGCTATTATGTGGTTGTTACTCATTTTAGGGTAAAAAGCTAATAAAATCGTCTCCACATATAAAAATTTAATCAGTTATACCACAGACACTCACCAGTAGTTAATGGCTGAAGAAGAACACTACGTGTTTGAAACGCGTTGTTTATATGATTAAATTTTTATATGTGAAGACCATTTCATTAGCTTTTTACCCTACCAGGTAAAATAGTAAAATATTACTATTAGTGAAATACAGGGTCCAAAGAAAAGAGTTCTTTTTGAAGATGAGTGACGGACAGTATACGAAGTAAGACGGTGTATTTCACTAATGATATTAATCATATACTAAGCTCAGTGGTACTAACAATATGCATGAATTTGCTTGAATTTTGAATTTTTTTACTGAAGTTAATTAGAGTTAGGGATCTTTAACGATCATCTAGCATGGCACTGGTTCAGGACTAAGTGCCTCCAACTTTGCATTCTCTCCCCCCCCCCAGGGACATCATGCGCGAGATATCAATCTGTTAGATAAAGCAATCTCAGGTGATGACTAAAATATGCACCCCCACCCCGCCCACCCCCGCAACCTCCGGAACTAACAGCAAGCGCTGGCTAAGCACTAGTAATCGCTAGACCACAACTAACTTCATTATTCAAACATTCTTTAATTAGTCTTTTTATAAATTTCTTCTTGTCAAGTTAATTGGATTAATTTTTCACAAAACGAAAAAAAAGAAAGAAAAAACTGTCTCTCTTTCTCTTTTAATTGCAGAGAATAAGTGCCCAAGTAGTTTCAAACCATATCCATTTCTATTGTCCATTTTTTTGATTATTAGGATTGGAAAACTTTTTGTTTACTAACGATGCTTACAATAAATCAAGGGTCGCTAGTCTACTGTTATCAGAAAAATTACTATTTTCAAAAGAAAAATACTTCCTTCTAGCGTAGTGCAATCAGTTATTATGTGGTATTTACTCATTGTAGGGTAAAAAGCTAATGAAATGGTCTCCACGTATAAAAATTTAATCGTATAAACAACGTGTTCATTAACTAAATAATACAATATTCTCAGAGAGTTATCTATAGTGCATAACTATGAATCTATGTACTACATAGATAATATTGTACTATAGATAACTCCCTCATGATATGGTATTTTTTAGTTAATGCCTGAAGAAGAACACTACTTGTTCGAAACGCACTGTTTATACTATTAAATTGTTATATGTGCAGACCATTTCATTAGCTTTTTACCCTACAATGAAAAATACTTTATTGAAATTCTATGTCGTGAAACTTTAAGAGTTGTAACATCAGTTCTTCATCAGGTTTATTTGCCATGGGGATATCACGTCATCCATTAGGTTGGCTTCATGTTGACTTCAAATTTTCATCTTACTCAATTTAAAATTGGTAAAGGTACTAGTGTCTAAAGGTAAGTTTTTTTTTAAACATATAAATGTCTTAACTTCTTCTTTATACAATTTCTTTACTTCTATTGCTCTATTTATCTTCAACGCCTTATACCTTCTTTATAATTTATATCTTTATCTACTTTTCTTTTAATTTCTTAAAGGCCACTGACCTATTCCTGCTCCCAATAGCAGGTTCAGTAGGACCTTGGTCCGGAGTACCACCCGAGTGGCTCTTAAAATACTATCGGTACCACGGGGACGAGGCTTCCAAGCCCATGGGTGATTTTAGTTTCAACACTCTTTATTTACTTGCCCTTACTTTTCTTGTTTATCTTATTTTCAGGTGTCACCCATGCCTCGTCATGCAGACGGACTCGTGGTGGCTGTGGTTTCTTACTCAAGTTGATTAGACACAAATGATCATATGTGATGTGTCGCTGTGTGAGGAGCGACCCGCTTCTCGGGTGGTTGCCTGAATAGCATCTAGGAGGAGCTACACCTCCGGCCCTTACCAGTGGGTAAGAGCTCTAATTGGGCAGAGCTCTTGAAACTGGTACCTACCCATTGGGTAGGGCCCAGTCCGGGTTTTAGGGCATTTCCCCTACGGGGGGGACGACCCAGGTCTCTGACCAGTATGGTAGTCTTAAAACTATTCAGCTGGTAGCTGCTGGCCATACAATTTAGAATTAATTAAGTTGTCTCACCGCACATCTCTCCATAGTATCTGATTGGTATTTGTGAAAATAGATTGATTTTGAAAAAAAAACACGCAAAAATGGTAAATTTAAAATGAAAATTACTGTAAAGCACAAATATAGTAATTTTAATTTATTTTTTCATTCTATAATGACAGGTGGGGTTCAGCTTCACCTGCCTACCCTGACTGTAACTATTAATCGACAAAGAGTGTACACTTTGCAGACTCACAACAGATATATTTACCTCCTCTCCTTTGGGAAAGCGTGCATAAGATTATCATGTACTATATAAAAAAGTTGAAGGTCGAACCCGTGATGCAAAACAAGAAAGCATCATTACTAAATACCAACTCGCTATTCATTATTATTGTTTATAATAGCAACCATGTACAAGAGGGCCAGGTTAGCTCAGTGGTTAACGATCTTTCCTCTGGGCTGGTAGTCTGGGGTTCGATACCCACCTGGCCCTCGATTTATTCATGCGGGAGGTGAATAATAAATATAAGTACATCGTCCCTCGGAGAGGACGTTTTAAGCCGTCGGTCTCGAGCCTATACGATGTCAGGTTCTCGTTAAAGATACCTACTCAAAATTCACTTAAATTTAGGACTCCCAATGTAGAATCTGTAAAATCACCGATCAAACAAAAAGCCGATAAACGACTGACATTATCACCCGCTAGGGAATCGGTTTAAATAATTAAAAAAAACATAGGGTTTCAGATGCACCATAATACTCTAGTAACCCAAAGTCTACTTATCTTGTATATATAACATAGTTTTATATACAATTGTTATATGGTCATAACATGAAATTAAGGAATATAAAAGCAATATTTAATAAAGCTGATCAACTTTACGCATCTTATGAGACTTTTGAGGTTATTTTGATTTAAATCCTCGGAGTTAAATTTGTAACTGACAACAGCAGTGTATACTTCAAATTGAAATCTGTCAGTTTCTTCATTTATTTTTAATTAGTTTCATGATTGAACATATTCGTACACATTTATATGGCGTTCCAAAACGACAGATATATCTCTGGGAAAATTTTCTTAGCTCAAGGAGATTTTCAAAGGGTAATGATCGTTTTTCACAAAAACATTGGAAATACATAAAATTCCATTCCGTTCGATTAATCAAGCATATCTAACCTGGAAACAGATTAATAAGAAGAAAATAATATTTCTCAAAAAAAATATTCACAAAATATAGAAATAAATAAAAAATAAGCAATACTTTAAGCTTGATTCATTTTTATCTGAAGGAGGTAATGCGTCATAACAAATCATACAGTGCGCCGCGTTTGACGCAAGCGCAGTAAGTTGACCACTCATGACGTAACACTAACAAACACTATTAAGTTTCATTTACAACCACCAGTCTTATCTTCAAATTTTTATACCTTAATATTATTAAAAAAACTTATAATTCAATAAAAGTAATTTATAAAAAAATAAATTTCTTTTAAAAATTAAAGGCACAAATTAAAATAAAGAATATTGAAAAATTAAATAATTACAAAGGAATTACTTAACCAGTCATATCATTCAAAATGAATTGCACTATAAAAAAAATATAATAAATTAAATAATTATTTATAATTGATTTTAACTTGATTATGTTTTTATTATCCTTCTCAAATGATAGGCATTATGTCATGAACTAGCTAAAGTAATTAGGTTGTCATCTAACATCAGACCGCTAACTTTTTCATTCCATTTAATGAATTGACTAATAATACATTTTAATTAGTTAGAAATCTAATTTATTAGATAAGGCTTCTTGTCATATTTTATAATTAGCAGTTCCCTGTTGCTGAATCATAGTATTTAAGTTAATGCTAATAATACCTGTGTCTTTTTAATATTGAATCAAAGTAGATATAAAATATTCAAAGGGTTCATTGGTTTTAAACAAATATTTCAATTTCATTACCATTACAATTAACAATTTATAATTCACCAATAACTAGATTTCACAATAAACACGTAAAACAACAATTCAAAGTTCAAACCACAATAAAAATGGGTTTTTTGACTCTGACGAAAACCGCTTGTTATGGTTGAAAGATCTTAGTTTTTTTTTTCTTATTATATCACCAATATTGGTACAGTTCATTAAGTGGAATGTTCTTCGCCTCTTGTAATTTTCATAGTTTTACAGTAAGGCTGATTGTATAATACTCCAAATTTGTATTATTAAAATCTTATTTATGTAGCGTTAAGGTTATTTTACCAAAAAAAGTGACCTTTCTTTTACTAAAATACCGAACTTAAATGCATAAAGTCGTACTTAAGGGTCAAAGAGTTTTGATAATATAATACATTTAAGGTCTTTTACGAATACAGTAATACAAGAGGTATAACCTCTCTCTTGTTAGTATGATAGAGGTCCACAGGCGGGGATTTAGAGTTCTTAGTTTAGCTCTAAAAAAGATTAAGGATTAATTACAAGAGTTAATCAATTACAAGTAATTAATTACTAACTTGAATAAGGCAAAAGTTGCTGAATCTAAAATAGAATCCAACTGGTGACGTGGTACTCGTATAACCAATAGAAATGTAATTTGGACAATATGACACTCATGCCCCTTAGGGTACCGATATCAAAGCTTTCTAAGCTTAAAGAAATGGTACTTTATGTCTGTTAAGAAAGAGGGCAAAATGAATGTTACTCTGAAACCAAAACTTCAGCAAATGACTATTGGCATGCAAACTTAACACTTTAAGTAAATTAGTTGAACTTCTCAATAAGTTTGAGAATTCTGCAGATTCTGCAAGGAAGAGGAAGAAAGACTGTTGCACCTGCTGGCTGACTGTCAAGCCACTGTGCTTTACAGAAGTAGGTGCGTCGGAACACTCAACAGAACTATAGAAGAACTTTTACCGTTGGGCACAGCAAATGTGCTGAGGTTCTTGGAGGTGTTAACACAAACTGGTGTGCTATAGTACAGAAGGGGGAGAAGTACAATAGTTCTTAGGACGCAGTGCTATAATCACCCTCAAATAAAAATTAAAAAAAAAAAAAAAAGTTAGTTGAAAAGCAGAGTTTTTCCGAAACAGATAGGATCCAGAGTAGTCCAAAGGCTTAGGTGCTCGCCTCTGGACTGGTAGATCCGCGGTTCGATACTCACTATGGCTCTCGATTTAACAACATAGGAGTTGAAAAAAATATGAGCAGGTCGTCCCTTAGAGAGGATATTAAGCTATCGGTCCCAGGCCAATGCTAGATCAGATACTTTTTAAAAATACCTGCGATAAATCTTTTGAGTAGGGCAAAAATGTAGGACTCTCAATGTAGAATGTTCATTGTGTTTTATCACAATGGGCCTATGTTTGACCTATGTGTGTTCTCGAAGTGTGAAAACCTAACATCTAAACAGCAAAACATATAGTTTTGGTACCTAAAAAAAAAAAACACGGTTGTGTACAGTAACTACGACACATATTCAACTTTCTTTACCTAAGCAAAGCAAAGGAGTCGTATCATTCCCTCATAATCATGAACCTTAACAAGAACTTTGATTGCCTTTTCATTAGGACATTTTTAAAAAAAAAACATTGAAATATCCCAATGGTTTTAAAAAATTTATCGAAAAATCCTTTAAATGAAGGATTCTATTTAAATCGCCTGATTTAAGAAGTGATTTAAATACAATCACCTCTTAATAACAAGTAATAATCACCTAATAATAATTAATTTATTTTATTATTATTATTATTATTATTCCAAGCCTGAAGTAATGTGGAAAACAGTTCCAGGCTAGGTCCTAGGTGAAAAGGGGGTGTTTTAGTTGGTAGTCTGTTTTATCTGGGAGCCCAGCACTATGTGCGTAAATGTATTTCACCTCCTTACCACAAAAAAAAAATATTATGATTATTATTATTATTATTATTTATATTAATTATTAACATTATTTTATTATTAATTATTACTTATTAAGTAATTAATTAATAATGATAATGATGATGATGATGATGACAATAGGCCCCACCACACGCAAACACACACACACACACGCACATACACATGCATACACACGCATACACACACTTACACACACACACGCATCATCGAAAAAACTTCATAAAAAGACTTTTGGTACCTCAAAAACATGTAATTCTGTTAAAATTTCGAGATAAATGTTTTTCACGATCACTATACTTTACTTATAGTAGAGTAAAAAAAATATATAAAGACTATAAAATAAAAGTCGACTAAAGGGATGGTGGTGTTTTTGGTTTGAACCGGAATTGGAAAGAATCCCGGGCAGGAAAATCAGTTCCACCTGAGAGGTTTTCAAAGCTAGTCGACTGCAGTCAGGCCTGCTTGATTATGAACATGCCTTTTAAAGTAGTAATGAAGGGGTAGCCGATGTCAATCAGAGCTGATAGTAATAAGCAAGTGAGAGAGTGTGTGTGTGTGTATTGCAGAGCGACAGATAACACGTCGTGATTTACAGTTACAAAGAGAATCAAGTAAATGGCTTAGAAGGAGGAGAAATAAAATAGAATAAAAATGTAATACTTCAATTGAATGAGAGTTTGTTACAAGTTGATAAGGTTATAATAAGAATGAAGTGGAGGTAGTATTTTTGATAAGAGTCAAGGGAGAATGTGGAGAATAGTTGTTTGTTTCCCAACACACAAACCTATAAGCCTTTCACTTTTTAGTGCTGTTCTAAGGACGGCAATTTTTGCTCATTTATTATTTGGCATCTATTTTAGCAATGGGTGAGCCATATAACCTGTTGATTCTGCATTGGGAGTCCTAAATTTTGCACAACTCAAGTTTATTCAAAGTTGGGATCAATTAACATCATACATGCTTGGGACCGACGGTTTAACATCCTCTCAGAGGGATGACGTACTCAGATTCACCTCCTGAGTGAATAAATCAAGGGGCAGGTGGGCATCGAACCCTGGACCTACTAGCCCAGAGGCGAGTTAACTTTAACCACTAAGCTAACATGGAATCAGTGTGAAGTATAGTGCTACAGAATAATTAAATAATTTGGAAAGAGACAAAGAAGAGAGAGAGTAAAAGAGAGATGAGAGTGAGATTGGGAGAGAGGAGAAGAGTGAAAGTAAGATAGAGGAAGAGGGGAAATGTCTGTAATGAAGTGGACTGGAGGAGGAAATAATTAAAGATTTCATGTGTTGAAGATTGACAAGACCTGTAAGAGACAAGGAGAGTTAATATATGTGATATAGTAGAATCTATTTGGATGATGGCGGAAGTGGGAGGGAGTGCGTTGTGCGAGGGTTGTAGATATGGGGATACAGAGTGTGTGCGAGAGAGAGAGGTGGCTGTTTGGATGGTGCCACCCGCACGAGGCGGTCTCTTTCATCCCGGCTAACAGTCTCTTTCTAAACTAGCCGCGCCTTGAGGAGAGCTGCCTGCGTCCCTGTCACCCATCTCAACATAAACTAATTAAATCGCCAGCCAAACTGTAGCCTTCAGGCCATTCCAAACAGTGAACAGGTATTCAAGAATAATTTACAAACACCCCCCCACTCAAAATCACGACACAAAACTGGCTCATCTGTCGTGCACCCAAGAAATTGGTTTTTTTTTTTCATAGATGCAAACCAACCTTCTGCAAGTGTCTCATTAACTACAAATCACTTGCCAATGCTTTCGCGCAAATTCTGCAACAACTTGTAAAAAAAAAAATAAAAAAAAACAGTGTTTCATCTTTTCCAACGAGGTTCTCACGTCGTCGCTAAATCTAAAGCAGGCCTTTCAGCAAAGGAATAATTACTTGTGGGCGCTAATTACGATCACGCCACGTCGTGCACCTCGTCTTTGCGTCCTTCCTTCTTTTAGTCACTCCCAGCTACATGTTAGGCATCTCGACGCTGCTTCATCTTCCCACACGAAGTCCTCTATACATACAGACAGTTCATAACAAACTCGAAAATCACACAAACATATCACCACCTACCCTCTCCTAAACAATATCTAGAACACTTATTAGTAAAATCAAGCGATATTTTCAAGGTTACAACCCTTTAGAATAACCTTAGAATTCAAGGTTAGAACAACCTTGGGTACTAAAAAATTTTTTAACCAGTGTTATCAGTAACAATGAATAATAAATTTAATTAATTGATATATTTTAACGCAGTTACTGTGCATAATGATAATGGCATTATAATATATGCATATATTTCTATTGATTTATTTTGTTTCACGCCACTAGTCTAGTAACAGGTTAACTAGGGCAAAGTTTTTCAACTCTGGTTCCAGTTTTTCCCGGAACCAGGCCACGCACTCTCAAAAAGGTTGCCCCCCCCCCCCCCCCCCCCCAATGGTCTAGTAGTTCAAACAAACTGCTACATCATATACTAAACTTGAAACCAACCACAAGTCTGACCTCAACTTTAAGTCTTCATAAAATACTTCATATAGAGAAATGAAATGTGTTTTCCGTCTTACTCCGACTTATGCATACATAAATTAAAAAAAAAAAAAAAAAAGAATTAGAAAATGTCAAGAAAGTGTCTGTTTTCAGCCGTAACTTTCATATTGTTATTAAATAACTTATATAAGTAACAGAGGCTCTCTGAAACTCAGCCATAGCTGGCATTTTATGTTTCAAATTAAATTAAACTTAAATGAATGGGTTATAAAATAGAGTTTAAAGCACTGTTTAACAACCGATTCAAATGAATACCAAAATGACAAAATGGCATTATATAATTCAATTTCACGAATTATCTTGGCTTGAACTATTGCGTAGGAATAAGACATTTATATAGCCATTAATGTGATTGATCTATGGTAAGAATAATCACCAGTTTTTGCCACATTACCAAATAACAATGAAGACACTTAAAAAAAAACCCCCCTGCGAGTTTGCCTCTCATTTCAAACTTTCCCCTCGTGTGACCCAGGAGTTCCTTAATGGACTGTCTGGGGTTCCGCCAAAAAAATTTTCTAAATTTTTTTTTAGAACGTATCATTTTTATTTATAACTTCTAAAAAAAAATAACTTTTAGTTTGTATGGATTTATTCAGTATTTATTATGAATCAAGAAACCGAATAATCTGTTTATCTACTTATACATATACAAGTTGTCAAAATTTTATTCATGATTGCTGAATTTGATGAATCACTAGTCAGTTTTTGGAACTATCTGATTCCCGAATTTCCTGCTATTCCAAAAGTAGCACTTCACACATTGCTGCCATTTCTGACTACCTACTTATGTGAAACTAGATTTTCAATTTCAACTGCCATATAAACTAAATACCGAAGTAAATTTAATGCTCTGCTGACTTCAAAATCAAACTCTCAACTATAAAGCTAAACATTAAAAAATTGTGTGATGATATGAAATAAAAACATATTTTCATTAAACGCTACAAAATTATTCTAATTATATGACATTTTTAGTATATGATGATTACAAAATATATTCTGTGTTAAAATTGCTAATAATTCTGTTGTATGTGTTATGCACTTGTGTGGAAATATAGAAATTAAAATCTTTTAATTTTAATGTTTTATTAAAAAAATATCCATTTCAATAATGTTACTTACTTCTTAATTGTTTTTTAAATGTACATACTGTTTATAAAATATTTATATTATGTCTATATAAAATTATTAGAATTTTGGGGTTCCCGGGAAAGTTACTCGAACTAAAAAAAGGGTTCCGCGTCGAAAAAAGTTTGAGAAACTCTGCTATAGACGGATGATTTGTCAAAGTTGGCGAAAATATTTGCCCTACAGTGCGGGATACTGTAATACAATCAAACCTATAAGGGTATTTTTAAATGTACAATTTGATCAATACTGCTCAAGTTGTAATGATTGTGTAACATGCTACTTTTTTTTTACTCGATCGTTGATTCTATCGTACCATCTTTTTCCGAAAATAAGACACTGTTTTACTTTCTTTGTAGTTCCAAAAAACATTCTAAGGTTTATTTTCTGGAGTAGGACTTCAAGTAGAACAAATAATAGGCAATAATCAGACTTACAAGACTGAAAGGCACAAACATTGTATCTGCACAGTCACTCCATGCAGACGTTTGCCATATTGTATTTTTAAGATAAATTCTACTTTAGAAATTTTAGGAATTAATTTTGACACATGCCTGTGCACTGCTTGAAACATATTGTAGAGGTAAACAAGGAATTCTCGGAATATTTAGTTCACAAACAATTCTCTGAGATATTAGAGTAGCTAGAGATACCTACTAAATTCAATAGCGGTTTTTAACGAATTATATTTTTCACATTATTTTAACTAGGGCTTATTTTTCAAAAAGTCCCAAAAATCACGCTAGGACTTAATTTCGGGAGATGCCTTATTTTCGGAAAAAGACGGTATATGCAGTATCTGTGCTAAGCATTACGGGATGGCCCGCTGCATTTACTTACTACTACTTAACTATTGTATTTACAATTCAACAACTCTCTGAAAAAAAACCAGCTAGCAGTAATTTTTGTTACAAAAAGAAATTTCTTACAGGTATCCAAAGTTTAGGAAAGTATTTTTTTTGTTTTTTTTTTATATATGCATACAGGTGGCCGACATGTATAAGGTCATCAGTTTTCAAGACTCATACAATTGTCAAAAACCTGGGTCGTCCCCTCCGAAGGAGAAGTGCCCATTTTCTTGGGACCAGAGCTTACTTTACTTTCAAAGTGAGTACCACTTTTTAAGTCCACGTGCCAAAAACTGGAACTTACCCAATGGTGAGGTTCGAGAGTCTACCCTTTTCTTGTTGCTATTGAAACAACCTTCCGAGAAGATAGTGCTTCTCAAACAGCGACTCCCCAAATGAGTCTACCCATTCTGGGTAATGAACCACATCTGTCACGAGGTCCAACACCAACGACGGGACATGTGGGAAAACCCAAGTCAATCACACATGGGCAACCCACCCCCTCCTTGTTACCGATAGTCTTTTAAGAGCTCTAGGGTAGACCTCAGGAACTAGATCTTACTGAGATTGATCTGACCACAAAAGAGACCAGTAGTAACAAAGTCTTATGCAGACCTTGAAAGTAAATGAGTTTACCCCTCTGAGTTTTACCCCTGACTGGAGTTTGTGACTTCAGGCAGCAGGTAGGGCAGGGTTGGCGATGACACAGGCGAGAGGACTTGTTTTGACGGCCGCAGAGACAGGCCTTTGGGCTGTATGCTGCTCGTCGGGATGTATACGGTCCTTGAACCTAAATGAGTTTGACACCCCTGACTGGGGTTTGTGACTTGAGGCAGCAGGTAGGGCAGGGTTGGCGATGACACAGACGAGAGGACTTGTTTTGATGGCCGCAGAGACAGGCCTTTGGGCTGTATGCTGCTCGTCGGGATGTATGCGGTCTTTGAACCTAAATGAGTTTGACACCCCTGACTGGGGTTTGTGACTTGAGGCAGCAGGTAGGGCAGGGTTGGCGATGACACAGGCGAGAGGACTTGTTTTGATGGCCGCAGAGACAGGCCTTTGGGTTGTATGCTGCTCGTCGGGATGTATGCGGTCCTTGAACCTAAATGAGTTTGACACCCCTGACTGGGGTTTGTGACTTGAGGCAGCAGGTAGGGCAGGGTTGGCGATGACACAGGCGAGAGGACTTGTTTTGACGGCCGCAGAGACAGGCCTTTGGGTTGTATGCTGCTCGTCGGGATGTATGCGGCCCTTGAACCTAAATGAGTTTGACACCCCTGACTGGGGTTTGTGACTTGAGGCAGCAGGTAGGGCAGAGTTGGCGATGACACAGGCGAGAGGACTTGTTTTGACGGCCGCAGAGACAGGCCGGCCCAGGTAATGACTTGTTAGCTGGTGAATGATTGAAGCGAGCGCTGCAAGGCGTGGGAGGTAGCTCTGGGCTCTGTTATTATCCTCTGGCCGCCGTCCGCTCAAAGACCGCCGCCTCCATTCATGTGCTCCGGGCCACTTGTCCCCTCTCATCTGTCTCCTCTCAGACAAACCCATTCACCATACTGTCCACCTTTCAACCCAAACTATTACCTTCTCCTAAACAATCCAATTTCAAAATCAATTACATTATACCAAATTAGGATCCATTATCGATAACCTACACTCTCCATCAGGGTCATCCATCTAGGTTTTTCCTCAATCTAATAATTTTTTCAACATCCCTTTGATTTCTGTGGTTTCACTTTCAATTACTGCTTCAAATATTTATTCATTTTAAGAACTTACCATTAATCTATATAATTCATTCCAGATTCCCGCATGCAGTCAAAACTAGTGGTGTGAACGCTTCTCTCAGAAGCCTGAGGTCAAAACCATCACTGTTTGACAAAGTGAGCACCTGAGATGCCAGGTTAGCTCAGTTGTTAACGTACTCGCCTCTGAACTGATAGGACCGGGGTTCGATCCCCACCTGGCCCTCGATTTATTCTTACGGGAGGTGAATAAATCTGAGCACGTCGTCCCTCGGAGAAGGACGTGAAACCGTCGGTCTAGAGCCTGTACTATGTCAAGTACTCGTTAAAGATCCTTACTCTAAATACATTTGAGTTATGCAAAATGTAGGACTCTCACTGTAGAATCAATATTCATTATGTGGTATCACAAAGGGCCAATGCTTGGCCTACGTGTGTTCCCTTGTGAGACTACCACTGCAACCTTACCTAACCCAACCTTGACAAAGCTGTGGCAAAATAAGAAATCTAAAGCACTTAGTATTTATTTTTTCCGCAACTGACCAATCATTATTATAGTCACTCCTTTCATTGAATATAATATAAAAAGCAATGTCCTTAACTACAACTGCCCGGATATAACGTGTCATTATATAAATTCCGTAAATTTATATATTTACAAGCTGATTTACTCGGCTTTACCCGGGAAACAATTTAATTCCAACTCTAATAATAAATTACATATAACGAAAACAATTTAAATTTTCTATACTTCCAATACACTTAACATTTTTTTTAGATAAAGGAAATTAATACATAATGTAAATTATAGAATACGCAAAAAAAAGATATAATATAAAACTTATTATAATTTGGCATACATTTTTTTTTCAAAATTAAAACGATGGTATATCAAAGTAGATTATCATCAAAATCAAAATTACATCATAAATTTTCTGGAGGAAATTTAAATAAGTTTCAGCTGTAAAATATCCTTTAATTTCTTTCAGCAATGGAAAGAGAAAGATGTTCGAGGGAGCTTTTCTGCTAAGATCCCTAATTAATAGATCACAAAAAAGGACCGTGATCAAAATCAAAATACCGTAGCTAGTTCCCCCGATTATATAACATCCGTATGTTTCTTTGTATTTAAATATCTCCAGTTTTATTTCTATAGCGGACAGACAGACAAACTTTGTATGTTATAAATACAGATTATTTGAGCATTGTTTAATTTAATAATTAATTTAATTTAACTTTTGAGTGCACATTACTATAAAAAAAATCTTGAGCGGTTTACACTCAACTTTACTTTAAGTGAACGTACTATCAAACTCATTAAGAAACAAATTAATATATTCTTTTATTTCAATGCAGCTATCTCAATTCTATCAATTATTAAAAAATTTGATCATATCTGTAGCTTGATTTTAAAAATTACTATAGATAAAACTTAGCAGCTGTTTTCTTTTCCACGCAATATGTTTTAATCTAAATTCAAAATTTGTAATTTTTTTTCTAAAAAATATTAATACTATGACGTTACTTTATAAGAACTGCAAAGTTCCTAGATGATTGAGTTACCTGCTTTAGGCGTAGAATACGGTAATGACCCATACTTTTCTATTTTTCATATTTCCAAATAGCTCATAAAAATCACCTCTAGATGTACACTAAATTTAAATCAAAATAAAAATGAATAAAATTAATCAAAATAGATAGCTAAGATGATTAATTAAAAACTAAAAAAAAAAAAAAAAAGTAAAAAATGCTGTCAACGAATGGATGATATGCATGAATTTAGAAAGAATGTTTCCTAATTATAATTAATTAACTTACAGATCATAACTGTGTCAGTGAAAAGAACTCCTCTACAGATTATATGAAGCAATATCAGATTATGAAATATAGTTATTGGCACTTATTGGGTTAGTTCCACTGAGGTTAGTAATATTAGAATTATATTAGAATATTAGGGAAACCTCGTAAAGTTTCTCTTGAAGATGGGAACCAGACGGACTCAAAACCGGTCGAGCTCTCCAAAACCTTTACGAGGTATGATGGACATTATTACCAATAATTCCAAGATTATAAAGTGACCAGAAATCTATACAGACGTTCTAGATAAAAATACCTGCAGCACAGAAAGGTTAATGCCATAATATAGAGAAAAAATACCAAACACCATTTTGACGATTTCAAAGTTTTTTAAGATTTCTAATGCTTAAGATGACGCAACGAACAAAATTTTCCGTACAAAAAGTGTAGGGAATAGAATTTTTAATATACCATGTGTATTTAAATTATTTTTTCTATGTGTATTGTGTATTAATTAATTAATATTCTATGTGTATTAAATTATTAGTTGTCTATTTTTGAAACAATCGATATACTTATAAAAAAATCCGATCTTCTTCTTTGGATGTTTGAACACAGGTGAAACTTGGAATACCTGTTTATTTCACTTTATGCTGGATAATTCAAATAACTATTAAAGAAAAAATTGTGAGTAACAAATGACTTTGTAAATAGCGGCATAAAAAAGAAAGAAGAATGAAAAATAAATTCTCTCAACATAAGTCAAATAAAATTACTGACTCCAGATGTAAAATATATTACCGATATGGAATAAACCTAACCAGTTATTTCTAGTAAAGATCTTAGTACAATTTTTGGAAATTTATGTTTTTTTATTTCTCACATTTTTCTTT
Source organism: Hermatobates lingyangjiaoensis (assembly GCA_026182355.1). Classification (NCBI taxonomy): domain Eukaryota; kingdom Metazoa; phylum Arthropoda; class Insecta; order Hemiptera; family Hermatobatidae; genus Hermatobates; species Hermatobates lingyangjiaoensis. Next base: position 293,836 of record JAPFBL010000323.1, on the reverse strand, counting down.
AATTCTTATTTAACATTAGAGGTTCAAGATGAATAATTTTAGGAATAAAAATTTGAACACAAATGTTTAAATACCATTGTTCTAAGGTAATACCATAAAGGCACATTCCTTTCATTAATGCTCAAAATTACGTTGAGTAAAAGAAATGGAATATTTCATTACATAATATGCTTTATTGTGAATATAACTTGAATTGATGTTTTATTTATTTATGTAATAAAATAATTTTTTTTTTACTTTTAAATGATTTTTGTTTAGCTAAATATACTTACTGTGTATATATCTTGAATAGTATTAAGAATACTGTATCAAAAGCTTGGGTTCATATAAGAATCCTTGTTTTCATGACTTAATAACAAGAAATAGCAATAACAGTTATTCCTGTAAATCATATTCAGTGAATGTATTTTATTAATTGTCGCTATAATCTCTTAAAACTGAGCATACAAGGGGACACGGGTCGTCTAGTGTGAACATAATTTGTCATCAGAATAAGGCAGAGAATCAAAAGTGGGTTCCGGGGAACCCAGGGGTCTGTCTGGGAATCCGTGAAAAACATTCAGAGAAAAAATTTTTCTAATGTTTTTTTCTTTAGTGGGCATGGATTTTTCTGTGTTTTTTGTGAATCATGAAACCAAATAATACTTATACACATAAGTAGAAGTAGCCAAAATTTTATTCTTATTTAGGATGAATCACTAGTCAGTTTTTGGGTCTATCTGATTCCCGAATTTATTTCTATTGTAAAAATAGCACTTCACATATTGCTTCCACTTCCCACTACCTAATTACGTAAAACCGGTTTTTTATTTTACACTACCATAAAACTAAATACCAAAGTAGACTTAATGCTCGGACTGACTTGAGAATCAAATTTTCAACTATAAAACCAAAAATGATTACAAAATAAACTTTGTGTTAAAGTTGCTAATAATTCTGTTTCATGTGTCATGTACTTGTGGAAGATATGAAAATTGAAATCTTTTAGTTTTGAATTTTTCTTCGAAAAATACGCATTGCAGTAATATTACTTTTTAATTGTTTTTAAACATACATAACTATTTATAAAATCATATGAAAATATTTATATTATGATTGTATAAAATTATTAGAATTTTGGGTTTCATGGGAAAGTTAGTGAAGCAAAAAGGGTTCCGCGTCGAAAAAAGTTTGAAAAACTCTGGAATAAGGGAAAGGAACATTTAAGTTTCCACATAAAATATTTCATTGAACAAGATGTGTTTCGAACACTTAGGAGTCATCTTGAACACTCAACTTATAGGAGTATTCTATAACTAAACAAACACTCAACCCCACGTCTCTAAGGCAGATGAAGCTGAGCATGAATTAAGTGTTTAAAACACGTCAACATTAGTTAAAACCTTTTGTGTTGAGACTTAGATTTCACTCCCTTACTCGTATTCTACTCCTGAGTAAATAATACACAATAAATTATTACATAGCTCGTGAGAATATAATTATATTAATTAATTTTTTTCATAAATTTTACTGCCTATATTGTTGCAGAGAAGTTATGGACAGATTCTAAAATGTTATTCATATTGAGGTTTTTAAAATTCAATTAATAATACCAATTTGATTCATTAATAAGCTTTCACACTGATATTACAGCCTTTTAAAATAAAATAATAATAATAAATAATTACAGTCTTCAAAAATAATGTAAAAACGTAAATTGTTTTTTGTCGTATATGGTGTCATTATGTATCACACACATATTATACACAAATAAAACGTGTATTTATAAATAACCTGTTTCATGTAGTTTAAGAATATATATGATTATATTGGGGTATATATCCAAATTACTGCTAAAAATTTAATAAAGAAACCAACAGATGTTTCTCTTTTTTGTATTAGATTAGTTTGTTTGTTTGTATTTCATACTACCAAGTTGTATTATATTTGTTATGTAATCAATGTAATGTAAATGTATATTCTACTCTTGTAAGACAATCAGAATAAACAAATTTTATATAAAAAAAACAACCTTTTTGTGTATTAATAAATTAAATTAGTCTAAAGAGTAATTATAATTGTTCTAATTCTTATTCAAAACATTTCGTGATTAATTGTTCATACCATTTCTCTAAAAAGATGTTTAAATCTTATTCTCATTTAATGTTTAATGTAGTTAATTTAATATTTAATGGAATCTAATAATGTAATGTAAATGTTTTTGACTTTTACTTAATAGAATAAATCTGTTCCCTATATGTGAAGGAAATCTAAACTTCAATTCAAGACAATCGTTAAAAGCATTCATTAATTAATTCTCTAAATATTTACTATTATTATTATTCTAAATTAGGTTAAAGAAAACTTTCACTTACTATTTCATGTTGTTTTCAAATGAATTAGCAATTTATCACAATAAAACAATGATTAGTACAACTGAGATATAAAAACTAAAGGACGCGTATAACCTTACTTAATTAGGCAAAATGGCCGCAACATAGTTGTAATTCAATCCAATGCCTTCTCAATTATTTCATTCATTAAGACTATTTTGTTTTGTTTTTTTTTTTATTTAATTTGTGTATTATTTAATCTTAAAGCGAATTTTATTAGCTTTTTCTTCAAAATAAAATTTCTGATCAATAATCTGATTTTTTTATTGATGACCCGATCAATTATCAATTTAAGTAAATATATTAGGTATGTGCAGTTATCAGTTATCACTGATTAACATTAGTACTGAAGAGATTGAAAAGTCCAAACTACGTCATGACCCTAAATGACCGTCAGTTTTGTTATTAGTTATAGTTTTGATTTTGTAATTAATTTGTTTTTTTATTTAATGTGGGTAGTATTTCTCAAATGCTAATTATTTAACAAGTAAGTTAACATTATTAACTATATAAAAACACTATCCATATTCAATTTTTGGGTCTGTAAAACTAAATCTTATTGAAACCTCAGAATTCAAAGTAAATATTATTTATTTATTAATCGTAATTTTCTATTTGCAATGAACATTATATCCTATATCAATTAGAATTAAAATCATTCATATTTTAAAATAACTAATTACAAATAATTTATAACTGACAACACCATTCAAAATAAAAAAGTACATTTTATTTGTGATACTGTTTGACTGATCAGAATGAAATTATACCTAAAAATAGAGCATTATTTGAAGGATGAAATGAGGTCATTTTTTTTTAAATTAAATTAACGAAAAGGTATGTTATGGTAAATTTTATGTTTTTAGTATTTTTTTTTAACGTTAAACTACTTACAATCAATTACAATCACTTCAAAAAGAAATGTTGTCAAAAAAATTAAACCTAAATTAGGAATTAATAAAAACAAATAATAAAATTCCTATTATGGCAAATAGAAATATACATTATTTGTGCAATCTGTTATAGTGTGGTATTTACTCATATTGAGGGATTTCAAGAATTACGTATCCAAAAAAAAAATTAATATAAAATTATGAAGGCGTTTCGAACACTTAGTATGTTGTACTTTGTCGACCATAACACTTAGTGTTTTAAACATGTTGTTAGTTTTGATATTTAACTCTTTTTTGATGTGCAAACATAAATTTGTGCAATTCCCCATATCTGCATAATTCAGGTTAACATTTGCAATGTTGAAAGTCGATCTACGGGAAGACTTAGGAAGGACTTTAGTTCAAAACGGGTTGTTAGTATCATATTAAACGTTTTTTTTTTGTGTGAAGACGTAATCTTGAAATCGCCAAATAGCGAAATCTATATATATCCAAAAATGAATGTGTGTCTGTCTATCTGTACTCGATAGATCCAAAAACCATATATCCAATCGCCATAAAAATTTGGGAAATTATTAGATATATCCCCGGGAAGGTTTATGTAATTTGTTTCTAAAATCAGAGTTGTGGTTCAGGTTCTCCCGAACAAATTATACAAACTGAAATCTTGATTTGGAATAATGAATCACCTGCCCTACTGGTCGGATTTGTTTGCATTTATTTACATTGTTATCATTGACTTGAGCATTTTTAAGTGAAATAAAATTGTTATTTAGAGGTTTATTTAAACAAATTTGAAATGTTCTAATGAATTGAGATGATATTATTAGAACAATAAAATTGTTAAATGTAAAAAAATTAACCCCAATCAAACATATATTTTCTGATGCATTCCTTGGTGTAATGGAGAGTTGTCGAACAAGTGTTTGATTAATCAAAGAAAACATAAGTCCACTATCCTTCTAAGAAATATAAATCCACTACGACTATGCAATGGAACTAGGCTATCAGTGAAAAATTAATGAATAACATAGGTTAGGTTAGGTTAGGTTGCAGTGGCAGTTCCACAAGGGAACACACGTAGGCCGAGCATTGGCCCTTTGTGATACCACACAATGAAGATTGATTCTACAGTGGGAGTCCTAAATTTTGCCTAACTCAAATGTATTTAGAGTAGGGATCTTTAACGAGTACCTGACATCGTACAGGCTCGGGACCGATGGTTTAACGTCCTTCTCCGAGGGACGACGCGCTCAGATTTATTCACCTCCCGCGTGAATAAATCGAGGGCCAAGTGAGGATTGAACCCCGGTCCTATCAGTTCAGAGGCGAGCACGTAACCACTGAGCTAGCCTCAGTTAATTTCATTAGCTTTTTACCCTGCAATGAGTAAATACCACATAATAACTGATTGCACTACGTTAAACTTATGATATTTGATTTATTTTATGAATAGTAATTTAAATTCTTAATCATAGGATTTAAATCCATACTGATCTTACTTGATTCGAAGTCTGTAACAGCAACATATCTTCTAAGTGTTCACCTCCTGTTAAGAACAATTATGTCAACGATATCTTCATTATAATTGCAAAGTGTTTAAACAGGAGTTTAATTCTGGAAATTGTATAGGATCGAAAACCGGTTGAGTAAATGAAGGAAGTAACGGTAAGCCGGGTAACATGTTTCATTTTTCTTTAATTGTTTCTAACAACCTTTATGGTATTCATTAAGAAAATTAATTTGTGCCTTCACCTTGTCATGGTTGGTGGGGGCTTAACATGCCTCTTATAGCTTCAACTAAGAAAGACAACTCGGATGGGTTGGCATCTCCGGGTGGAAAGTTCGTTCGATCGTGCGATGGTTTAGAGTTCAGAGGGTAGTCGGTACATATCAGTCTTATGTAGATACTGTTATTCTTGTTCCACCACGTTCTTGTTTTGTTTATTCTAATGGTGGCAAACTAATCATGTGTCCATCTCTTATTCAGAGCAGACCTTCTGATGATCTACTCCAGTGTTTTCCAAAGTGGGCGGTACCGCCCCCCAGGGGGCGATGCTTTAATATCGGGGGAGCTTTAATACAAAAAGGAGCGGTGATTCTGTTTCCATAAATTGAAAATGTTCATGCAATATAATTTCTAAAATTTAGTGAAAACACGACATGTAAACTTCTAGGAAACAGTTTCTTAAAATTATTTTATTTTGATAATTCATTTTTATGTTAAAACTATATTCTCACCTAAGTTTCTTTTATTGTGTATTAATTCTTTTGCATAAATATGCTATGAAACAATACATCTATTGGATTCTAAATAAATATTCGATTAGTAATTTTTTTAATTTAACTATTAAAATGTTACTCATTTGGTTATTTAGTCTAGGAATCTGATTATTATTCAAGGGTGTTGAGTTATAGGTTTATGGACCCAAGGGGGTGGTCACTCGAAAAAGTTTGGGAAACACTGATCTAATTTAATGTATTCACAATGGTATCATCCTGACAATGGCGCTGGGTTATGATATGCCGGTACTTTGAGCAGATCCTCCCGGCAGGTATCTTGGCGAGGAATTCCCCAGGTGAATCACCCAGACTGTAGAGAATAGTCTGGGGTTACCTTCTCACGCATGCGTATTTCTAATCAGATCCATTTCCTCCTGAAGCATACATCACGATGAAAGTCTCAAGGTAACTCCTCCACACATACACCCCCCCTCCCACCCACAGTACTTGAAAGGCGATATCCGGTTTTCGTCTAAAACAGCACTCTCAAGATGTTCTTAAAAACTCGAGTCTTTGTATCTTTTTTTTTTTTTTGGATTTCAAAAAGTTATTTTTTTCTCGGGTAAGTAGTAAAACAGGACTTGAAGACATAGGGAGAATAGTATTTAAAAGAAAATAGGCATGGACCGGACACGTAATAAGGACAAACGGATGATAGGTGGACCAAACGCATACTCAACTGGTGGCCAATTTTAGAAAAAAAAAAAAGAGAGGCAGGCCGGTGAAAAGTTGGGAAGATGAAGCTAAGAAAATCTGCGGAGTGACCTGGAAAAGGGTGGCTTACGATAGAAACGAATGGAACAGAATAGCAACAGTGTACTGTGAAGTGTACCTATAAACATAATGGTGATATAAAAATAAGAAACATAAAAAATGTTAATCTGATGTATGTAAAAGTAAAGGAACAAATTTATTTTATAATTAACCATACTTTGTCAAGTAAAAGACTTAGATTGTATAGCATAATAACTTACACAATAATTTATTAATTTAATTATTCTAATTGATATTTAGTAATTAATTTCTGTATTATTCATATATTCAATAGTAAAATTAATCTATAGATTCATATCAAAGGAAGAAAGCAGAAGTAAAGTCAAAACTCATTATAATAAAAATAGGATAACTGAGAGAAGTAAGTAAAGAATCCATAAAATAATAAAAATGTAAACAAGAATTTGGGTAACAAACTTTAGAATGACGCATTAGCTGTGTATCATTACATCTGTTAATATTTGAAGCCTCTATATATCATTGTATATATATGTAGCTTACTAAATATCGAAATACGGAACTCACTCGTTTCCGAGTACCACGGCAAAAGCCGATTTGCATTAACAATCTGTATAATATAAATAAGATAAGAGTGTAATGTTGTATAATGCAATAAATGGTTATTATTATTATTATTGTTTTCTCACTTTGGATTAAATTGCCCCTTCTCATTGCTGAATGGGGCCTGAAACGCGATGCCAACTTATACAAACTGTGCTAATACAGTTTTAACGAAGAATTTTCTCCGGAATACCATCGATGCCACAACTACAAGGGTACTAGCAGTTTTCAATGCATCACAGTCAACAGGTGTGTGAGTCTGAAGCAGTGGTGGGATTCAATTTTTTTAAAAAACCGGTTCGTGCGAACCGGTGCTTAAAATATTATGAGTTCGGAAACTAAATTGTTTAGTTATATATAGGCTATATATATGCGCAAATTACGTTGTCATATATGCACAAGTTACGTTAGTCACGCGACACTTGTGGAGTTTGATAGTGGGTAATTAATGCAGATCTGAATAGGGTTTACGTAATTTTAACAACTGGTTCGCCGAATTCATAATATTTTAAGCACTGGTTCGCACGAACCGGCTGAATCACGGTGAATTCCATCACTGGTCTGAAGACTCTATTGATTTATTTTACCATCGCTGTGTGAAACAGTTACTTGCACTAATTTTGTGTCATTTATATATAAAAACTACTTTGTAATCATTTCCTGTCACCAATAAAAATTTTGCTAATTTTTACTTTTCTATAAATAAAGTATAGTGATCTTTAAAATTTAAAAATTCGATCTCGAGATTTTGACGCAATTATATGCTTTGAGATACCCAAAGTCGTGTTATGAAGTTTTTGTGTGTTTGTATGTGTTTGTGTGTGGGTGGGTGTGTATCCAAAGCTTGTGTATACGCTACAGTCCACAATCTTTTTTGGATCAAATGTTTTAATATTATGATTATTGAGCTTTATTGAAATAAGACATTTGGCTTGATGGGTTTAAAAAATAATTAAATTATTATATTCACCAGTAAATAAATTATGTTTGTTGTCATGTGGGTGCCTTGTATTCATTTTGAGCAGTGAACATTAACAAAAAAAATTAATCATTTATAAGATGTAAACTTTAGTAATAAATCACGTTCTTAGTATTTACCTAACTGCAATATCAAAGAAACAAATTATTGTGTAGTTATTTAAGTCAATAACTTAAATAACTTCATTTTTCAGGAGCAAAAGTGAAGTGTCATACTGAAAAAAGTTAAATTACATGGATACTATCTTATTAAATTGTGACAGTTTAAGTATAGTATAAGACTACTGAGCTTTATTAGCATGTAGTGGATGTGACTGATCAGTGGACAGGTGCTAGACGCATGCGCCGCTACTACCATTAATGCAATAGGTAGAATAACTATGGTTATACGTAAGATAATAGGAGCTGAGCATGACATTCCACTTTGCAACCACTTACTGTGCTTAGATCTCACCCCAAAAAAAAAATAAAATTATTTAAATATATCGTATTAAAGCAATTTAGAGAGAATACATGAATGGAGAGATATGTTTATTAATTGAAGACTCAATTAATGGTGTTTAACACGAAAATTGTATAAGAACCGGAACAAGTCAAAAACAAGTGCATGGAAGAGGAAACCTGTTTCCTTTAATTAAGTAAATAAGATCTTATTAGAAGAGAGGGGAGGGGGGGATATTACGGATGAATAAATGATAGTGATTATGAGACGGGTGTCTAGAGAGCCAGTGAATACAGTGTAATGCGAGAGTGCTCCTTGTCACGTGATGAGAGTCACATGATACTCGCAAGGTACACCTAATATAAACCAGTAATTACTACCCCCAGGAAAACTTACAGTAATCACATCAAAATATCTTTTCTTTAATACATGAGACACGGAACTTCTGAATTTGATTCCCTCCGGTTTACTAGACTAGGGATGAGAGGGGGAGTGGTGAGGGGAGGTTAGCTCAGTGGTTTAATGTACTCGCCCTGAAGTGGTAGGTCCGGGGTTCGATACTCACCTGGCTTTCGATTTATTCATGTGGGAGGTGAATAAATCTGAGCATGTCGTCCCTCAGAGAGGATGTTTAGCCCTGTTTTGATCTTCGTGTTCCTCAGCATTTTTATGCCTTAACCGCTTAGTCAAGCCGTCTTGTTGACAAGTTCCCCTTTAGCCACACACCTCCATTGAGAACCATGGAAGTGCCCGAGGTGGACCTCGCGAGGGCGGGCAACGCAATGCTAAACACGAATACTGACAGTTACTCCGCAAAACGGTACCTAGGCCACCGAGGATGTTAAGCCGTCCGCCACGAGCCTGTACGATGTCAGGCACTCGTTAAAGATTCTTACTCCAAATACACTTGAGTTAGGAAAAATATAGGATTCCCAAAGTAGAATCAATGTTCATTTTGTGGTATCACAAAGTGCCCAATACTCGGCCTATGTGTGCTCCCTTGTGGGACAGCCACTGGAACCTAGAGGGTTGCCTACTACTACTAGACTACTACTACTAGTCTACTGCTACTAGACGACTACTACTACTACTACAAGACTACAGATACTTAACGAGTAGCTGGAACGCGCATGCCTTCTTCCTAGAAATTGCAAACACTACATGTACCATCTCCGACAGAAATGGTCTTGAGGTTCTAATGGCAAACTCATTTTGGTTAGACCAAGGCTTTACAACTACTATCGGACAACAGGCAAGCTCATTTTGATTAGAGTAAGGCTTTACAACTACTATCGGACAACAGGCAAGCTCATTTTGATTAGACTAAGGCTTTACAACTACTATCGGACAACAGGCAAGTTCATTTTGATTAGAGTAAGGCTTTACAACTACTATCGGACAACAGGCAAGCTCATTTTGATTAGACTAAGGGTTTAAAAAAGAGAAACAGACGTAGAGTTCTACATTTATTTGAGAAGTGCATTCATACAGAAAAACAGGCATCGATAGGACAATCTCAAGTTTATTTAGAGTAGGGCTCTTTAACGAGAAATCTGAGATAACAGAGTCTCAAGTTCATTTTGATAAGGATCTGTAAGGAGTATCCGATAATTGCGCAGGCTCTAGTTACTTGAGTAGGGTTGCAGAAATATAAACCTTTAAATGCTTAAGTTTGTGAGAGTAAACAGTTTTGTACAGTAATAAACATGTAACAAGGAGAGGTTCATGTGAGAACGGCTTTGTAAGAGTGCTTTGTGAGAGCAGCACCTTACTGTCGAAATTCTATTACTGTAGAGCAGAGTTTTTCAAACTTTTTTCGACGCGGAACCCTTTTTGGTTCCAGTAACTTTCCCGGGAACCCCAGATTCTAATGATTTTATACAATCATAATATAAGTATTTTCATATGCCGTTTTAAATAGTATGTATGTTTAAAAACAATTAAAAAGTAATATTACTGCAATGTGTATTTTTCGAATAAAAATTCAAAACTAAAAGATTTTAATTTTCATATTTTTCACAAGTGCATAACACATAAAAAGGAATTACTAGTAATTTTAACATAGAGTTTGTTTTGTAATCATTTTTGGCTTTATACTTGAGTATTTAGTTTTTATGGGATTATAAAAAGAAAATCCAATTTTACCTAAGTAGGTAGTGGAAAATGGCAGCAATGTGTCAAGAGCTATTTTTGCAATAGGAGGAAATTTGGAAATCAGATATCTTTAAAAACTGACAAGTGATTCATCCTAAATATGAATCCAATCTTTACCACTTCTACTTACGAGTATAAATAAATATACTATATCAATATTATACACATGTAATATAAAAAAATGGAATACGAAAAAATGAAAATATTGCAATAAACTCCATCCAAAGTAGGAGTACTACTTTGGAGGAAAAAAAAGTAGATATACACATTATTCGGTTTCATAACTCACAAGAAACACTGAATAAATCCATACCCACTAAAAAAAAAAATAAGTTTTTTCTAAATGTTTTTAGTGGAACCCCAGACAATCCTTTAAAGAACCCCTGTGTTCCGCGGAACCCACTTTGGGATCCTCAGCTATAGAGCAATATAGCCAGCAGCCTACATCGTACAGGTTCATTTCCAGTAGAGTATTGCTTTGTGACCTGAAACTGATAACCCTTCTTTTAAAGTTTTTTTTTCCCAACATGTACCACTCTATCGTATAACATGCAATGTATACAATCATACAATGGTGTTAAATATATGCAATGGCTATGGGATAAGTATTTACGTTAATTTATACATTAATACAACATCAAAATAAATTATATAGGAATATCATTCTTAATTAATACATAATCAGTAGATTACATTAATTTTAGAAAGTATACTATAACGTTTGTGCGCATTCAGTATACTGTTTAAATATTTACAATAAGTCAAATTCATTTTGATTTATGAACTTAATAAAAGTTCCAGTAATCTCATTTAGTAACATCTCCTGAATTGTTGGTCGTCTGACTTTACCAATTGTAGTTATTCGTTGAATGAGCTGCTGTCTGCATCTTTCGACTATAGGGTAGCTAAATATTAAATGGTCGCTATCCTGACTATCTTGTCCACAGGGGCATCTCTGGGAGATAATTAAATTCATTTTATATAGATATTTACGTAATTTTCCACAGCCAGTCCTGAACTTATTATTATTAGTCTGAAGTTATTGTTGGATTAGGTATGTGTAACCTAAGGGTCCAGGTTAGCTCTGTGGTTAACGTACAAGCGGATCTAGGTTGACAGTCCGGGGGTTCGATCCCCACCTGGCCCTCGATTTATTCATTCGGGATCTCCCTCGGTGAGGAAATTAAGCCGTCGGTTCCAAACCTGTACGTTGTCAGGTACTTGTTAAAGATCCCTACTCGAAATGCACTTGAGTTAGGCAAAATTTAGAGGACTCCCAATGTAGAATCACCGATCAAACAAAAAGCCGGTAAACGGCTGACTATCATAAGCTATGGGATCGGTTTAAACAATAAAAAAAAAAATAAAAAAATTAGTCACTTACCGCGTTCTCAGTTTCATCAGAAAGAGATCTGTAACCAGAAACCACTACAGCAAAGACGGTTTTGTGTTCTTTCTGGTAACATTATCCTTTCAACTTACAAAATCAAAAAACTAAGACTAAAATCTGATCAACAGGCGCTGAATGCCTTTAAATCCAACAGCCTTATGCCTGTTGAATAACCTTAAAAAAAAATGCTTTGCTATTAGTCATTAACTATGTTTTAATTGCAGATACAAAGATAATAAAGGAAACATGTGGACGACTTTGGTTTCCTCATGTAATATAATTAGCCCTGCTCAGACTAATTAGCGCTTGAAAATTGTTGTGTAATTATATAATATTAAATTAAACCCCCTTTGAAATGTAATCTGAGAAGGCGGCAAACAGCTTTTAATCTAGTATTCTCACTGTCTTAATATCACCACAAGTCTTTAAGTTGTTAAAATTAAATTAATAGAAGGAAAAGTATTTCCAGCTTTAACGATTTCTATATTTTGAGGTCCCCTGAACCATTACCGTTCAATTATACTTATAACAAAAAAAAAAGTTATTAATTTTTCTTTAAATAAGTTTTAAAATAACTATTAATCTTTGGAATAAATAAAAGTTTTTTTTTTCTTTTTTATCGAGGTTTGGTTTAGCTTCAAACAATACAATACCTTTAAGCCGACGTTTCGTTTATATTTGTAGACATCTTCAGGGCTATATCAATACAGATCTTTATTACAGTAATATCAAAAAATGTTATTAGATATATTATTTAATTAATATACAAATTATAGTCCAGGGATAGCCAAACTTTTACATAAATGCGCCAAATTTTTAACATAGGGTTCAGATGCGCCATAAATCCCTTGTAACCCAACGTCTACTTATCTTTTATATTCATTTAACATTGTTTTGTATATTATTATTATTTGTTTATAATATTGAATTAAAGAAAATAAAAGCAATACATACTATAATAAACTTTACGCACCTAAGACTTTTAAAGTTGTTTTAAAAAAACAACTCCGTAAATCCTCGGGTTAAATCTCTATCTGAGAGCAATAATGTACTCGTCAAATTGGAATCTGTCAGTTGCTAACATGTTTTAGACGAAACTTAACACATGAGCCTTTGATGTCTTTATGACTCCTATCATAAGCCAAAAATCGGATGATAACTGCGTGACTTCATCTCTTGCTAACATCTGACCCCTTGATGTCTTTATGACTCCTATCATAAGCCAAAAATCGGATGATAACTGCGTGACCTCATCCTTTGCTAACATCTGACCCCTTGATGTCTTTATGACTCCTATCATAAGCCAAAAATCGGATGATAACTGCGTGACTTCATCCCTTGCTAACATCTGACCCCTTGATGTCTTTATGACTCCTATCATAAGCCAAAAATCGGATGATAACTGCGTGACCTCATCCTTTGCTAACATCTGACCCCTTGATGTCTTTATGACTCCTATCATAAGCCAAAAATCGGATGATAACTGCGTGACTTCATCCCTTGCTAACATCTGACCCCTTGATGTCTTTATGACTCCTATCATAAGCCAAAAATCGGATGATAACTGCGTGACTTCATCCCTTGCTAACATCTGACCCCTTGATGTCTTTATGACTCCTATCATAAGCCAAAAATCGGATGATAACTGCGTGACTTCATCCCTTGCTAACATCTGACCCCTTGATGTCTTTATGACTCCTATCATAAGCCAAAAATCGGATGATAACTGCGTGACTTCATCCTTTGCTAACATCTGACCCCTTGATGTCTTTATGACTCCTATCATAAGCCAAAAATCGGATGATAACTGCGTGACTTCATCCTTTGCTAACATCTGACCCCTTGATGTCTTTATGACTCCTATCATAAGCCAAAAATCGGATGATAACTGCGTGACTTCATCCCTTGCTAACATCTGACCCCTTGATGTCTTTATGACTCCTATCATAAGCCAAAAATCGGATGATAACTGCGTGACTTCATCCTTTGCTAACATCTGACCCCTTGATGTCTTTATGACTCCTATCATAAGCCAAAAATCGGATGATAACTGCGTGACTTCATCCCTTGCTAACATCTGACCCCTTGATGTCTTTATGACTCCTATCATAAGCCAAAAATCGGATGATAACTGCGTGACTTCATCCCTTGCTCACATCTGACCCCTTGATGTCTTTATGACTCCTATCATAAGCCAAAAATCGGATGATAACTGCGTGACTTCATCCCTTGCTAACATCTGACCCCTTGATGTCTTTATGACTCCTATCATAAGCCAAAAATCGGATGATAACTGCGTGACTTCATCCCTTGCTAACATCTGACCCCTTGATGTCTTTATGACTCCTATCATAAGCCAAACGTTGATGAAAACTACCTGACGTCAACCCTTGACCACACCTGACCCCTCCATGTCTCCATCACATGTAGTCTTATAATAAGCCAGTGAATTGGTCTGAGAAAGTCATGCTAATGAATCGTGGAATTATTTCACCAGAAACTGACTCGTTGGCTTTTAAGGACAATGATTGGTTTTTATTTGATCGGAGGTATAATTTAATTCGTAAGAGGAAGCAATGAATATGATTGCAAGAAAGTTCGAATTACGTAGATAATTAAATGTTTGCTATCGCGAGTATTGCTGTAACGGTGAGACCAGTTATAGAACAAGCGCAGTTCTCTTTCCAAAGGAATCATTAACGAATGATTCAATCGACAGTTTACAAAACTGATTAGCAAATGGCCGGGGGAATAGCCAAATGGCTTTTTCAACAGGCAATAAGTTAATATTACATTTAGGGTTAATGGAGAACGATAAGATCCGAGAGACAATTAAGCAGAATTAATTGCACTTTCATAGAGGCAACCAGCTAATGACCAATTAAACACACCCGCGTTCTCGCCAACTATGCCTGATGTCTCTATAATAATATTTATTAAAGCAGACGGATAATTGTGTCTAAACCCCCCAGTGTACAGGATGGAATCGTTCCCAATTAGTCACAATGCAGCATCCCCTCTCCCCTCTAGCGTCCTCTCATTTTACCACATGGAAACATGTAACACAATACTCTTACATTCAAAACTCACCCTTCAAACACAAATATTACCATCTAATTTATCAACAATAATTATTAGATTAAACTAGCAATATAAATAGCTACAGAGTTTGCAAAATCGTGCTGCAAGCACTGATGAGAATATCTAGCATGAATAAGAAATTCTAGAGTGACAAACATAAAGATGCTTACTGATTAGCAAGAATTTATTAAAACCTTCATAAGTCGTTAGAACTTTTTCTTTTTCTTCTACACTCTTAGTGGTACTGCTTGGTATACACATATATATTTTATCGTTTTTCGCTTATCATTTATATATATATATATATATATATTATATATATATATGAGATTAAATTTTCTGCCCACTTTTGTCTTTATCAGTTTTCTGGATTTCTTTTCCAAATCTCGTAGTCTTACTTTGATTTCTCTAGGAACTAAGTGTATTAACTCACCATATGTTTTGCTGTCCATTTTTTATTGTTACCGACGTTTCGGTCTTCTTTGACCATCTACTGGGTGATTTTTGAACATATATACATACTATTTTAAACTATTTAACATTTTTTAACAAAAACTAAATTCTAACACTCGATTAACAAAACAAAAATATAAACATTAAAACTGGCAGGTTGCAATTCCTGTTATACACACACAGGTGTGTCTTCAGTTTCTTCATTCCTTGTTGAATTTCTATTTTTATTCTGTTAGTCGAGTGATAGAGTTTAGGTTTTGTTAAAAAATGTTAAATAGTTTAAAATAGTATGTATATATGTTCAAAAATCACCGAGTAGATGGTCAAAGAAGACCAAAACGTCGGTAACAATAATAAGTGGACAGCAAAACATATGGTGAGTTAATACACCTAGTTCCTAAAGAAATCAAAGTAAGACTACGAGATTTGGAAAAGAAATCTAGAAAACTGATAAAGACAAAAGTGGGCAGAAAATTTAATCTCACATGTATAAATGAAGGACTGTTCCTCAAATATATATATATATCTTTATATATATACTTTTTCGTTGGAAATACGATCCAAAACGAACAAATATAGTTCAATATTGAAAAAGAAACATAGAGAAATCAAAAGAACACACTTACAGTCTCTAATTTTCGGTTTGAACCGTCTTCAGGAGAGATAAGAGAGGGAAACCAAGCGGACTGACTGAAACAGTGCGCTCTGACATATATTTTTCTATATTGAACTATATATATATATTGGTATAAATCGGCAGCAAATCTTTTTGTATGCAAATATTTTTAAAAGTAGCAGCAGCTACTGCTCTCACGATTTTTGAGCTGGTGGCCTCAATCACAAACATCAAACAGGCACTAATAAATAATGGGTTGCCCAACGGATTGTTTGACGAATTATTACGGCAATACCTGAACAAGAAAAACACAGGAAATAAAGAAACTGAACCTACAGATACCATGCACAAAATATATTACAAAAATCAATTCAGTGACAATTATAAGACAGACGAGAGAATTTTAAAAAAACATCATCCAGAACAATGTAAAATGTACCTACTTCCCAAGATCGTATAGAACTCAACATATACTACCAGGGCCCAACAATAAGAAACTTAATCATGAGGAACAACAACCAGCCCAAGGACTCTCCGTTGAATGAAGCAGGCCTAGTGTACGAATACACTTGTCGAACCGGGGACTGTAAAACCTGTAACAATTCGTACATTGGCATGACTACTACTTCCCTATCACGGAGACTTACTATGCACTTACTTAGGCGCAGGTGCTTCTCGAAACTATGCTGAATCTATCCATAAAATCAA
The DNA here is from genome assembly GCA_026182355.1 of Hermatobates lingyangjiaoensis. NCBI lineage: Eukaryota > Metazoa > Arthropoda > Insecta > Hemiptera > Hermatobatidae > Hermatobates > Hermatobates lingyangjiaoensis. The sequence continues at coordinate 277,131 of JAPFBL010000323.1, read as the reverse complement.
TATTCGAAGGGAAAACCTTATCAATAATACAACGATCATATTAAAGGAAAAGGATGCAAATATATATATATATATATGTTCAAAATTCAAGAAGAGTAACACACAGAGTAAGGAACACACTTACAAAGTCAAAGTTTCGGGTAATCCGTCTTCAGGAGAAAAAAGAAAGGGAGCAACGACAGTTGGTCAGTTACGTTGCTGTTGCACCTACAACGTGCTTGGTCTCTTTTCTCCTGAAGATGGATTACCCGAAACTTTGAGTCTGTAAGTGTGTTTCTTACTCTTTGTGTTACTCTTCTTGAATTTTTGAACTCGTATTGTATCCAGTTTGGATTACAGTATTACGGTTTATTAAGTGAAATATACATATATATATATATATAAAAAGATTTCACATAAACACGTGAAACAACAATCAATGATCAAACCACAATAAGAAATGGTTTAAAAATGGTTATAAGAAATTTATGTGAAATCTTTTTATGGATAAATAAAAAACATACACTTTAGTCTCTAATTTTTGGTTAGTACTAACTTTGGGAAAGGAAAGAGAGGGAACCCTCTCTTACTTGCTTACTAATTTCGTATGTTATTTGAGTTCAATTTTTTTTTCTACCTTAAAATGTTTCCTACTATTTATCTATAAATTCTTTATACTTCGTAATAACAACTATATAGCTCTCTCAAATCATACCCTGAGATAGTTAGAACGTATCGTTTTTAACTCATGCACTCAGTGTAAGGTATGTTTATTATATCAATTTTTATCAATGTTTTAATACGATATTTTAATAGATTATGCATTTTCTTGTAGTCTTAATAATGAAAAAAAAAAATTTTTTGAAAACGTTAGAAGACAAAGTTGAGTTTTTTTTTTTTTGACCAGATAACCCTCAAAGAGTCTAGCCAACTTTTTGATTGTGTAATATATAAAACATCAGAGTTCGAAAAGTCTGAAATACTGAAGCAGGTATTATCAGTTTTGGCTGATCCTCTTATTTGAAATCTTTCCTATGAATGTCAAACACAAAAACGTTTTTATAGCCCTATGTCCACCATTCACAAGTCAGTGTTGACCACCAAACAGAATACCTGCCACACCGGCTCCAATACAAAAGTCCACAGGACCAGTATTGTTAAACATCACTAAGTAATATTTTTTTTTCTTTTATAGTTCTAATCAAGCTTCCCTTGAGACTGAAAGAATGACATTAGATAGAGAATTATGTTCTACAACTTTAAAGTATCAAAGAAAACTGTAATTTAAACTTACTAATTCCGGTTTATAACTATAATGAGATTTCGGCTTAGTTTTGACCCTACAAAATATGAATGAGTCACCTACTGCTAACCTGACAGGAATACAATAGATGCGAAAGACTGTATTTCTAAAAAAAAATCAATCACTGCTTCTTTGAACCAGTATTGATTAATAGTCTTACCTTGATCATAAACTTTGAATTCTAATTCATGTTAGCCTACACTGACTGTCCTACAAGGGAACACACATAGGCCGAACATTGGCCCTTTGTCATACCACACATTCAATATTCTATGTTGGAAACCCTAAAATTTTGCCTAACTCAAGTGTATTTAGAGTAGGGATCTTTAACGAGTAATTGAAATTGTACAGGCTCGGACCGACGACTTAATGTCCTCTCCTAGGGATGACATGATCAGATTTATTCACCTCTATGTGAATAAATCGAGGGTTAGAGTGGGTATTGAACCCCGGACCTACTAATCCAGAGGCGACACGTTTCCACTTGGCTAACCTACCCTCACGAGTACCTCACAGAGCACCAAAAACGCATTACTATAAGGTCATCTTCAGGTCATATATGGTCTACTCATATTAAGCTTTCTGATGGTACTGCTTAAAATCTTAGTTAAACCTTAAAAAATGTTAACTTTCCATGTAAGAGAATGACTGAGGTCATATAACATATTCCACAACATTATTTGAGGTCATAAGCACGTTTAACAACGTACAGGCTCAGTACCGACGGCCTAACGTCCTCTTAGTTATAATGGTGTGTTAGAGGTAGTAATAGTGAGTATGTTTCTACGTGTCTAGTTTATATGTTCTTTGTTTTTTGTTTGACTAAGTAATCCCTAAGGGGAATATGGATTATTAGGGTCCTAGTATTAAGTCTACTCTGAAGGAAGTAGAGTAATTGGAGTTCTGGGTTAATTTAGTTTATAGTTTTTCCTAAGTACCCCTAGGATTTTTAATTGGTTGTTTTTTTATTGTTTAAACCGATCCCCTAGTGGCTGATAACGTCAGCTATTTAGTAGCTTTTTGTTTGATCGGTGATTCTACAGATTCTAATTGCGTAGTCCTAAATTTTACCTAACCCTAGTGTATTTAGAGTAGGGATCTTTAACGAGTACCTGACATCATACAGGCTCGGGACCGACGGCTTAACGTCCTCTCCGAGGGACTTATTCGTCTCTAGTGTGAATAAATCGAGGGCCAGGTGGAGATCGAACCCGGACTACCAGCCCAGAAGCGAGTGTGATAACCACTGAGCTAACCTAGCCCCTAGGCTTAGTAGTAAGTCTTTATGTATCGGGTTGACCTGTTTTGAGTACGAAAACCTGATACTGATGCGAACTACCAAGTCACGATTCGTCATGTAGTTTTGTGTGGGTCACCTTGGGCACTTCAAGCTCTTGAGTTCTAACTCTTGCATTCAAAGTGGCAAAAGGACAGCCTGTAAAAAACGCATCAACCTGGTTTGATTTTGTGATGTAACCGAAAGGCGTTGGTACACTAAAGTCAAAAAAGCGTAACATCTTCTCCGAGGGACGATCTGCTTAGATTTATTCGCTTTCCGCCCGAGTAAATTGAGGGCCAGAGGAAAGAGTCAGAGATAGCAAGGGAAGGTGCAGAGAGAAAGTACGAGAAGCATCCAGATGGTAGCCTGTCGGGAGATTCTGGGCAGATCCTTGTCCGCCACAAATCAGCCACGTCCGAATAAATCATATGCCTGTTAGTCTCTAGAGAGACTAACTAACTCTAGAGAGACATAGTTAGTTACTTGATGAAAGGTATCATCAAACATTACAGGGGAAAAGTGAAAAGAAAAAATACAAGTATGACAGTTAATAAAGAGTGAGAGATAGCAAAAATTATGTAAGTTAGGGAAGGAGTGGGAGATTACAATAGAAGAGACACAGAGAAGGAAGTAGAAACATTCCGACGGTAACACGTCGCGGCAGGCAGGGAAGACCCATGCCTACCACAAACCAGCCACAACAGCTCCGCCCGAATACATATGATAAGGAGTCTCTTCGAGACTGGTAGTTTCGCAGGGGCAAAAAAAAAGTTTTAAAAAAGACAAGCACAAAGCCGGAAGAAGAAAAGATGACTTGGAACCCCGCCCCGTAGTCTAGCGCTCGACTGGGTGGGCTTACCATCAGCCCACGGACAGGAACACCAAGATAGCAGCTAAAACCACTCTTGTGCCAACAGCGAATGGTACCTGCCCCAGACCAGCGCGCAGTCAGGCAGACTAGCTACCCCCGGACGCCGGACCAGGTAAGTACCCCGCCCATGTTGTGCCTTTCTTAGTTCAAGCCATAATCCAGGCATGTTAAGCCCCCCCACCACGACAAGGTGAAGGCACGTCGGGGGGGAAGGTCACTTCCACCGGCATGACAGATATTGTAGGGCTCATAGTCCTTCGTAAAACCAAACTGTTGTCCTGCGGTGTCAGCTTCCCCACTTGGAGGTCCCCCGGTGCGGTCCTAATTAGTGCCGAAGTTCTGTAGTTGTGGTCTTATGGAGACTGGAAACTAAACAATGGAGCGGCTGTCTTCATGGCAGGAAAGGGGCTCGCAATCCCTTTGTAAGTAAGAGTACTGGCAATCGGCATCCGCCACACTGCGCAGCACCGTCTCTTTTTCATCGGTTTTGTTTATTGGTGAGTGGTTGATGGTTGGAGGTCGGTCTGCTATTGATGAGATACTGGTATAAAGATGTATTGTGATTTGGGTTTTGGTGTCATCTTGTAGAGGCTGCAAACTAGACAATGAAGCCGCTGTCTACATGCCAGGTGGAGTAAAGGGCTCACAGTCCCTTTGTAAAAACGAGTACAAGTAGTCCTCATTTAACGACGAGGTTACGTTCTGAAGACCCCGTCGTTAAACGAACCCCCCTGCCCCCCGCCCGCGAAACATTTTGCTTGGATCGTAGATGTAAAAGTAGCCTACTGTATTGCATACATAAGGGCTATTTACACTGTTCTGTACTTCTTCACCTTTTCTTTCTTTACTTTCTATTGCTTTTTTTTTTAATAATAAGTATAAACTTTTAACAAGTACATTGAATTTTAACTTTTTCCTTTTCATTTAGCCTTTGCCTGTGCACCACTCAGCCTAGCCTACATTGCGGTAGAACATACCGTATTTATAGCTATTCATGTTCACTTTCTTGGCATTTCTCTTTTCATTTTGCTTTTATATATACCATAGGTCTTTTTTGTTATAATGCTTCAACTACTCTCTTACCTCCCTCATACTCGTTAATAACTTTCCTTTCCTTCTTAGGAGCTGATCCAGCAGGAGAATTCGTAGTTTTACGTTTTCCAGTCATCATGAAGGGATATTAGTTGTTTATTTGCCTTGAAATTAAAAGAACACTTGCGTAGACTGGTTAGCAGCTTGGTAGACTTCTGACTGAGTGGGGACCGAGTGGTAGACGTAGTACTGAGTGCGTGCGTGCGTGTGTGGGGTGATGGGAGATGCAGGCTGCCGACATACACTCACAACTCAGCTGCTTTCTTGCCGCTGTGACTCGCTAACACTAAAAGCATATTTTTTTGTATTTTTAACATGCCGTCGTAACTCCGAGCCCGTTGTTAAGTAAGTGACTACTTGTATTGGAAATCGAAATCAACTTCACTGCGCAGCAATGCCTCTTTTCTATTGGTTTTTATTGGGTGGTTGGTTGTTTGAGATCGGTTGGGTATTGCTGCTTCTTCCACGATGTGCTGATGTAGAGAAATATTCTGCTATGGGTCCTCATTATCTGCGTGTATATAGGGTATTTAATGCAACATGTTTCAACTACACCTGCACTCATCTTCAGGCAAATTCTAGTATGGAAATTCTTTTTTAGAGCCGGAAACGTTAAGGAACCGAAGAGAAAAAGGGAAAAAGCAATTTGGTCGAAATAGCCAATCATATTCCAGATCCGGACCACTCATGCAGAATTCATATATATATATATATATATGTACTTCGGTAGCAGTTCTTCTGACTTAGTGTCCCCTGTACGGCTACCCCTGAAATCTGTAAATTGGGAGTAATCCCCAATAAAGAATTTTCATTCATTCATTCAGTTCTTCTTTTATACATGATTGGTTGTACACGACTAAATATTTTCGGTCGATGAGCTTCTTCTCTAACTTCTCAAGCTTGCGGAAAATTAATGTTGCGTTGTGAAAACAACTGCTCCGGATTTCCTTATATAGCCTGAAGTAAGAAGGGTGAGCGCTGATTGGCTGTTATATTGTGGTACTGCATTCTCATTGGTCGTGGCTTTGGCCTATTGCTTGTGCTTGTTCTCCGAGTAGTTTAAGTATTCTTGTCATCCCAGTTTGTTGCTTGTTAATTACAGGGCTTCTATTTGATATTTCTATGGCTTCATGGATTTTGGAGTCTCTTGTAATTGTTGGTTTGCCTGATGATGGTGGTGTTTTCTGTTAGGTCCTGGCGGGGATAGGTCGGTATTGTGTGTTTCTCTGGTATGGTTCATTATTTGTTGGGCGCATCCGTGGCTCGTCGCAACACTTCTAATATAGGAGGGTCGTAGTGGGCTTGCTTTCGTTCTGTTGTGCATTGGTCTCTTGTGCTTTCCTCATGGAATGGCCAAAAGGTTGAGAGACATGATAAATCAAAACAGGTATAATTCTTTATAGCTGCAGATTGAAGGTGCATAGTAAGTCGTCTGGACAGCGTAGTCTTCGTCATTCCTATGACGTCGTATCAGCCTTTGGAATGATTCACATCTATTCCTGACGACGGAGATATAGAAATATAGTAGTGATTTCTTTTCTCTGTGTTCTTTTGAAAATTGTAGTTTATTCAGTTCGAAGAATCGTTTCATCTAATTGGTTATATATATATATAAATTAATAATCAACAATAACTCTTGATATAATATATGAATTAAGTATCACAATAAACAATATATATTAATTAAAAAAACCTTTCGTCACAACAACATTAGAGAGCTAAATGAAACAACCAAAAAAAAACCAAGTTAACCTGGTTTGCTTTAAGTTTAACCAAGATTGCTTAGCAATCTTGAAGACTTCAATCAGCCAGGTTAACTTGTTATTATTTTTTGTTGTTGTTTCATTTAGCTCTCTGATGATGTTGTGACGAAAGGCCTAAGAGCATTTTAATTAATATATATTGTTTATTGTGGTATTTAATTCATATATATAGTTTACACAGGAAAGAGAAAAACAAATAAAGACACACACAAAAAACTCACAACGATATTTCGACAGTTTTTTAATTTATTTGTGAAGCCAGAAGCGGAGGAGGTTCATTAGAGGAGAAGGGTTTGAATTTAGAGAGGGAAGGGTGAATTTTAGGGTTGGGGTCGACAGGTCCACTAGCACGTGTTATATATATATATATATATATATAGTATATATATATATATATATATATATAAATTTAAATTACACAAAGCACGACACAGAAAAGAGAATACAAAGAAAACTTACAGAATTCAATATTTCGAACTGTTGTTCGTCATCAGGAGAGTAGACTAGTAGAGAGGACGAAGTGAGAGAGATCTCCCCACGTCGAAGAACGGAGCGCGAATGAAGAAATAAAGAGTCAACCGAAGAGAGCAGCACTAGCGTAAAAAAGGAGCTAGGCACTAAACGTCGGAGAACGGAGAAAGCAAAAACAATAGATAAAATTATAAAATTAAAAATTATAAATTAAAAATTATAAAAAAGGAAATAATAAAAAAAAAAATAAATAAATAAATAAAATGAAAAAAAAAATATATATAATAAAAAAAGGGGGAAAAAAATATATATATATAATAATAAAATAAAAAAAAATATATATATATGAATATGAATATATAAGTTAAAAATAAAAGGAAAAACAAATAAAAGTTAACGCTTCTGATTTAAACCGGGATCTGATCGGGCCCCCAATAACCATATGTGGGCCTCCTCAGACGCTCTTAATGTCAAACTACGGTCATCAGTGGTCACTAGCTTAATGATTTGAACAGAAAAGCAGTCATTAAAAGAAAGGTTATGGCTGTTGGCATGGATAGCTACAGGAAGCTGTTTGCGCTGACCGACCGAATATATATATATATATATATATATATATATATATATAGAGTCGTTATCAGCCTTTGGAGCGATTCACTTCTTTTCCTGAAGACGAGGACATCGAAATATAGTAGTGAGTTCAGTGGTTTCCTTTCTATGTGTTCTTTTTTAAATTCTAGTTTATATATATATATATATATATATATATATATATATATATAGAGAGAGAGAGAGAGAGAGAGAGAGAGAGAGAGAGAGGAGTCGCCGCTCTGCCTTCCTGCGGGACTCTTCGCCTCCTGATGACGACGATGGTCGTAATATAGAAGTGAGTTATTCCTGTGTCTATATACAGGTTTATACATTCGTTAACGTTTATTCCTTTATTTATTTTATTCTCTTAATTTATCTTTTGTTTACTTACTTATTTGTAAGATGCAGTGATACATCGGAAAATCCGCATTTATTAAATTTTTTAGCAATTTTCCTAAAAAAAATTGGCATTATTAAGAGATTTACATTTGGGAAGGCAGGCCTAGAGCGGCCTCTTGCGGTTTAGTGTGAAAATAACATGTGAAATGATATACCGGTTATAAGGTGTTAATAATTTCACATATAACTCGCACCCCGGCCAAACTATGAAAAAAAACCAGGACTTATACTCCGGAAAATATGGCAACTAAAAATAAACTAACTTAAAATTCGTAAAAAGGAGGGGGGGGGGGGTAGAGAAGAAAACAATTGTTTGGTAATGTTCACAAGCAGTTATGTATTTATTAATCCAAGACAAAATTTGACAAAAACAATTGCAGTTTGCAAAAACCAAAGTGAAGCCTCTAATTCAAATCTCCACTAAGGCAGATTGAACCGTGTTCTAGGAAACAAATAGTCTTTGCTACTACAGATCTTTTTAACAAAATATATCCTTGTTGAAATCCCTTACGTTGTACAATACATATGCAGAGAGAGAGAGATAGATAGAGAGAGAGCACCATTCACATCCTTCTCATAAAGGAAGAAAACAGAAACAACCAAAAAGAAAAAAAAAGGAACCCTCTGTAGTTTTGTTTTCAAACCAAAAAACTTGGACGTATAAATGACATTACTCCATCTCAAAGCGAACATCAGTTTATACAACCTACATTATAAAAAAATAAATAACAATAAAGTTTGTTTTATCACAGACAAAATTATTGATGTTGGGTACAATAGTTAGCCATTTTAGTTTTGCTCAATATAAAGAGAAGTGAGATTGTTTTCTTCGACAGGAGTCAATTTCTAAAACTAAAATAACATTAGAATGCATTTTTTTTTTCTAGTAATGACCCCAATGCCAACCTTTAAGACCTGTTCCCAACAGGCTGCACTTAAAAGTCCAGAGCATCAATCGTCCTGAGATTCAAAAGCAATATCTAACAGCTTAACATACTTAACAGCTTTTGATATATTAATGTCAATTTTACTTTAGACAAAAACATATTCTTAGTTGCATTTTGTTAAACACAAAAAATTATGTTAGTTTATTTCCCAATAAAAAAAAAAATAGGTAACCAATTTTACAAAAATAAAAACATACAAGTTTTAACTGATAATAAAAGTTTAATCCAAAAAAACATTACACAAAAATGTTTTCATTATTTATCTGCGAATGTATTTAAACCAAAATCAATATAATAAAACCCATTTCTATAAAAAAAAGCATTTATTAATACAAGATTAAAAATTAAATTCACAAATTATAGTGGAGAAATCGAAATATTGTATACCTAAATTAAAAAAAAAAAAAACGCGAAGCCTTCAAAATGTCTAGCTTCTACAAGATATTGAGCTAGTAATTTCAATTGCACAACCTGATGTTATCTAGTCCATAACAAAATTAACAGATTTAATGAATTTGATTAATTTTATTTTTAAGAAATACTGCTTGAAAAGTTGATAGTCAAGAACAAGTCCTTTTGGTGAGCTTGATCAAGGAGACCACTTTCTAATACTTCTCACTCTCAGATAAACTTCAGACATGGGTATCAAAATTCAATACCAACAAGTTTAACCGCAGTTTGTTGATACTGCTCACGCCCAGATATATTTGAGACATAGGTATCAAAATTCAATACCAACAAGTTTAACCGCAGTTTGTTAACACTGCTCACGCCCAGATATATTTGAGACATAGGTATCAAAATTCAATACCAACAAGTTTAGCCGCAGTTTGTTGACACTCCTCACGCCCAGATATATTTGAGACATAGGCATCAAAATTCAATACCAACAAGTTTAGCCGCAGTCCTAGGCATATCAAACCTAGTCCTATACAACAACATTATCATGAATCGATTCAAAGTAACTATTACAGCTACATTGTGTTCTAAGGATCACCAATGATTTATATCCACATTATTTTTAAATTAAAATTTAAATATCAAATTAAAACAACAAATGAGACTTAAGAAACTTGTATGAACTATTACGATTACAAACATAATAATGACAAAAGCAACAAATCACTTCATACCATTACTGTTCTCTCTCATTCCATGCAACCTACATGTTATCAACGAATCTTAAATTTACAATTGTAACTTAAATGAAAATTTACTGATAAGTAGTTCTCAATTGTTGCTTTTATTGATATTCAAAAAAAAAAAAATGAAAACTTTTAATTTTTCTTACACTTAATTTTTCGGACTCAAAATAATTTTCCTTGTTTTAATATTACTTTGCAAATACGATGTCATGTCATACATTTCTGACAAATTGAAAACATAATTCTTCAAAGAAAGCGATAAGTGGATACTTTACATCTGTGGTGAGGTAGAAACCATGTTAAGCTAGATGATTTTTTTCTTTTTATAAATCAAATATTATCTCCGGCAGGAGAGGTGTTTGATGAAACGAAGCGAGCTTTATAGTGTCTGGATAGATATTTTTGGATGATATAACTTTTCTTATCACCTATAAATTCTGGTAGCTAGCAGAGTATTCAATTAATCAGAGAGGAAAATCTAGGACAAAAAGTGGTTCATTTCCCCACTAGTACCTGTGGAACCAATGACAGTGTTATTTTATAAAACTGACCCATTTCAATATTGAAATCAGACAAAAAAAAAGAACAAAATGATACAGAATCATTATTAATTTAGTCTAACATAACAGTTTTAATAAAAAAGAAAAGAAAAGCAAGCTAAATGACATCCACTAAAAATCATAGCCCCCTAAAAATTGAAATCAACACAACAGTTCTTATAGCTTAAAGAAATAATTAACACAATTTAAAGAATTACTAGAGATCTATATATTTAAGGCCCCTGGATAACTTTTGTTAATTACTACAAAAATTGTGATGATTTAAAAAAATAAAAAAATGTTTTGGTTTTTTTTTTCACTAACAGTAAAATAGAAGGTATGATAAAATTAATTACTAAATAAGGAATGGATGGGTGTTATACTAAAGGAGTGATATAGGAAAGCAATGACTTTAAAAGATCTGCAGGAAGGCAGATGTCTGGTGGAGTAGTGGGGGAAGGGCAAAGAGGGGACTACTATACTACTGTCACAACTTGACTTGATTTAGATTAAGATAAAACAGACTTTTTGACGATTTAGAATAAGTAAGCATATCTCTGAAATCACAACCTATCTGTATTAATCAACTACTCTGAGTAATAAAAAGGAAGAGAAATAGAGAAGAAAGTAAGTTTATGCGAAGGGGTGAGTGATGACAAAGGACTTCATTTCTACAAGTGACTACCTCAGGCATCAACTACCACCTCTAACAAACCATTCCTTCCTTGAAATAAGAAATTGTCGTAAAAAATTTGACAATTATTACATGATATATTGTTTTAACATAACACATTCAAAACAAATGGGAATCCAGAAACCAAAAAAAACTATCTGTTCTATTTCAGAAACGGAAACCTATTGGAAATCCAAAACATATTGTTATTATTCTAAAGAAAATAAGCTAAATAAACATCAATTTTATTTTTTTTACCCTAACTGAAGTCACTGCATTGAAATGTCACTCCTTGGAAAAAACTACACCCTATCAAATTTTTATCTTCATATTATTTGAACCACAATCATTATTCACAGTAAAGATGTTTACATATCTTCAAAATAGAATTCAAGACAACATTGAAAACATAATATTTATGCTGTTGTTTGCTTATGTTACTCTTACAACACATAGCAAATGAATCAGACAATTGATGCTCTAGTGTACAAGTCAATATGATATACCGTAATAAACGCAACTTCGAACGAGTGCTCAGTAAATGTCACTGCAGATAAAAATTAACCAACGATGTTTCGAGATTTTTTAATTTTTTTACTTTTTTTTCTTTTTCTTTTTTTTTTTTTTTAATAATAAGATTCAATTTCAAATTTTCCTCATATTTGAAGACAAATGTACCTATTTTATTTACAAGGTAAATATTTAAAAAAAAAAACTTTTAAAAATCAACAATTCCTTATTTACATTTTAATTGTATGGTATTTGTGTTTGTTTATTGTTGAGGTAACGACAGTAAGTAGAGGAATTCTAACTGGATGAGACGTCTAGGAGCGGAGTGTGGGCTTCTGGGAAACTCAGCGACAGACCAAGGTCCCTGGAACAAAAGGAGTGGATTTAGAGATCACATGACACAATCAACTCTCACAGATATATTACATATATATATAAAACCATAAAATTATTAGGACCTCAGAACTGGTTTCACTCTGTAAGATAGACAAGTCTGGAAATCAGCCGAATGAAGAAGGAAATTAACGATATAATATGGTACATTTTTCTTTGAAAATATATATAATAAAGGTTTAAAATAAAAATCAACGTCTTAACCACAGCACTCAGAAATAGGACTAAGATCTTTCAACCAAAACAACTGGTTTTCTCAGATTTCAAGTTTGACTGATGAAGATCAGTTTTTTAGGTTAAATATTTTAAGTCTCATTTCTTGATTTCTTATTGTTGAGTAAATATCTAAGTCATTCAAAAATGAAAAAGATAAGACAACACATTACAACGAAACAGTACAAAGGAATAACTGAATAACTTTATCCTATATTTCGGTACCCGCCACCTGCGGGTAGGAGTGGCCTGATAGGTGGATGGAAAACTATTATTTAAAATTAACTGCCTCACCACTTGGAAGTTCACTTTTTTATAAATATAGAAATCCTTTTTGAAAAAAAAAATTATTACCAATACTCATAGACTTGAATGATTCGGCACCCATCCATGCCCAACTTCGGAGATTTCATACAGTGTATTTAACATAGCTAAGAATGTTGTACAAATATAGAAATTTGTTTTATCAGTTGTTTCTAAGTCCTCTTTCTCTGTAGTTCTACAAATTTATTTAAACAAAGTAATCACTAAAAACGCTTTCGAATTGTTACCTCATTTTTATAAAACTGAAAGTAAATATATATATATATATATATATATATATTCACTTGATAAACGGAAACACGATCCAAACTGGGTTACTAGACGTTGCGTCTACAGCGTGCTTGGTCTCCCTTTCTCTTTTCTGCTGAAGACGGATTGCCCGAAAATTTGAGTTTGTAATTTGTGTGCTACCTATCTTCAATTTTGAACTGTTACAAATATGTATAAAAGATTTCACAAAAACACGTGAAATAACAATCCATGATCAAACCACAATATGAAATGGGAAAAACAAACTTGATATATCTAAGAGTCTTGTTTTCCCATTTCATATTGTGGTTTGATGATTGATATATATATATATATATTATATATACGCAGTGACACATAAACAGAAACACAACAAAGACTCACTTTTCAATATTTCGACCGTAATGGCGGTCGTCCTCAGGAGAAGAAGTGAATTGACGGAGGGACGAAATATTACGGTCGAAATATTGAAAAGTGAGTCTTTGTTGTGTTTCTGTTTATGTCTCACTGCTTATTTTAATTGTTATTTGTCCTGCCGGACCTTTTTTCGTTTATCATGGTATATATTATATATATATATATATATATATATATTCAAAATTGAATAACAGTACCACATAAAGAAAAAAACAGGTAACACATTCCTCCTGAAGACGTATTTCCCAAAAATCTGAGTTAGTAAGTGTGTTACTTTACTTTGTGTGTTATTCTTCTTTTATTTTTAACTTGTATATGTCTAATTTGCGACTTTAAATGATATATTTTAAATAAATGGTTTAACATTTGTTTACTAAAATAGATGTAAAATTACCTAAATGGATAGGTAACTTTCCTGTAATATCAGCTGACTGATCATGCTTAAACAAAAACTGAAAAGCCAATATTATTTAATGATATAATATAATGATATTAGTTTACTAGTAAATTTATTAATAATAGATAAAGACCTTATTAATTTATAACATACTCTAGTGAACAACTATATCAAAGAAAAAAAAAAAGATGTGTTCAAGATTTCTTGTAGGGGTTGTGGGCAAACAGGAAAAAAAAACAGGCTTACTCGTGTCAAACAACATAAATATACTGTTAAAAGACAAGAAGAGTCGAGTGCTTTTGTTTCAACATATCAAAAGAAATAAAAATCATGCAATAAAAATTCCAAGGAACTGATTTTTCTATCTTTAGACCTTGAATAGAAAATAAGCAGAAACTACTTTAAAAAAAAAAAACTTGAAACCCTCATCAAACAGCAAAGTCCTCTTTAAGTTGGATACATTTTTTTAATTGAGGGTGTAGTTAAACAATTGGATCTATTAGTAAATTGCACCTCATTATAATGTACTCTAATCGTACTCGTTACCCTTCCTCTGCAGACTAAGGTTTTCTTTCTTTTGTATTTCTGCATGCTGATCTTGTTTCTTTCCTATATTTTCCTTATATTCGTTATTCTTGATTGTTCATCTTCAACTTTTGTATTTTGTTTTAACATCCTGTCTACAATACTTTTCCCTTAGCTTCTCTGTAACCTTGCTCTACAGTCTTCGTATTTTTTTTTTATAGTCGTTCTTTTTTAATACATAAACTGAAATGCCTCACAGCATTTTTTCTTGATTTTATTTTTATTCTTGTGGCTTTTGTTTCATATAGTAAATTAATAAAAAAAAAAGAAATTTAAATTTTCATTAAATAATTAAACATGAACAAATCATAAATTTCGTTAAGTTTCAATGTATTTAAATTCTATGACAACGAATGATGTAACTTTATAAATATGTTACAAACAGTAAGTTCATCAGATTGATTTTCCTTGAAATGCATACATAAACTTGACAGTTTCCTATAAGCAATCAGTGATAAGAGGTTGATATTTAATAATTAATATTAAATAATTAATATTTAACGGATTAAACTTCGGTTAATTAATTAAAATCATACAAAAGAACCATAGAAAGGGTTTTTTATTTTCCCAGAATAACAAACCATTCAGAACTGACAGTAAATTAAATAGCTGAATAGAGAGGTAGGCATTTAATGTTTGGGAGTTTATTAATGAACTGGTTTTTCTCTTGATCAATTACAAATATATTTAAATATATTTTTTGATTACGTATTTTCCAAATTTTTTTTTTTTTTTTTTTAAGTTTATTGGTTAAACTAAACTAAAGAGGTTTACTAAGCGGTAAACTATTAAGAGTTTACTGATAATTATGTTTTTCCTTTTTTTTATCTTTTTCAAAATATTTAATCCACTTGTAATCACTTCTGTAATAAAACTATCAATCAATCAATCAATCAACTTTACTATAATCTTTTTAAAATTAAATATCAAATAGAATATAATATATTCAGTTTTATAAAAGTATTATTTTATAAGTATTATTTTATAAGAAAAATTCAAGTTTTCTTGAATGTTTTATAAAAATTAAATTGTTCTTAGATATGCACGATAAACACTATCAACTCTTTAATTTATTGTAATTTTTGTTTTCTTTTAGTCAGTGACTTGCGTTCTAAGAATTATTAACATTAATTATAACTAATATTTCAATGCCCTCAACGCATTACAATAAAACACTTGAAAAAAAAATAAATATAGCAACCAATCGGAAAAAAATTACACGACATGTACTTTATAAAACTATTTTACTGATAATTTTGTTTTTCTTTTTTTTTTTATCTTTTTTTACAAAATATTTGATCCACTTGTTATTCACTTTTGTAATAAATAATTTTTACGTTTATAGAGCCCAGTAAGACCTTGGGTACATCATCTCGCAAGCTCGAATGATCATATCGCTAGTGGATATAATAACCCAAACAGTACACGTCCATTGGGCTGGGTCCAATGAAACACCACCCAGAGGCTGCCTTGAAACCAATACGTGCTTTAAATAGTAATATACATATATTTCAAGAGAATAGAAAATTTCATATATTTCAACTTGTTCTAGCTAAATTTAAATAAATAAATAAATGACTATTAATTTTATTCAATTTCAACATGCGCAAGTTTGTTTTAATATTTAAGTGTGAAATATATTTAATAGATTAACAGTCTTCATCACTTTCAAATTACAAAAAAGAAAATCAAATTATATGGTATGTAAACAAATTGTATTTAAACATAATAATTCACGAAATACATCTCAGTATACCATGATACAAATTGAATAATACTAAATTTGAGTTTATACCTAGTAAAAATTAAATATGTAATAGATATTATTATAATATAATATATTATACATAATATATATATAATGTATTAAAATATAATACATTCAAACAAAATTAATAATTCAATACATAATGTATTAATAATATATATTCATATGTATCAGGCACTTGATCGTTTTCTAATTATTTTTTCCTAAATCAGAAATCATTTAGTCCATGAAAGAGCTTTGAGAAAGGAAAAATTCCTTAATCCACTAATTTAAGTTCACAGCTAAAACTTTCCTGACACTTAAGAAAACAAATCTTTCAAGTCAATTAATTAACAGGTTACGTGTCAAGGAATGGGATTTATGAATTTTAATCATTATCAATCAATTATAATTACATTTCTATAAATTATTTGAACAGACATAAAATTATTCATGACATAAAGACATTAATACACTTATTGATGTAGGAAGATCAAAAAATAAGTGATAATCAATGAAATGGAATTTAATTTATAAATAAATTAATTGTATTTAATTTTGAATTAGTGCGGAACTAAAGTTATAGGGGGTTCACATGAAGAGATATCTCTCAGAAGGTCCACAGGCCCTCCTTTAACATATTCCCCCTTTTCTGCTCTCTCTCACTACCTGTTTCCTTCAGCTTTTTTTTTATTTCAATTTATAATTTTATTTTTCAATAAGTTATTGCCAAATTTTAATTTCTATTATAAATATAGCTGAAAAAGAACAGGAAGTGTTGAAAAAGCATTGTATTGGCTTTGGTAATAAAATTATGTTACTTTATGTGAAGACCTGGTTTTATTATTTTCAATAATGCCATGTCATTGTCATATATATATATATATATATATACTATATTGACACAAAGAACACTCAGAAATGAAACAGAAACTCACTACTATATTTCGATGTCCTCGTTATCAGGAAGATAGAAACGAGTCGCTCCGCAGGCAGACAAGGACTAGCCAGTGGTCTTGAGGGAGCACAGAACAGTGCAGCCAACTTACGGAGGGAGAGGAAGGAGGCAAGGATAGATAGAGAAATAAAAGCAAAATAAATTATAACGAATGAAAACAAACACTATTAGCTCAGGTGAAAACACCCAAACAAAAATAAAATTTAAAAAAAAAATACCGTAAGACTAAAATAAATAAAAGGAATAATCAACGATTGCGGTTAAGCCCAGGAGCAGATCTACCTCCCAGAAGACTAATAAAAGGTATTTTTTTTTAAATTTTATTTTTGTTTGGGTGTTTTCACCTGAGCTAATAGTTTTTGTTTTCATTCGTTATAATTTATTTTGCTTTTATTTCTTTATCTATCCTTGCCTCCTTCCTCTCACTCCGTAAGTTGGCTGCACTGTTCTGTCCTCCCTCAAGACCACTGGCCAGTCCTTGTCTGCCTGCGGAGCGACTCATTTCTATCTTCCTGATGACGAGGACATCGAAATATAGTAGTGAGTTTCTGTTTCATTTCTGAGTGTTCTTTGTGTCAATATAGTTTATTTAGTTCGTGGAATCGTTTTAAATATATATATATATATGTATAAGTTGGCAGCAGATTTTCATCCAAGCATACATTGTTGAAAAGCAGAGCAGATTCTGGATTCACAACTTTTTTTAAGTAGCTGTTCTTTTTTCCTAATTACACTTCTATGTTGCAGAGGTAATGCAAATAGCAGATTTCCCAGTGACATTTTCCGACAAAAAACATAGTCAAATAACTACTAAAATTTTATTCACTACTTTTTAAACACAAGATTTCGACCTCGTTGGTCATCCTCAGGCAGAATAAAATATTAAGACAGTTAAGTTAAGACATCTTATTTAACTGTCTTAATATTTTATTCTGCCTGAGGATGACCAACGAGGTCGAAAGCTTGTGTTTAAAAAGTAGTGAAGAAAATTTTAGTAGTTATTTGACTATGTTTTTATCTGAAAATGTCGCTGGGAAATCTGCTATTTGCATTGCCTCTCCAACATAGAAGTGTAATTAGGAAAAAAGAACAGCTACTTAAAAAAGTCGTGAATGCAGAATCTGCTCTGCTTTTCAACATCATATATATATATATATATATATATATATATATATATATAGCGCGGAGTTTCGCGCTCCGTTCTTTGACGTGGGGAGATCTCTCTCACTTCGTCCTCTCTACTAGTCTACTCTCCTGATGACGAACAACAGTTCGAAATATTGAATTCTGTAAGTTTTCTTTGTATTCTCTTTTCTGTGTCGTGCTTTGTGTAATTTAAAGTTATATATATATAAAAACTAATTAAAAGGAGGTAGCACACAGATAGACAAAGGAGTAACTCACTTCTATATTTGTGAGAATCAGGAGGCTCACCAAGGGGCGAAGGGTCCCTCAGGAAGGCAGAGCGGCGACTCTTTCATATGTATATATAAGATTTCACAATAAACACGTGAAACAACAATCAATTTCTCATTAAATATTGTTTGAACGTTGATATATTTATATATACTAAATTGAATAAACGGTCCATACGGATTATAAAACTTTAAATTACACAAAACACGACACAGAATAAAAGATAAAATGCACTCTTACTAAATTCAATATTTCGAACTGTTCGCCATCAGGAGAAGACTAGAAGAGAGGAAGAAGTGAGAGAGATCTCTCACTTCTTCCTCTCTTCTAGTCTTCTCCTGATGGCGAACAGTTCGAAATATTGAATTTAGTAAGAGTGCATTTCTAAGAGATCTCTCACTTCGATTTTCAAAATATTTAATTTAGTAAGTGTGTATTCCCTCCTCTTTTTTTCAGTGGTGTGTTTTGTGTAATTTAAAGTTACATATACATTCGAAAAAAATTGTTCTTGACCTCTTCTCTATTCTATGGTATTAGGTAGATTTTTTTTTTTTTTTTTTTTTTTTTTGAGGGCTAGGTCATAAAATAACCTGTTTATGTAAAATAACCTGTTGTATGTATGTGTTATTCTCAATAATTTAGTTCCCTATGCAGGTTGTAGATTCTTTTGTTAAAAATATTTTAGTTCTTACCCTAATTTTAGCCCTGAAGATGATGTACAAATGCATCGAAACGTTGGCCTAGGAAGGAGTTATTTTCTATTACATGACCTAGCCCTCAAAAACAAAACCTACCTAATACCATATATATATATAGTTCAATGTACATAAAGAAACATAGAGAAATTAAAAACACAAACTTACAGTCTCTAATTTTCGGTTCAACCGAAGAAAATTAGAGACTGTAAGTTTGAGTTTTTAATTTCTCTATGTTTCTTTATGTACATTGAACTGTATTTGTCCATTTCGGATCGTATTTTCATCGAAAAAGTGTATATATATATATATATATACATATATATATATATGGATTAATTTATCACAATGAAACACAATGTGAAATTTACCACATGATATGCTTGTACGTATTTTAACATATACTCGTATATATATATATATATTTATATATACAGGTTTGATTAAATAATACGCCATATTTACGGTTGATTAGTTTCCTTGTGTATTTCTCAAGGGATCTGAATAATCTTCTTGTACAAACATCTAAATTGAATAGAACATTTCCAATGGTTCCATTGTCTTTACATCTTGCATTTCCACTAATTTTACTATTGTCACAACAGTCACAACTAGTACTATTACTATTACTACTACTACTATTATCACTACTATCGACATGTTTCGACTGCTCGTCAGTCATCTTCTGGATAAGGAGGTTCTTTGCTGAGTTGTTGGTATTTACTGCAGTTGTTGATCAGTTATTTAATCAAACCTGTATAAATGAAGGACTGCTTCCTAAATATACTAATATTTATATATATATATATATATTCACTGATAAAACGAAATACGATCCAAACTGGACACAATACGAGTTCGAGATTAACAAAGAGCAACACACAAAGTAGGGAAACACACTTACAGACTCAAATTTTCGGGTAATCCGTCTTCAGGAGAAAAGAGAATGGGAGACCAAGCACGTTGTAGGCGCAACGGCAAGTAACCAACCCGGCAACCGCCAGTGCTGTCAACCGTACCCGGTCTTAAAGTATAAAATTAGGAGAAGATATAAACAGAAGCTCAGATAAGCAGTACTGGTTGGGTAAAACTATAAGTAGGTGAAAAATAATAAACAATATAAGATAAAAACAAACTATAAGAAACAAAAATAATGATAGAGAAAAGAAGAAAAAATAAATAAATAAAAATAAATACAATACAAAAAACTTGCATTGGTTGTTTTAGTAAATAAAAGATAGAGACTGAATAAAAGGGTAAGTATGGGAAACTAGTTAAGAATAAGAATTTAGAAAAATAAAATAGGATAAAACAAACTAGTAGTAAGTGAAGAAGACAAAATAGATATACACAAAATATACGAAAGAGGAAAAAAGAAATAAGTACTAGAGAAAGAATACTGGAAAAAAAGTACAAAAAAAAATGTACAAAAAAATTATCTTTTAAGGTTAAGTCCAGGTGCACTGCGCGCCCCGAGCAACCAGATGTGAGCCTCCTCAGAGGCTCTAAGGGTCACGGTATTATCACCAGGGGGAATCTGACGCAGAATCTGCACACTGAAGCAGTCGTTAAAAGACAGACCGTGGGATTTGGCGTGTATGGCGACAGGTAAATTGGAGTTGTTGTTAACGGATGCTCTATGACCGTTCATACGGAGGCTGAGCTTGTTAGAGGACAGTCCTACGTAGAACGCATCACAACGAGTACAGTCCAATTTGTAAACACAATTTTTGGATGTACATGAGCAGTCCTTAGCAACAGGGAAGGACTGGTTATGGGAAGATGGAGTGAAGTGTGAAAGGGGGTTGAGAAGCGGACAGGTCAGGCACCCCCGCCTTTCGCAACTCTTAGCGCCCACAGACGGGTGGTTGACGCGCCTGGACGTCAAGTCTCTGTGGGAAAAGAGGTTGCCAAGGTTGGGGGAACCACCAATTTTTCATCTATCATCCCTTTAATTATTATTATTATTTATTTTTTTCTTCAAGATGCAGAACCCCACATCCTACTGGTTGGACCAAATTTATTTTCTGTCACACAAAATTGCAAGGTGCACTGCGCACATTGAGTTTCTCTCCCACTGCCTCCTCCTTAATATTCCACCGAATGGTTTAACTCTGAACCTTCCCCTTTCTGCCATTCCTCCAACCTTTCGTAAAGATATCGCTATTTTTGGCTTCCAATGCTCATTAAATTTAACCCGCCTCACTCTCTCCAACTACCAGAAAGTTCGGAGTTCCCTTTTTCATAAGTTAACCTCAACTCTGAATCTTTTGCTAAAAATTTCTTCCTCCCACCTTCCCTTGTGTCTTCAACACATGAGAAGTGCCGAAAACTTACTCTCAATCAAGAGAAAGTCCTCCTTGATCAAACTTTCCAATCTCTGCCGCAGCTATCTGGACCTGGGCCTTGGCCTTCCCCTTATAATACCCAACCTCACCAACAACTGCACTCCACTATTTCCCACCTGCCCCATCGCCACCCCAGTCCCCACCAAAAGTCCCTTGGGTTTGATTCCTACTCCTGAACCCACCTTACCCAACTCTCCTCATTCACCCAATCATCCCTCAAACTTGCTCCCTATTCCACAACTGAACCTTTTTGAAAATCTCACCCCTGTCACTAACTTAACTCCAGTCCCGAACCCACAACGACCTCCCCTGAACAGTTCACCCGTTTCCACAGCCACTGGTTCTTCTCCCTACAACTCCAACATTTTCTGTAATTTGTCCTCCCACTGCCTCACTGTCGATGAAAGGAACTTACTTGCTAAAGGTCTCTCTTTCTGTCCCACCCCTAAGGTCCAACGGGTTAAGCTCCTGGAGGATGTGCAGATGTTTTGCAGATCCCTCCGATGGCGGCAATTCTGGAAATCCTCCGTCCATCCGAATCCTGCCGCAAACTCTACTCCCAGAGTTACCCTCCGTAAGTTTAAACCTCTTTCCACTAATGAGCCTCCACCCCTTCTAGCCTCTCATCCGTTAGAGCAATTCATTTCCCAACTTCTCAACAGGGTTTCTAACCCTTCTTTTCTTGATAGCCTTAGACCCCCTGACAACCTATCCCCCTCCGAACGAAGGGCTATTAATAACTTGGTTAATAATAGTAATCTGTTAATTATGCCAGCTGACAAGGGGTCCACGGTTGTACTCATGGATCGTGATCATTATGAAAGCGAAGCACTGAGGCAGCTGCGAGACCCATTGTTCTACCAACCTCTCTCCTCCGATCCCACACCTAATTTTCACAAGAAGTTGGTCACCCTGCTCCGTTCCTATTCCAATTCAGAGGGTCTCACTGATGAAGACCTTAAGCTCCTTATCCCCACTACTCCCCGATGTCCCATATTCTACATCCTCCCCAAAATACACAAACCTTATCACATGCCCGACAATCCACCTCCTGGAAGACCTATTGTTTCATCCTATAAATGTCTTACTGAAAGGATTTCAGCCTTCGTAGACTCAGTTCTACAACCTTTAGTAAGAGTCCAACCCTCCTACTGTAAAGACTCATTCCACTTTCTGGAACTCCTCAAAAACCTATCCCTTCCTGCATCCACCCCTTATCCCATTCTCCTAGTGACGATGGACGTGACCTCGCTTTACACCGTTATCAAACACGATGAGGGCTTAGAATCCTTACGACACTTCCTCACTTCCAGACCTCTCCCCCATTTACCTTCGACTGACTTTATAATCTCCCTAACTGACTTTGTCCTCAAACATAATTCCTTCCGTTTCAAAGATGACTTCTACCTGCAAGTCAGAGGAACTGCCATGGGAACCAGGATGGCTCCCTCTTTCGCGAATCTTTTTATGGCACATTTAGAAAATAGTTTCCTTCACTCTTACCACTTGCTCCCCTTATTTTACACCCGTTTCATTGACGATATATTTTTCATCTGGCCCCACGGTAGTTCCGAACTTGACTCCTTCCTTCTGAATTTTAGAACTTTCTGCACTTCTGTTTCTTATACCCACAACGTTTCAGCCACCTCTATGACCTTTCTTGACATCGACATTACCCTCCAGGGCAACAACCTCATTACCTCCGTTCACTCTAAACCCTCAAACCCACACCAGTACCTCCACTTTAATAGTTGTCACCCTCCCCACATAAAGAAATCTATCCCCAGATCCTTATCCATCCGAATCCACCGTATTTGCAACCGACTCCAGCAGAAGAACCTGCACCTCAACTCCCTCAGAACCAAGTTCCTGGAGCGTGGTTATCCGCCATCGTTACTGGAAAGAAGACTGATCCCTGCGAATTTATCCGTCAACCCTCCTTCCGTCTCCACTTCCCCGGTGAATGAGTCTCCCCTCCTTGTTACTACCTTCTTCCCCGGTATACACAAACTCAAACGCATTATCAAAGATCTGTTCCCCATCCTATCCTCTTCTCCTTCCACGTCGACTATTTTCCCCAGCCAACCCCGCCTCTCATATAGACGTTCCCCCAACCTTGGCAACCTCTTTTCCCACAGAGACTTGACGTCCAGGCGCGTCAACCACCCGTCTGTGGGCGCTAAGAGTTGCGAAAGGCGGGGGTGCCTGACCTGTCCGCTTCTCAACCCCCTTTCACACTTCACTCCATCTTCCCATAACCAGTCCTTCCCTGTTGCTAAGGACTGCTCATGTACATCCAAAAATTGTGTTTACAAATTGGACTGTACTCGTTGTGATGCGTTCTACGTAGGACTGTCCTCTAACAAGCTCAGCCTCCGTATGAACGGTCATAGAGCATCCGTTAACAACAACTCCAATTTACCTGTCGCCATACACGCCAAATCCCACGGTCTGTCTTTTAACGACTGCTTCAGTGTGCAGATTCTGCGTCAGATTCCCCCTGGTGATAATACCGTGACCCTTAGAGCCTCTGAGGAGGCTCACATCTGGTTGCTCGGGGCGCGCAGTGCACCTGGACTTAACCTTAAAAGATAATTTTTTTGTACATTTTTTTTTTGTACTTTTTTTCCAGTATTCTTTCTCTAGTACTTATTTCTTTTTTCCTCTTTCGTATATTTTGTGTATATCTATTTTGTCTTCTTCACTTACTACTAGTTTGTTTTATCCTATTTTATTTTTCTAAATTCTTATTCTTAACTAGTTTCCCATACTTACCCTTTTATTCAGTCTCTATCTTTTATTTACTAAAACAACCAATGCAAGTTTTTTGTATTGTATTTATTTTTATTTATTTATTTTTTCTTCTTTTCTCTATCATTATTTTTGTTTCTTATAGTTTGTTTTTATCTTATATTGTTTATTATTTTTCACCTACTTATAGTTTTACCCAACCAGTACTGCTTATCTGAGCTTCTGTTTATATCTTCTCCTAATTTTATACTTTAAGACCGGGTACGGTTGACAGCACTGGCGGTTGCCGGGTTGGTTACTTGCCGTTGCGCCTACAACGTGCTTGGTCTCCCATTCTCTTTTCTCCTGAAGACGGATTACCCGAAAATTTGAGTCTGTAAGTGTGTTTCCCTACTTTGTGTGTTGCTCTTTGTTAATCTCGAACTCGTATATATATATATATATATATATATATATATATATATATATGTATATATGAATAATAATCAAAATAACATTTGATGTAATAGATGGATTAATTTACCACAATGAAACAAATTTGGAAACAATGCTCTAAGGCCTTTCGTCAACACATAGTCAGATTGTTGTTCATGCACATAAGAAAGTAATAATATGATTAACTGGAATGAAGCAAATGAATTAATATTTGTGTCTTCGGAAAGAAGAAGAAATATTGTGGAAAGTGCGCTCATAAAGAACTTTTATGAGAAATTAATGAACAATATATCCTAGGGACTCTATAAATTGGATGAAATTCTGATGAGCGGAATAATTAAACAGATGAAAACTTCTTCATCATTAAACACATTCAGGATTACCAACAATTCTAGAAACTTCAATCAACCAGGTTAACAAGTATTTATTATTTTTTAGTTCACCTGCTCTCTGACTATGTGTTGACGAAAGGCATTAGAGCATTGTTTCAAAATTTGTTTCATTGTGGTAAATTAATCCATCTATTACATCAAGTATTTTGATTATTATTCATATATATATATATATATATATATATATATATATATTAAAATACGTACAAGCATTTCAATTTAGATAAATATATTTGTATTAGTATATTCTAAGCCAGAGGTGAACCTTTTGGTGTAGGCCACTAGGTAATTTAGTCTCATTGAGAGTAGTTACTTTTAAAATACAAAGTAATTAATGCCTTATTACTTTCACTGTGGCATATGCGATATTAATCTCTGAACAAAGAGATCTTTCAGTTTTAATACACTTCTGCCAACTATAATACCGAACGGCTTTATTGGCTTGAACAAAGTAAGAGCTAATTTTAAAATTGAATAGGACAGAGAGCATGTGATGATCTAGGGTGCAACATATAAGTGGACTTATAATTAAAACTGTCAAAGAGTAGGGTATATGGACGACAAATGGTCGCTTAAAGAGAATCTCTTTCTTAAGCAACATTAATCTCATATTGCCTCTGTCACACGTACTAGAGTCAGTGCAACATATGGTATCAAAGGCAGCGTATCTTTATTTCATATACATTATATATATAAATATTAGTGAAGGTTGGAATCAATCCTTCTTGCAAACAAGTTTCTGAAAATTTTATGCCAATTTCTTGCTTAATTTCTAAAAAAGGCAACCAAGCATGAAATATATATATATATTAGTATACTTGGGCAGCAGTCTCTCAGATAGACAGGTTTCGTTGAACACGATAGAGTATTTGTCGTTGAACACGGCAGTCGAAACGCGTCGACATACATAAACCGTTGTTCTAACAACGAAAAAAGGATATATATATTTATATATATATATATGATTGGCTATTTTTGACCAAATAGTTTTCCATTTTGGACTCTATTGTTTCCGGCTCTAACAAAAGCCATTACTCAGTGAAGCTCTTCCATGAAGTCACTCCCACCGGCATGATATTGGTCAAAAATAGCCAATCATATTCGAGATCCGGACCATTCGTGCAGAATTCAATATATATATATATATATATATATATATATATATATATATATATTGTAAAAGTTGGAAACAGTCCTTCATTTAAACATAAATTGTTAAATAACGCCCCATATTTGGCTTGTATCTGCTTCCTACATAATATCTCAAATTTCCAAATTTCCTTCCTAGTGTGTTCGTTAAAACTGTAAAGCTTATCATCTATATTACTAGTCGACATGTTTACTGTTGCATGTTACTGTAGATTATGTAGACATGATTACTGTCTACATTCATCATCAGGACTATTCTACAGTATAGTATAGAATTACTATATATTCTATAGGAAATATCAAACTTGGTAATTCCTATAGAATCTTAAAAATGGTTACCGACAGACCGACCCGGATTAGCCAGGAAGAAGGTGAGCTCAACCACCCTACCTTAATCCCCCAAAATTCTCCCTGATTCAATGGCATAAATAGGGGTAGTACAAATTTTTATTTTAAGTCAAACATTTGTCGATAATCTTCAAATAGTGATTTTGAAAAGTTTAAAGAGAATATTCCTTAAAAAAAATATATATTTCTATCATAATATATCGTATAATAATACGATATATTTTTTTAAATTATATATCACATGCGATGGGTGACCTAGAAAATCACATGTGATTGATGACCTAGAAGATCACATGCGATGACCTAAAAGAAGACACGCGATAACCTAGAACAGTGTTTTCCAAAATGGGCGGTGCTTTGATATCGGGGGTGGTAATGCAAAAAGGAGCGGGGATTCTATTTCCATAAATTGAAAATGTTCATGCAATATAATTTCTAAATTAAAAGTGAAAACACGACATGTAAACTTCTAGGAAACAGTTTCTTAAAATTATTTGTTTTGATAATTCATTTTTTTGTTAAAGTATATTCTCACCTAAGTTTTAATTACTTAAGTATTAATTCTTTTGGATACATATGCTATGAAACAATAAATCTATTGGATTCTAAATAAATATTCGATTAGTAATTATTTTAATTTAATTATTAAAATGTTACTAATTTGGTTATTTAGTCTAGGAATCTGATTATTATTCGATTCGATTATTATTCTAGGTTAGTGTTTCCCAAACTCGAAAAAGTTTGGGAAACACAATATAGGTCAGTGTTTCCCAAACTTTTTCGAGTTTGGGAAACACTGACCTAGAAGACCTCATGTTCCACACCCTGACCTGTTTTACTTTAGCACTAATGAACAAGAATAGAAAGAATTGCATAAGCTTACATCAAACATTTCTTAGAGGTTAATAATAAATAAATAAATAAAAAAAAAAGATAAAATATTGAAATTGTCACTCACAATGAATCGAAACACTTTTCATCACTTGCAATACAAGTTGTCCACAACAAAGCATCTTCATTATATATATATGTTTTTTTTTGACAATTTATTTTCTTCTTTTCGCAAAACTAACTGTCTTTTGACATCCTGAGAATAGAAAATATTTCGAATGAATGCAACTACCAGGCAAAATAAACAGGCATGCATTAGAAAAAAAAAGATAATAAAAGATAATAATGAATGAAAATCGAAAAAAGAAAACAAGAAATTGTAGGATGAAGAAATAAAAGAAGCTTATTAGAAGAAAACATTTATAGAAGTAATTCTTATCATGTACAAAAAACAAGTTGTTTTTCTAATTTCTAATAAAGTAAAAAGACATTCTGCAAATATTTCAAGCTATATTTCCTTAGACTGTATTCATATATAAACAAAAATGAAACCATCTTGACGATAAAATATCAAATTATAGGGCAAAATACTTAGAAAGAAACGCACAAAAAAAGACCTGACAAACAGTACCTAGCACGTAGAAGACCCATCATCTTCTCCTGATGTCGACATATTCATTCACGTCAGTCCTTTCCCATGTTTCTTTCTAAGATAATAACATATATATAACTAAAAAATATAAAATGAATATCTTAATTTCCTTAAAAAAACCCAACTGAAGAGGTTGGGTTTTTGACTCTGATGAAGACCGCTTGTTACGGTTGAAAGATCTTAGTCTTGTTTTCCCATTTCTTATTGTGGTTTGATCATTTATATATATCTTTAACTTACACAAAGCACGACATAGAAAAAGGAATAAAAAGCACACTTAAAAAATTCTCAAATTTCGAACTGTTCGTCGTCAGGAGAAGACTAGAAGTGAGGACGAAGTGAAAATGATCTCCCCATGTCAGAGGACGGAGTGCGAATACATATATATATATATAAAGTTGGTCACTTGCCGTGCATCTACAACGTGCTTGGTCTCCTTTTCTCTTTTCTCCTGAAGATGGATTGCCCGAAAATTTGAGTTTTTAAGTGTGTTTCTTTACTCTGAGTCTTACTTTTCTTCGATGTTGAACTCCTATTATATATATATATATATATTATATTTTATTATTATATATATATATTATAAGTTCAATGAAGATAAAAAAAACATAGAGTAATTGACGGTTTGAGTGGGTCTCCACTATCTCTGAGCTAGTGTTCTTGGTTTCTCTTCCCTCTCTTATTTTTCCTGATGACGGTTCAAACCGAAGACTAGAGACTGTAAGAGTGTATCTTAAATTTCTTTATATTTTTTAATCTACATTTAAATTTGTCTATTTCTCACAGTTTTTTCATGGGAAAGTATTTATATGTATATACCTCAAAAAGTTTTCTTATCTCGACCAGTTATATTCTCCACTACTTTTCTTTATCGAGGTTTGGTCGAGCTCAACCAAACCTCGATAAAGAAAAATAGTGTTGTCTATATATATATATATATATATATATATATATATATATATAAACCACAAAATACATAAAATACTGAGACTTTTCGATTGTTTGTTTTCAAGAGCGATCAAAAGGTCTTTCAGTACTCCTAACAAAAGAAAAATCGATCCAGTATGAACAACAAAATTATCCAGAGTAAACTAAATGAACACACATAACAGGTTTACAAATAGGGGCCAAGTTAGCAATGTGGTTAAAGTACCCGGCTCTGAACTGGTATATCCGGGGTTCGATTTTCACGTGGGAGGTGAATAAATCTTGGCACGTCGTCCTTTGGAGAGGACGTTAAGCCATCGGTTCCGATCCTGTATGATGTCAGGTACTCGTTAAGCATCTCCTACTCTAAATACAATTGAGTTAGGCAAATTTGAGACTGAAAGTGCAAGTGTGTTAATTTAGTCTACTTTTAAGAACTTTGTATATTTTGAAACATAGACCGTCCCTTAGAATATGTCTCTATTTACTCAGAATTCATTGAGTCTTCTGACTTTTAAATAAAACAGAGATATTATTTAATATCTATTTACAGTCCTGAAAAGATAGAAAAATAAGATATTAACAAACAGCCAACAAATAATTATATAACAAACAAATATATAGCTACACGGTGTGCAAGATTGTATTCAAAACAAATTTACAGATGAAAGGATATTTAAAAATGAAGAAAAAAACATTTAAAATTACAGGAATAATAAATATGAATATGGAACAACTACATAAATACAACGGAGCCCATAACGCATAACAAGGCTGAGAAAATATACTGAGAAATAACTTAATAAACCTCAATATATATCACAGAAATTGGATGTTTTCTTTTATAATTAATTGAGTTTTGAACCTGTTTAATGTAAAATATTTCTAACGTTTTCCTCCTTTACTAATCCTGTTCTTTATATATAATAAATGCACTCTCAAAATAAAAAACTTTGATTTTTTAGAACCGGAAAATGAAGAGCTGTTACATTACTTTTATCTATTCTGGATGTTGATAAATTCTTTTTATCAAATAACAGTTCATTTCTTTCTTCGTTGTAGTTTCTGATAACCAATTTCAACTAATGAAAATTTGAAAGATTTTTATTTTGAACTTCTACATTAATGTTTTTACTTCATTTGAAAGGTTTTAAATTTTCTTAAATATCTATACGAAAAACATTCAATTAAATTAATTTGGTAAGAATATCTCTGAAATAATAAGTCCAGCTTTTCCTTGCTACCATTGGGAAAGACAGCTACTGATAATAATTACTATCTCGAATAAATTATCTAAAATAAATTAACTTGTTAGTTCATGTCATATTACAGCTACTCTTTGTTGTTATATAACAAATAATACTGATGTATGATACATAAAAGAGAGGTAAAAGATTGGAGAACCACCCATTGGTAGTACTTCATATACATAGATTGTTCAGATTACTTGCAACTATTCTTCACAGTTATGATTTCTTGAAGAGTAGATCTCTGGGCCAAAATCTTTTCAGCCTTCTAATTGGGTTGGTTATTTATATCTGGTGGTATGATAATTCCGGAATAAAAGGGTTTAGATTAGTGGGTAAAGATTTATGGAATTTGCGGTATCGGGATTGGATTTGTTCGTGGATTAAAGGGATTTTCAGATCTTTATGAATGGTGTCGTTAGAAACATAAAAAAAAATAAAAGGTTATCAAGAATAAACTTACTGAAAATAAATGAAAGTTTATGGGTTTCTATGAGGATATAAGAACAACGTACATATCCTGACGAACTTTAATTTTGTTTCTACTTCACGTTCAACACTTATCGATATATATAGTTATTACATAAATCTATTAATAGGATGTATAATCTTTTTTCTTTGAATTATCACCGACAAAATTTATCAGAAATTCATAGATACTCAAGAATATATTCGTATTAATGAGATAGAAATAGTAAAACAAGAAAAAAAGACTTCTTTTTAAAGGAAAATTTCTGAAACCTTTTCCAATTTACCCAAATATTAATTTCGTAATAACCTGAAAAAGTCAACTCTTCAGAAGCAATAGTGAGTGAGTGAGTGAGAGAGAGAAAAAAAAAAGAGAGAGAGAGAGAGAGAGAGAGAGAGAGAGCGACAGACAGAGAGAGAGGGAGTGAGAGAGGCGACAGACAGAGAGAGTGGGAGTGAGAGAGCCAGACAGTCAGAGTAAGAGACAGACAGACAGAGTGAGAGAATTATTAAAATTGAGACTAAAAACTAGAAAAACTCATGTAAAAATTGAAACAAAAAAATAAGCAACAAGCAAGTTATCAAATAAATTAAAAAAGTTTAGATGCATAGGAATAAGGAGAAAACATTAATATACAAAAAAATAACTGGAATTAGCATATTTTACTTAATAAGTACTATAGAAATAACATATTAAAAATAATACTTGAAAGACATATGGTATAAAATAGTGCTACTATTTGACCATAAGAGTTCAGAAATGTATATTGTGACATTTCTGAAGACAAAAAGCTATTACGATCAACATATAAAAGAAAAGAGTATTAACATTCAGGTCTTTAATATCAATATTACAATGGCTAGCAAAATTAAAAAAGCTCTATTGAATCAAAAACAACAGTTGGTGATTGTCATTTTGAAGTACAGTCATATTACTACCATACACTACTGAATTCATGAATTACAAAAACAACAGTTGTTGACTGTTATTTTGAAGTACAGTCATATTACTACCATACACTACTGAATTCATGAATTACAAAAACAACAGTTGGTGACTGTTATTTTGAAGCACAAAACAAAATAACAGTCAACAAGTTACAACTAGTTATTGAAGCACAATAAGAACAGTTACAAATGTAATTCATTTGTAACATATGAATTACAAAAACGTCAGTTGTTGACTGTTATTTTGAAGCACAGTTATATTACTACCATACACTACTGAATTCATTAATTACAAAACCAACAGCTGTTGACTGTTATTTTGAAGCACAGTCATATTACTACCAAACACTACTGAATTCATGAATTACAAAAACAACAGTTGTTGACTGTTATTTTGAAGCACAGTCATATTACTACCAAACACTACTGAATTCATGAATTACAAAAACAACAGCTGTTGACTGTTATTTTGAAGCACAGTCATATTACTACCAAACACTACTGAATTCATGAATTACAAAAACAACAGCTGTTGACTGTTATTTTGAAGCACAGTCATATTACTACCATACACTACTGAATTCATGAATTACAAAAACAACAGTTGGTGACTGTTATTTTGAAGCACAAAACAAAATAACAGTCAACAAGTTACAACTAGTTATTGAAGCACAATAAGAACAGTTACAAATGTAATTCATTTGTAACATATGAATTACAAAAACGTCAGTTGTTGACTGTTATTTTGAAGCACAGTTATATTACTACCATACACTACTAAATTCATTAATTACAAAACCAACAGCTGTTGACTGTTATTTTGAAGCACAGTCATATTACTACCAAACACTACTGAATTCATGAATTACAAAAACAACAGTTGTTGACTGTTATTTTGAAGCACAGTCATATTACTACCATACACTACTGAATTCATGAATTACAAAAACAACAGTTGTTGACTGTTATTTTGAAGTACAGTCATATTACTACCATACACTAATGATTAGAAAACAACATTTGTTGACTGTTGTTTTGAAATATAGTCATATAACTAACTACACGCAGTAATCGAGTAACTGCTTTCCGAGGATCTTTTTGTTGCCTCCCTCAGGGTTACACTAATTTTTCGATTCAAAACTAGAAGTTAAATTCAGGAGTGAAACATACCCACATATGCTTGCTACACCACCCCTGGTGGGGAGGGGTTAGGGGAAAATATTTTTGATTTACTATTTTATAAATGTTAATTAGCTGAACAGGCGAACTTGATACAGTCAACTGTCAGTGAATGTCTTGTTGAATCTGTCACACATTGGCTCTTCACTCCCACTCTTCCCTCCCACTCCTTTGACTCCTCACCATCATGTTTCTCCATCTAGTATTTCAGTTGGGTTTTTTATTCTGACGAAGACCGCTAGTTGCAGTTGAAAGATCTTAGTCTTGTTTTCCCCAATCATTTTGTGGATTGATCATTGATTCTTACTTCACGTGTTTATGTGAAATCTTGCTATAGTACATAGTACAAATCCATAGGAAGGACACTTTTTTAAATTTCGATCGCACTGTATAATTTCATATCGTTGTTGTTGTTGTTGTGTTGATACAATCGTCATAACATGAACTCAGTTTTGATTATATAGAATATGCTGTTTTTTGTGAGAGGCATAATTGAGCCGCTTATTTTGAAAGTGGCCTAATTCCATTTATGTTAAAATCGAGATATTTAAGGGTTTGCGTTTTACAAAATTTAAAAATATTGTCATTTTATTTATCAACTAATTTTTGTTATAAAAATTCTTAGTAATTTTAAATAAATTTTGTACAATTTGCTGCAAAAGATAAAGATAACGTAAAAATGTAATTATTTAAATAGCTAGCTAAATTTTTTTGGAAAATGGAATTAGGCCACTTTCAAAATAAACGGCTCAATTGTTAGCGTTATTTTTTGTTGTTGTAAAAATAATAACCTGTGGTATAGCTTAAACTAATTATAAATATTTTTTTTTTTGCTCAAGTTCATTGACTGTACCTCACTGTCAACATTTCAAGAGCTTTTAATGTCTTAATATTACTTTTTGCAGAAAAACTAATACAAAGTCTCTCTGCTCCATTATTTTCAAAAGCAAAAAAATCGCCGAAAAAGCAAACGCGCGTTTAACCTCGTCCAGGCTGTCACAAAAAAAACAACACATGCTATGAGAACATATGATGTTGACGAGTGTACCAACACAACAACAAACAATGTATAACTTACAGTATACAGAGCGCGTGAAATTCAAAAAAAGTCACCTTACGTTATCATCACACCTCCTACGTATTTGACCTCTACTCAGGTTACATTTTTTTGCTTATAGAGCTGAACTTGTAGGCGATTCGGAAGCTGGTATCGGCCAAGTTTGGTAACCATACGACTATCAGGGAAAATTCTCAGTATTTTTTTTTTGTTCTTTTCAAGTGGTCTAGGAGAAAAAAGGTAACTAAAAGTATATCTCATTTATTATTTGGCACCCACATTAGTAATGTAAAAGCCACAGTACCGGCTTCATTCTAAATGTACCGGGTACCGGGAGTCCTTAATTTTGCGTAGCTCAAGTGTATTTAGCACAGGGAACATTATTAGGGAGTTCCTGACATCATACAAGGTTCAGGAACGAAGGCCTAACGTCCTCTCTAAGGGATGAAAATCATCAACACGATAACAACACCATATATTTGAAATTTTGGTTTCACTGGACCTTCAGTCTTGGATCAGGGATATACTACGTCTCTAACGTAAGGGACACTTACAGTCTCTAATTTCCGGTTTGAACCTTCTTCAGGAGAGATAAGAGAGAGAAACCAAGTGCACTGGTCCAGAGGGGTCTCCAACCGTCTCTGGACCAGTGCGCTTGGTTTCCCTCTCTTATCTCTCCTGAAGACGGCTCAAACCGAAAATTAGAGACTGTAATCGTGTTCTTTTGATTTCTCTATGTTTCTTTTTCCAAATTGAACTATATTTGTCCGTTTCGGATCGTATTTCCAACGAAAAAGTGCGTATATATATATATACTTGTGTATTTTGGGAGCAGACCTTCATTCATAGGTGTATGAAATGTTCTAAAACGGACTAGATTAAAAATAAGCAAGGCATTTAATGATTTTTATATATATATATATATATATATATATATATATATAAACAGTTCAAAATTGAAGATAAGTAGCACACAAAGTAAAGAGACACACTTACAACCTCAAATTTTCGGGCAATCCGTCTTCAGGAGAAAAGAAAAGGGAGACCAAGCACGCTGTAGACGCTCGTAAGTTTCTTTACTTTGTGTGCTACCTATTTTGAACTGTTATTGTGTCCAGTTTGGATCATCTTTCCGTTTATCAAGTGAATATATATATATATATATATGTGCATGTAATAAGATTTCAAGAAAACACATGAAATTCAAATCAAGTCTAAACTACAGTAAGAAATTCAGAAATCGGATTAAGATATGTCGACTAAAATAAGGTCGCCATTATTTTAGCCCCCATTTCTGAATTTCCTACTACGATTCAAAAGTTTATCAAGTCAAAATTCTAAAACACAATGTTATTGTTATCGAAGCAATTGTTGATTGGATTATAATTAAGTTACCTTGACTTTTCGTGTTCTTCCTTTCTGGAAATCAAAAAGAATTTGAAGAATTCATAAGTGGACCAGCAGATAGCTGTAGATGGCATCTGGTAGATAACTCGCGCTGAAAGCCCTTTGAAGAAGCCCAAAGGGCCGCCTAATTTGTACACTGTTTTAATGGCGTTCGTTAGACCAACCACTCGGATTTTACCCTAAACATAGTACAATAAGATATAAATTTAACATAACTATGAATGATTTTATTAAACATTGAAAAGGTTATAAGCAATAAAAATAATCATACAAAGCCGTATACCATTATTGTAAACATAATTAGTTTAGTATTCAAAATCAGGATTCAGTGAGGTGATTCACTTGAAATAACCTTTGTTATATTGGCTTTTAAAAGATAATCAGAAATATAAAATGATTGCAATGGGAGATGTAAATACAATTCTACTGTAGATTGTTAAGGAAATAAATATACTGTAAGTCAGAGGTGGGTAAACTACGGTCCACGGGTCACATCTGGCCAAAGTGCCATAGCAACCGTAGCAATACCGCCTTTTTCCAAAAATAAGACACTGTCTTGTTTCTTTTTAGGTCCAAAATACGTATTAGGACTTATATTGGGGGGGGGGGGGGGCTTCAAGTACAATAAGTACTAGGTGATAATCAGATTTACAAAACTGAAATGCACAAATGTTGTAACTGCCCCGTCACTCTATGTAAACTGTTGCAATATATTGTATTTTGAAGATAAATTCAACTTTATAATAAGTAGTGCATTCCTTGAAACGAACTATAGAGGTAAACAAGAATTTCCTTGGAACCAAATTCTATTAAATATTAGGGCAGCTAGAGATACCTACTAAATTCAACAGCATTTTTTAAAATAATTATATATTCATATTATTTTAACTAGGACTTATTTTCAGGGAAGGACTTATATTCCAAAGTGTTCCTAAAAATCAATACTAAAAACCGCCCTCGTATTACCTCGTAGATGCTGAACCTCGCAACATTCAACCTCACTTATGGCATACTTTTAAAACAATTTCAGTTGTATAGTAACTATTTTTGCCGCCCGGGCAAAACTAACATTCCCCCCCCCCCCCTCCCCTAGCTGGCCATTAATCCATTAACCTTCAAAATTCTAGAAAGCCCTCAAAATATTTATTCTCATGGAATTACAAACAAGGATCTAATTTTAGACTACTGTTATTAGTCACAGACTTTCATCTAATTAGGAACCCCAGAGATTTTTCAAAAACAAAATCGTGTAATTCATAAATTAACTGGCTACGTAAAACTAATATAATAAACTTTCAAAAAACCATTTGAAAAAAAAATAGTTTTGAAAAATTTAAAAAATATATTTATTTTTAATTTGGTAATATTGCTGTTTTAAAAATAGTATTACACGCATAAAACGTGTATTAAACGCATAAAACAACGATAGTCAAAATATAGAAGTGAGTTGTTCCTTTATCTATCTTTTTGTAACCTTCTTTTTAATTTGTTTTTATAAGAAAGAATATTGTATACATCAAGTCATTTTCGAACAACTGAAAATGAATTACTGAAAGAAACAAAACTCGCGTTCATACTAACACCATTAATGAAAATTGAGTGGAATAAAATCAAAATACCAATACCAAAATATCAGTACTAAAATATCAATACCAAAATATCAATACTAAAATAAATATCAATACAAAAATATCAATACCAAAATATCATACCAAAATATCAATACCAAAATATCAATACCAAAATAACAATACCAAAAAAAAAAACCAAAATATCAATACTAAAATATCAGTACCAAAATATCAATACTAAAATATCAATACCAAAATATCAATGCCAATGATGAAGAACAGAAGCTTTAATTGGTTGTAATGATTCGTATATATTTAAAGCATTGCAAGAATAATTTAAAATGAAATCATTCTTGCAATTTTTATTTTTTTACTTTTATTCAAAACGAAGATAGAATACAAAAAATAAAGATCGTGCTTATGGGTTGAGATAGGCTTTTCTCTGCAGCCCCCTTGATAAATCTTTGAAGTCAAAGTGACACGCGAGTCAAAAAGTTTTGTTTCCATTGGTGAAATAGAAGAAAATAACTACAGAACAAGTAATAGATTTCAATTATATGTTTAAAACTGTGAAACATAGAAGCATTCTACTTGATAGCCATCTGGAGATATTCAGGGTGTTGGGCACATGATTAAACATTGCAATTTATAAAGCACTCGAACCTCGAGTTTCCGTATTTTTTTTCTCCCGAATAGCATAAATTATCATCCGGGTATTGGCTATTCACAATGAAGGCAAAGTGAAACCGAGTAGGGGTAGTAATGGAGTGATTAAGCGCCTCCAATAGCCTCTAACACTCAACTCCGACTTTCGGCCTTCACGAGGCTACCCTGTTAACCTGTTATACGAAGGGACAAACGAAAGAGGAGGAGAAGGTGATCAGGGGCTGGGCTTGACCACCTTCGTGTCACATCCTTCCTAATCCCCAAATCCCCTCCTTTTATCCCAGCCCCAATCTAAGATATTATGCGATCCGTGCCGAAGGATAATACAGGTCACTGTATTATGAATGGAGCCTCAAGGGTACCAGGCGACCCCCTTGAGTAAATAGCCTTACTCTGGTATGCGGTGCTCTACCGGAGCGTACAAAATACCACCGATACAGATATAAGGATTTTCCCCTGTATGATACTAAGGAGAAAGAAGTAGGGAGACCATCCTCCGGAAGCGGAGAGGGTCCAAAAGCGCTAACTAGCGAAAGCCAACCTCCAACAAGTGCACCTAAGGGGACCCGAAGAAGACCGGCTCGAAGAAGGAGAAAGGAAGTTACTTTCTCCCGAAACGTAGGGATCCTGAATGGGCAATCATTGTAGAGGGGAAGTACAATAGTTTTTTTTTAAGACGCAGTGCTATAGTCACCCTCAAATAATAATTAAAAAAAAACCGAGTAGCCTAGGCTAATGCAATTTCGTTATCTTAATCAAGCAATAGCTTTACTATACATAAACAATATTATTATTACTAGTTAATATATAATAAACATAAACTATTATATATTAATAATAGTGTTTCTTGAAATTAAATGTGTAAGGTAGTAAAGTAAATGAAATTGATGTACCCTAGTCCTTCTAGAAAGTTTTAGTGAAGTTATGTACAGTCGACCTCCTCTTCTTCGGACTTCTCTTCCCTGGACTTTCAATTGTCCGGACGATTGTCCGATGTCTGTCCGATAAATGATAAATTCAAACGATCGGTTGTTCTCACGACAGACCACGCGTGGGTGTGATTTTCTCGCCAGTTTTCCACACGCCTTGCCTGTGTTTACAAGTAATTCTGGAAGAATCCGTGCCATTATTTTGCATTTATTAAGCAAACAATTTGTATGGTGTTTAAATTTTGCATTATGCCACCAACGCTCTTTGTAGTAATATTGTAGGCTAGGAGTTTGTCTGCGAGACACTATATGCTGCTTAATGTACAGTGTACTACTGTACAGTACTCAATTTTCAATATACGTACTTTTCAATGTCCGGACATGGTCCAGTGTGTATTAGTCGGAACAAACGAGGGTTGTCTGTATGTGGTACGTTTTGGCATGCCGTCAACCAGTTGGCCTACCCTACCCACCATTAGACTATCACTTACCAGTGTTACCCGACTTTTTTTGTTTCGGGACCTGTTTGGGTCTCTATTAGTAAGGAAATTCGAGGGTCGAGTGTATTTCCTCGATTTGCCCACCCACTGTAAGCAGTATGCGTATGCAAACAGTTAGCCTACCCTACCCACCGTTAGACTATCACTTACCAGTGTTACGAGACTTTTTTGTTTCGGGACCTGTTTGGGTCTCTATTAGTAAGGAAATTCGAGGGTCGAGTGTATGTCCTCGATTTGCCTACCCACACCCCTGCTGTAAGCAGTATGCACGAGGGATGGCTACCTCTGACTGTGTATTGAGAAGAGTCTTGCAGACGTCCAAGGGAGTGGTACAGGCTGCCGCCAAGCCTCCTGCCAAAGCCCCCGACACCATGTGAGCAACAGGATTATACTCTCGCGAAGGGTTCGTCCAAGTCTGGCAGGCCTCGTAAACAACAAAGTGGAGACTTTGAAAGGGAACGTTCATCGCTAGCTGGGTGCTGTAGGACCGGTAGAACGCAGACATGCCTTCCGCTCTGTAGACCTTTCTCACACACTCTCGCATCGTTCTGTAGGGGGAATTGTACATTTGCAACCTCTGCTTCACCACTGAAACAAATCGTGTGGTTAGCTATCCAAAATATAAAACAATAATTATCATACTATTATAACAGATGATTAAACTGTAACAATAATTATCGTATAATTATATATCACACAAATCATATACAAATCGTATGATAAGCTATACCGATATCATACAAATCATATGCAAATCGTATAATTAGCTATACCGATATTACATAAATTATATGCAAATCGCATAATTAGCTATATCGACATCATGCAAATCATATGCAAATGGTATATATATCGAATCCCAATCCACAAAATCATAAACTAAACGTATAATTAGCTATACCGATTCATAAAAATCATATACAATTTGTATATCAATCTGATCAGATATCACACAAATCATATAATTAGCTATAACGATATCATACAAATCATATGCAAATAGTATAATTAGCTGTACCGATATCATACAAATCATATACAAATTGTATATCTATCTGATCACATATCACATAAATAATATACATATCGTATGATTAACTATACCAATATCACACCAATCATATAATTAACCATATCGATATCACAGAAATCATACACAAATCGTATAATTAGCTATACCAATATCACACAAATAATATATAAAACGTAAGTATAATCAGTACCAGATATTGAAATATCACAGAAATATAACAAAACATCATCTACGTTTTGCTTTCTTAAACCCTAAAGTAAATTCTCATGCACGAATAGCTGTTACCAGAGTTTGACTCTACGAGTATTTGGGAATCTAACATGGCAACGCCTGAGAAATCTTAGTTCTGCTATATAATTTCATATTGTACATATGTGAAAGCCACATAACAATCAATGATCAAACCACAATA
Organism: Hermatobates lingyangjiaoensis; assembly: GCA_026182355.1. NCBI lineage: Eukaryota > Metazoa > Arthropoda > Insecta > Hemiptera > Hermatobatidae > Hermatobates > Hermatobates lingyangjiaoensis. Next base: position 236,925 of record JAPFBL010000323.1, on the reverse strand, counting down.
AGAAATGGGAAAACATTTTTCCCATTTCTCATTGTGGTTTGATCATATATATATATATATATATATATATATATATATATATATATATATATATATATATATATCCAAATCACAATAAGAAATGGACTAGGATATTTCAAGCATAACAAGTAGACTACTCCAAAGTCAAAATCAACTGACTCTGAAATCTCAGTTGAGATTTGACTCTGACGAAGAACATTAGTTAAAGTTAAATGATATTAGTCTTTTTTCTCATTTCTTATTGTAGTTTGGACGATGATTGTTATTCCATGCGTTTATTATGTAAACTTGTTATATATATATATATATATATATATATATATATATATATATATACAAAATAAAGAAACAGTCCAAACCGGACAAATAAATAACTGAAAAAAAACAACACATACAGGACGAAAACACTAGGATCAATATTTCGAAATGAAGATCGTCGTCAGGAAAGACGACTAGACGACTTCTAGACTAGAAGGAAAGAAGAAGAGGTACATGCGTTTAAGACGGACGGTGGAAAGTGAATAAATAGGGTAGATATACTTTTAAAGATAAATATACAGAATTAGAGGAAACATATTTTAACAAACTCACTGTTTATGCTCAATAAAATAATTAAAGTAAAAGTCGGAGCAATACTTGATATTGAGTTTCATTGACTTGATGATAAGTGGACGACGGCCTTGCTGAGCTGAAATGTTTTCGCAGTAATATCTCAATCAATTCGTCGTGAACACCGCCTATTGATCGTAGAGGCGCACCCCCTCTCGAGGCTCCTGTACCCCAGGCATTACCCCACAACTGCTACTCAGTCCATTTCTGCTTATTACACTATTCTGAGGTTCAACACCAACACAACAAATACTGCAATATAATACATTTACAAAACAAAAACACCTATAGTCAATCAAATCTTGGATGGCATGTTGATTAAAAACCCAAAACTCATTTGTTCTTCTGGTTCAAGCAGTGATGGTTGAATGTAAAAAAGGTGGATAGATGAATCCAGAAGACAGATTTGAGAACTCTGCTATAGAATCAATGCATATTTGCCAATATGGTTTTGTAAGAAACAATATAGGTTAGGACTTTGTAATAGTTACCATCAGCCGGTGTCATGATGCCATCGTGAAGTAGTGTGGACAGGCATCCCGCAGATCCTGCAACAGTAAGGACTGAAATAGTTTCAACAGCAACAAACACAATCATAAGTATAAACAAAAACAACTGTGATGAAGCCAAATACACAAGAGTCCTTCCTATTAGACTACTAGAGACAAAGTCAGCTTTTGTATAGTCTGATAGTCAGACTGTCAGGTCAGATAGTCAGCTTATTCAGGTAGTGGATAACAGTTCTGTAAAGAAGACGCAAGGCAAACGATACCAACCCGGTTGACAGTTACACGTGGTTCTTTTGTCATGTGTACATGCGACGTCTAAAGGGCAAATCGTAAAAAGACAACCTGACTTGATTTAAAAACGATATGGCCTGAAAATGGCTTGGTGCATATAAAGGTCAACACAGGTTCTTTTGTTAAAGTTGATAGTTATTTTGATTGAAAGATCTTAGTCCCAGTTTTGAATTTTATATGATCGTTTAATAAATTCACAGAAAGGAAACACATGCCTAAGATAAAAAACCCCTCACTCTCACTCTCAGTCTCTCTCTCTCTCTTTCTCGCTCTCTCTCTCTTTCTCTCGCTCTCTCTCTCTCTCTCTTTCTCTCGCTCTCTCTCTCTTTCTCTCTCTCTCTCTCTCTCTCTCTCTCTCTCTATATATATATATATATATATATATATACAACAAACGTTTCACGGTAAATCACAGACACAGAACAAAGGATCAAACACAGTTACTGTCTCTAATTTTCGGTTGAACCGTTATCAGGAGAGTTGAGATGGGGACACCAAGCGCACCTTATTAGGAGTCATAAATGTTTTCTTCGGTAGGGATCCTTAACGGTACTTGACACCGTAAAGGACAAGGGACAACGTGATCACATTGTTTTCCACTTCCTATTTGAAAAAAAAAAAAAAATTAAGAGTGAAAATCGAACTCAGAACACCTACTAGTTCTAAAACGAGCACGCAAGCCACTGGACTACCCTGGCCACTTTCTTGTGACCTTGCACATGGTCTTCTTCTCTTTGAAGGTTGCCAATCAGTTGTAATCCAATGAGGAAAAGTTCTAACAGATTCACACTTGATGTGATTTAGGTTCAGTACAGGTGGCAGTTAGCCAACGGAATTACGAGTAAGAATATATATGCAATAAAGTGCAGACTGTAACAAAGTCTATTATGGAGAAAACAGTCGTTTTTTGAAGGAAACGACTTACCAGCACATTTATACCATAAGCAAAAAGAAAATGTGCATTTAGCAGCACATAGTATTAATGAAAGCCATAATTTTGATTTTAATGAAATTAAAATAATAGGCAACGAGAGACCTTAGAGGCTCTCATAACTAACACAGACCAGGTGGCTTTAAGCCAACGAGAGATTTGTAATCTATGAATCGTTTCTTTTGAGGTACTAACAACACTCCTCACAATGAAGCCCTCATGGGTTTCGATTAACTACTAATAGCAAGCCCTGGTCCCGGGGTAGCGGGCATTGCCCTCTTCGTAGGGGTACGACCGAGTTTAAAAGAACACTAGGGTAGTCCTAAAACTGTAAAGCATTGTAGGTCAACCTGACCACCAATCACACTAGATGAGATACTGTCACGGCGTAATCTATGGTAAACAAGGCAGCAGATGTTTCAAAGCAGTAGAATCCCAAAGCTGAGACTGTCTCCATATGGATTGTATTGAAATGGCAAAATTAAAAATTAACAAACTTCTTGAAATCGTTCCTCTTAATTTGTTTTTCTTTTCCCTTTTAAACAGCATCTCTATTTAGAAATATGTAGTTGTTAAGAAAAGTACATATATGATGTTTATTTACATACATACATTATTCTTTAATAATGTATCACACTGTTTAAGTTAAATGTATATTTATATTTTTTACGGTCCTCTTGATTTTTTGAACAGTATTTCATTACTTATTGCGGTAATTCTGGCCCAGATAAACGATGTGGTTAATAAAATACGCTATCAACAAAGTGCTATCAAAACCATTATCAATAAAAAACACAAATCTATTGGACCAACCTTTATCAAAACTGTTATAGCAAACAGGTTTTCAGATGTCATAAATTTATATATAAATACATTAGAGTAATTTGGTAGCAAACCTTCGTTAATACAGGCACAGTTAAATTTCTTGCCAATTTACACAACACAACACAGGACTCATCAAAAGGCAAATCATCATCAGTGCGACATCAATGGAAAAAAAACTGATATGCCAATGAACACTACACTAGACTCATCAAGAGGCAAATCATGATCAGTGCGTCACCAACGAAAAAAAAAACTGATATGCCAATGAACACTACACTAGACTCATCAAGAGGTAAACCATGATCAGTGCGTCATCAATAAAAAAAAAACTGATATGCCAATGAACACTACACTAGACTCATCAAGAGGCAAATCATGATCAGTGTGTCATCAATGAAAAAAAAAAAACTGATATGCCAATGAACACAACACTAGACTCATCAAGAGGCAAATCATGATCAGTGCGTCACCAACGAAAAAAAAAACTGATGTGCCAATGAACACTACACTAGACTCATCAAGAGGCAAATCATGATCAGTGTGTCATCAATGAAAAAAAAAACTGATATGCCAATGAACACTACACTAGACTCATCAAAAGGCAAATCATGATCAGTGCGTCATCAATAAAAAAAAAAACTGATATGCCAATGAACACTACACTAGACTCATCAAGAGGCAAATCATGATCAGTGCGTCACCAACGAAAAAAAAAACTGATATGCCAATGAACACTACACTAGACTCATCAAGAGGTAAACCATGATCAGTGCGTCATCAATAAAAAAAAAACTGATATGCCAATGAACACTACACTAGACTCATCAAGAGGTAAACCATGATCAGTGCGTCATCAATGAAAAAAAAAAACTGATATGCCAATGAACACTACACTAGACTCATCAAAAGGCAAATCATGATCAGTGCGTCATCAATGAAAAAAAAAACTGATATGCCAATGAACACTACACTAGACTCATCAAGAGGCAAATCATGATCAGTGCGTCACCAACGAAAAAAAAAACTGATATGCCAATGAACACTACACTAGACTCATCAAGAGGTAAACCATGATCAGTGCGTCATCAATAAAAAAAAAACTGATATGCCAATGAACACTACACTAGACTCATCAAGAGGTAAACCATGATCAGTGCGTCATCAATGAAAAAAAAAAACTGATATGCCAATGAACACTACACTAGACTCATCAAAAGGCAAATCATGATCAGTGCGTCATCAATGAAAAAAAAAACTGATATGCCAATGAACACTACACTAGACTCATCAAGAGGTAAACCATGATCAGTGCGTCATCAATGAAAAAAAAAAAAACTGATATGCCAATGAACACTACACTAGACTCATCAAAAGGCAAATCATGATCAGTGCGTCATCAATGAAAAAAAAAACTGATATGCCAATGAACACTACACTAGACTCATCAAGAGGTAAACCATGATCAGTGCGTCATCAATAAAAAAAAAACTGATATGCCAATGAACACTACACTAGACTCATCAAGAGGCAAATCATGATCAGTGTGTCATCAATGAAAAAAAAAACTGATATGCCAATGAACACAACACTAGACTCATCAAGAGGCAAATCATGATCAGTGCGTCACCAACGAAAAAAAAAACTGATGTGCCAATGAACACTACACTAGACTCATCAAGAGGTAAACCATGATCAGTGCGTCATCAATAAAAAAAAAAACTGATATGCCAATGAACACTACACTAGACTCATCAAGAGGCAAATCATGATCAGTGCGCCATCAATGAAAAAAAAACTGATATATCAATGAACACTACACTAGACTCATCAAAAGGCAAATCATGATCAGTGCGTCACCAACGAAAAAAAAAACTGATATATCAATGAACACTACACTAGACTCATCAAGAGGTAAACCATGATCAGTGCGTCATCAATAAAAAAAAACTGATATGCCAATGAACACTACACTAGACTCATCAAGAGGCAAATCATGATCAGTGCGTCATCAATGAAAAAAAAAACTGATATGCCAATGAACACTACACTAGACTCATCAAGAGGTAAACCATGATCAGTGCGTCATCAATGAAAAAAAAAACTGATATGCCAATGAACACTACACTAGACTCATCAAGAGGCAAATCATGATCAGTGCGTCATCAATGAAAAAAAAAACTGATATGCCAATGAACACTACACTAGACTCATCAAGAGGTAAACCATGATCAGTGCGTCATCAATGAAAAAAAAAACTGATATGCCAATGAACACAACACTAGACTCATCAAGAGGCAAATCATGATCAGTGCGTCACCAACGAAAAAAAAAACTGATGTGCCAATGAACACTACACTAGACTCATCAAGAGGTAAACCATGATCAGTGCGTCATCAATAAAAAAAAAACTGATATGCCAATGAACACTACACTAGACTCATCAAGAGGCAAATCATGATCAGTGCGCCATCAATGAAAAAAAAACTGATATATCAATGAACACTACACTAGACTCATCAAGAGGTAAACCATGATCAGTGCGTCATCAATAAAAAAAAAACTGATATGCCAATGAACACTACACTAGACTCATCAAGAGGCAAATCATGATCAGTGCGTCATCAATGAAAAAAAAAACTGATATGCCAATGAACACTACACTAGACTCATCAAGAGGTAAACCATGATCAGTGCGTCATCAATGAAAAAAAAAACTGATATGCCAATGAACACTACACTAGACTCATCAAGAGGCAAATCATGATCAGTGCGTCATCAATGAAAAAAAAAACTGATATGCCAATGAACACTACACTAGACTCATCAAGAGGTAAACCATGATCAGTGCGTCATCAATAAAAAAAAAACTGATATGCCAATGAACACTACACTAGACTCATCAAGAGGCAAATCATGATCAGTGCGTCATCAATGAAAAAAAAAACTGATATGCCAATGAACACTACACTAGACTCATCAAGAGGTAAACCATGATCAGTGCGTCATCAATAAAAAAAAAAACTGATATGCCAATGAACACTACACTAGACTCATCAAGAGGCAAATCATGATCAGTGCGCCATCAATGAAAAAAAAACTGATATATCAATGAACACTACCCTAGACTCATCAAGAGGCAAATCATTATCAGTGCGTCATCAATGAAAAAAAAAACTGATATGCCAATGAACACTACACTAGACTCATCAAGAGGCAAATCATGATCAGTGCGTCATCAATGAAAAAAAAAACTGATATGCCAATGAACACTACACTAGACTCATCAAAAGGCAAATCATGATCAGTGCGTCATCAATGAAAAAAAAAAACTGATATGCCAATGAACACTACACTAGACTCATCAAGAGGCAAATCATGATCAGTGCGTCATCAATGAAAAAAAAAACTGATATGCCAATGAACACTACACTAGACTCATCAAAAGGCAAATCATGATCAGTGCGTCATCAATGAAAAAAAAAAAAAACTGATATGCCAATGAACACTACACTAGACTCATCAAAAGGCAAATCATGATCAGTGCGTCATCAATGGAAAAAAAAAACTGATATGCCAATGAACACTACACTAGACTCATCAAAAGGCAAATCATGATCAGTGCGTCATCAATGAAAAAAAAAACTGATATGCCAATGAACACTACACTAGACTCATCAAAAGGCAAATCATGATCAGTGCGTCATCAATGAAAAAAAAAAAAAACTGATATGCCAATGAACACAACACTAGACTCATCAAGAGGTAAATCATGATCAGTGCGTCATCAATGAAAAAAAAAACTGATATGCCAATGAATTTAATTAAATGGCTTATTCTAATGTACTTACTGCATATGACCAATTTTGATGTTGTTTAATGAGTGTAATTCAATAATGAAAAGAAACAGGTAACATTGTCGTTATTTTAAACTCATCAACTAGCAATTTGAAACAACAATTACAAAATCAGTTAAGTAATGAATAGAAATAAATAAGATTAGTAATAGCCAATATACAAGAATGTAAATAAATTTGGAGATGGTTAGAGGTGGCTATGTGATCTGAAGTGATATCAATTAGGCATTGGATATAGATAGTATGAAATTTGCTTCAAATAACATTTACAATTATCAATTATAACAATTAATTCTTGATTATTATCCCAATTTTGAAAAGAAATTTACTTTTTTAATAAAGTAATATTTTGTAATCTATTTATTTTAATAAAATCGAAAAGAAAGAAATACTTTAGTAGACTTACAGTCACAATACTCGTAGTTTCTTTAATTTAAGAAATATTTATAATTAATAAATAAATACAAATTTTTTTGTTTTCTAGATGATGAAAAGACTAGTACAATGTTAACTTAGGAGCTTTGCATGCAGTTCAATAATCGACAACACCATTTAATGCAGGCAGATGTAACCTGACGATGAACACCAAGTTTTCGAGACGCCTTCTGTAATTAAATCTTTTTTTTTTTATGGGAGGACTTAGTGCTTCTTTCACTCTCTGATCTTAGTACACTTTATGTTATTCAGTACATTTCTCCATGGTTTCACTATCCAGTGGCATAGATACTATTATTGCCACCCGAGGTGGTCGTAAGCCCCCCCCCCCCCCCCCCCCCCCCGAATTGACGCCATTCATAATCCTCCGTTAACCTTAAAAATTTTTAGAAAGTCCTCAAAATATTTACTTTTATGAAATTACAATCAAGGATCTAATGTTAGACTGCTGTTATTGGTCCCGGATGTACATCTCATTACAATAAGTACACGTATTACATATACAGTCGATGATCAAACAACATCAAATGGGAAAAGAAGACTAAGATCTTTCAACCGTAACAAGCGGTCTTCGTCAGAGTCAAAAACCCAACTCTGACGAAGACCGCTTGTTACAGTTGGAAGACCTTAGCCTTGTTTTCCCATTTCATATTGTGATTTGATCATTGATTGTTATTTCACGTGTTTATGTGAAATCTTTTTATAAACAGTCATCATCAAAGAAAACCAAAGATTTTTCAAAACATAAACATATACGTGAAATCATTAAAAAAATTGTTAAATAAAATTAACTATCCACGCAAATAAATATAATAATTCAATTTTCAATATATAATGTATATATTTATCTTTATTTACAAATATATACACGAAATCCGTTTGAAAGCAGTATTACACAAATAAAACATAAAAAACAATTAGGACTTTAAAAACTCATTTTGCTATAACCTTTCAAATTTGTTGTTAGCTTTTTATTTTTTTAATATTTTTTTATGTTTTCCCTCTCAAAATTCCAGCCCCTACCGGCATGTGCCACCAGTAGCAGACCGCCCCCCCCCCTCGCTTACGCCACTGACACTATCGCTCAAAAAAACAATAAGACTTCATTTCCAAACTCTCATATTTTATTAAGAACTGTTAAAGCAAATCTGAATACACAGAGATATAACATCAGCAAAAAAAAAAAAAAAAAAAAATACCACAACAGGAACAGGGAAGCTCGAAATTTATAAATCCGTCATAAACTCCAAATAGATTTATTCATAAAAACCTTAAATTTTTACTTTCGGTGAACTAATTATTACATTCCAATGTCAAAAATATATGATTAATATTCATTACTTGTGCAATAGTTATCGTTTGGTATTTACTCATATTGGGGGAATTTCAAAAATGTACTTCTCCAAAAAAAAAAAAAAAAAATAATATCGAAACTAACAACGAGTTTCGCAACTCAGTGTGTTGTACTTTGTCGACTATAACACTAAGAGGGCCAAGGTTAGCTGAGTGGTTAACGCACTCGCCTCCGGGGATCGTTCGATCGATCCCCACCTGGTCCTCAGATTTATTCACACCGGTCTTGAATAAATCTGAGTACGTCGTCCATCGGAGAGGAAGTTACACCGTTGGTCCCGAGCCTGTACGATGTTTAGGCTCGTTTAAGATACTCGTTAAAGATAACTACCGAAATGTAATTCAGTTAGGAAAAATTTAGGACTCCTAATGTAGAATTTGTATAGAATCACAGATCAAACAAAAAGCCGGTAAACGGCTGACGTTATCACCCGCTAGGGATTCGGTTTAAACCAGAGTTTTTCAAACTTTTTTCGACGCGGAACCCTTTTTGGTTCCAGTAACTTTCCCGGGAACCCCAGATTCTAATGATTTCATACAACCATAATATAAATATTGTCATATGCCTTTTTAAATAATATGTATGTTTAAAAACAATTAAAAAGTAATATTACGGCAATGTGTATTTTTCGAATAAAAATTCAAAACTAAAATATTTTAATTTTCATATTTTCCACAAGTGCATAACAAATAAAAAAGAATTACTAGCAATTTTAACACAGAGTTTGTTTTGTAATTATTTTTGGCTGAGAGTTTCATTCTCAAGTTAGCCCCAGCATTAAGTCTACTTCGGTATTCGGTTTCTATGGCAGTTTAAAGGAAAAATCCAGTTTCACATAAGTATGTAATGGGAAATGGCAGCAATGTGTGAAGTGCTACTTTTGCAATAGCAGGAAATTCGGGAATCAGATAGATAGTTCAAAAAACTGACTTGTGATTCATCCTAAATATCAATAAAATTTTGACCACTTCTACTTATAGGTATATGTAGATATAAACATTATTCGGTTTCATGATTCCCAAGAAATATAGAATAAATCCATACCCTCAAAAAAAAAATTTTTTAGAAACATGTTTTTACTAAATGTTTTTCACGGAACCCCAGACAGTCCGTTAAGGAACCACTGTTTTCCGCGGAACCTACTTTGGGAACCTCTGGTTTAAATAATATAAAAAAACAAAAATATTGCTCGAAACGCGTTAATAGATTTGATATTTAACTATTTTTTGAGTAGACACATAAATAAGTGAAATTCCTCAATCCTATTAATATTTATTTGCATTTCGATAAAATATGTGGTTATATTAAAGTATACTGAAAATAGGAAGAATTTGAAGTTTTAAATCAGAGTCCTGAAGCGGTAGGTCTTTATCAGTAGAAGCTATCACACAGATAAGCCTTCTGTCATGTTTACAGTGTTGCTTCTTGATAACTTTTATTATTCCATATTCCTTCATAAATTACACAACATCCTTGTAAAATATTACCTATTGCAATAATATATTCTTTTTGGAATAGTACATTCGTAAACGTTAATAAATACAAAAAGGGCAATGTAACGTAAACAACAGTACTGATTTGATATCTCAGTACTAAATACTGCCAGGAGGTCATTAATTACAAAATTACGTAATGACTGGCCAAATTTATATTGTTCCTATAAAACAATCTAACTCAAATTAATAATTATAGTAGTACCAGGGTGCTCAAATGACTTTAAACTCGAACAAAACAAAAGATCTCGAGAAAATTATACCAACAGAATTCGAACAGTCGTCTGAGTTACATTAGATATAACACTATGAGTATTATCATAATAATGAGTATTATATAACACTAATATCTAATTTCCTGTATCTGATATCAGTATTATCAGTATAATGAATTACATTGGGTATAAATAATGTGCTATAAGTAGTTTATATATAGGCGTTTACAAATTAAAAAAAAAATAACACCTGTATACGGCCTGACCGATCGGATTATGCCATAATATATCTATCCCATATATATATATATATATATATATATATATATACACTAATAACTTCTCGACCGTGTGACAGATATACAACTAAAAAATGATTGATCGGGATGCGGTCAGTTTCTTCCACTTTTTAATTCAAACTCTCATTGCCGACGTTTCGATTTTATTCAAAATCTTTTTCATAGGCCTACAAACAGAGGAAAACAAGAATTTTAATACAAGAATTATTTATATATATATATATATATATATATATATACAATTAAAATAAGCAGTGACACATAAACAGAAACACAACAAAGACTCACTTTTCAATATTTCGACCGTAATGGCGGTCGTCCTCAGGAGAAGAAGTGAATTGACTGTCGTCAATTCAATCAGAAGAACAGTGTTGACTGTCATCCCTCCGTCAATTCACTTCTTCGCCTGAGGACGACCGCCATTACGGTCGAAATATTGAAAAGTGAGTCTTTCTTGTGTTTCTGTTTATGTGTCACTGCTTATTTTAATTGTTATTTGTCCTGCCGGACCGTTTTTCGTTTATCATGGTATATATATATATATATATATATATATATATATATATATATATATATATAGATATACGGTACTGTTTTCTTAACCACTAAATATTAAGAAACACTTTTTCGATGAAAATACGATCCAAAATGGACAAATACAGTTCAATGTACATAAAGAAACATAGAGAAATTAAATACACACATTTACAATCTCTAATTTTCGGTTTAACCGTCTTCAGGATAGCTAAGAGAGGGAAACCAAGCGCACTGGTACAGAGACGGTTGGAGACCAACCGTCACCAACCAGTAACCGGTTGGAGACCGTCTCTGTACCAGTACGCTTGGTTTCCCTCTCTTATCTCTCCTGAAGACGGTTCAACATATACTATCACGGTGTGGTCGAAAGGCCGAGGCACGTGCAATAAAACAAACAAGGTTCAACATATACTCAGGGGAATATCGAGTACCTTGGGGTCCATAGTACTGTGTATATACTGTAAGTCCTTAGTATAAATAGTTAATTTCATATTTAAGGTATTTCTTTCTTCTAGTCTTTAGTTTTTAAGATCAATCCTGGGGGAATATCGAGTACCCTAGGGTCCATAGTACTGTGTATATACTGTAAGTCCTTAGTATAAATAGTTAATTTCATATTTAAGGTATTTCTTTCTTCTAGTCTTTAGTTTTTAAGATCAATCCTGGGGGAATATCGAGTACCCTAGGGTCCATAGTACTGTGTATATACTGTAAGTCCTTAGTATAAATAGTTAATTTCATATTTAAGGTATTTCTTTCTTCTAGTCTTTAGTTTTTAAGATCAATCCTGGGGGAATATCGAGTACCCTAGGGTCCATAGTACTATGTATATACTGTAAGTCCTTAGTATAAATAGTTAATTTCATATTTAAGGTATTTCTTTCTTCTAGTCTTTAGTTTTTAAGATCAATCCTGGGGGAATATCGAGTACCCTAGGGTCCATAGTACTGTGTATATACTGTAAGTCCTTAGTATAAATAGTTAATTTAATATTTAAGGTATTTCTTTCTTCTAGTCTTTAGTTTTTAAGATCAATCCTGGGGGAATATCGAGTACCCTAGGGTCCATAGTACTGTGTATATACTGTAAGTCCTTAGTATAAATAGTTAATTTAATATTTAAGGTATTTCTTTCTTCTAGTCTTTAGTTTTTAAGATCAATCCTGGGGGAATATCGAGTACCCTAGGGTCCATAGTACTGTGTATATACTGTAAGTCCTTAGTATAAATAGTTAATTTAATATTTAAGGTATTTCTTTCTTCTAGTCTTTAGTTTTTAAGATCAATCCTGGGGGAATATCGAGTACCCTAGGGTCCATAGTACTGTGTATATACTGTAAGTCCTTAGTATAAATAGTTAATTTAATATTTAAGGTATTTCTTTCTTCTAGTCTTTAGTTTTTAAGATCAATCCTGGGGGAATATCGAGTACCCTAGGGTCCATAGTACTGTGTATATACTGTAAGTCCTTAGTATAAATAGTTAATTTCATATTTAAGGTATTTCTTTCTTCTAGTCTTTAGTTTTTAAGATCAATCCTGGGGGAATATCGAGTACCCTAGGGTCCATAGTACTGTGTATATACTGTAAGTCCTTAGTATAAATAGTTAATTTCATATTTAAGGTATTTCTTTCTTCTAGTCTTTAGTTTTTAAGATCAATCCTGGGGGAATATCGAGTACCCTAGGGTCCATAGTACTATGTATATACTGTAAGTCCTTAGTATAAATAGTTAATTTCATATTTAAGGTATTTCTTTCTTCTAGTCTTTAGTTTTTAAGATCAATCCTGGGGGAATATCGAGTACCCTAGGGTCCATAGTACTGTGTATATACTGTAAGTCCTTAGTATAAATAGTTAATTTAATATTTAAGGTATTTCTTTCTTCTAGTCTTTAGTTTTTAAGATCAATCCTGGGGGAATATCGAGTACCCTAGGGTCCATAGTACTGTGTATATACTGTAAGTCCTTAGTATAAATAGTTAATTTCATATTTAAGGTATTTCTTTCTTCTAGTCTTTAGTTTTTAAGATCAATCCTGGGGGAATATCGAGTACCCTAGGGTCCATAGTACTGTGTATATACTGTAAGTCCTTAGTATAAATAGTTAATTTAATATTTAAGGTATTTCTTTCTTCTAGTCTTTAGTTTTTAAGATCAATCCTGGGGGAATATCGAGTACCCTAGGGTCCATAGTACTGTGTATATACTGTAAGTCCTTAGTATAAATAGTTAATTTCATATTTAAGATATTTCTTTCTTCTAGTCTTTAGTTTTTAAGATCAATCCTGGGGGAATATTGAGTACCTCAGGGCTCATAAGTTTAAGATTTGTATTAATATAGACAGTCTAGTCGAAGGTTTTGTCCGGTTAAGATTGTTATTCCTTTAAATAATGTAAAATTCATTTTCTTAGTTTAAAAAAAATTCTTACTTCTGCCTATGAAAAAGGTTTTAAAATAAAACCGAAACGTCAGCAATGAGAGTTTGATTTTTGAACCTAGAAAATTTGACCGAATCCCGATTAGATAACACACCTATATATATACTCGTATTGCTTCTTATATATATATTATATATATATATATATATATATATATATATATCTATATATATATTTTATTAAAGTAGACGGCAGCTTCCGCATTTACGACTTTTTTGCTCGTTTTCTCTAGTTTTCTTACTAGTTTTTTCTGGTAGGGAGTGATTTCATGGAGGAGTTGTCCCAGAGACATCAAAGAAATAATCTTTTAGCTTAATCAATAATATTATATTTTTTACACTTACAAGCTTTCGATTTTTTCATAAATCATCTTCAGGTATATATCATTATTAAACAGATTAAATTCACAGAATACAATTTTTCTAAATGTTAAACAGACATTAAAAGGAATAAAAATTTAGATGTTAATAGAACTAAATGAACTTTGTGAAAAAACAAAAAAGTCGTAAATGCGGAAGCTGCCGTCTACTTTAATAGCAAAAAAGTCGTAAATGCGGAAGCTGCCGTCTACTTTAATAAAATATGTTTACAAGAAAATCTGCTGCCAATATACACTAAAATATATATATATATATATATATATATATATATATATACGAGTATATATATATAGAGTGGACGCATTTACGTCTCCGTTCCTTCATTCTTTCTCCTTTTATTTTCTTTCTTTCTACTCTCCTGAAGACGGCAAGACGCCGAAATTATCGAGATTCGTGAGTGTTCGTCCTTTTTCTTGTGTTCTCTAGCTGTAACTTTAATTATATATATATATATATATATATATATATATATATATATAACATAGAAACTGCTACAATATAAAGGAAAATACAAGCTTTTTCCAAGTGACACGTTTTCAAATAGGCTAGGGTACAGTGATAGTCCCATATGGGAACACACATAGGCCGAACATTGGCTCTTTGCAATACCATAATGAGTGATTATTTTTCCTAACTCATTTTTATTTAGAGTAGGGATCTTTAAGGAATAGGTAACATAATACAGGCTCAGGTCCAAGGCTTAACATCTTCAGTTTTATTCACCTTCTGAGTGAATAAATGGAGGTCCAGAGAGGGTATTGAACCCCGGTTCTACCAGTCCAGAGACGAGTACAATAGCCACTGGGCTACCAAGCCTATTCGCTTTCAAATAAGTAGAATAAGGGGGGATAAGAAAGAGAAAGGAAAATATATGAATGGGGCCCATCTAATCATGTGGAAAAACACCACATCATTAGACTAGGGAAGCCGTTAGACAGCACGTCAACAACAAACTCAACTAATTTAAAGATATCCGGATACATACTAATCAATCAGTCAAAATTACTCGTATGTTTAACTAGATGACCCGTGACACCTTGTGCCACTCAGTCAAAATATTGCGACAATTAATAAAATAAAATCACTGAAAGTGATTGATAAGAATAACTGTTATTGCTCTTTCTTGTTATTAGATCAAGAAAACAAAGATTCTTATATGGCCCAAGCCCTCTTAACATGATTCAGGATATACACACAGTAAGTATATTCAATAAAACAAAAAAATTATTAAAAGTGAAAAATTGCATTTATTTTTCCCAATATGAAATAACATAAATGGAAGGAATGTGTCTTTATAATATTACCTTGGACTGTATATAAGCTGACATTTGTGTTCAAAATTGTATTACTAAAATTATTCATTATTAACCTCTAATGTAATAGTTATATATATATAACAGTTAAAAATTGAAGATAGGTAGTGCACAAAGTAAAGAAACATACTTACAAACTCAAATTTTCGGGCAATCCGTCTTCAGGAGAAAAGAGAAAGGGAGACCTAGCCGTTGCGTCTACAACGTGCTTGGTCTCCCTTTCTCTTTTCTCCTGAAGACGGATTGCCCGAAAATTTGAGTTTGTAAGTGTGCTTCTTTACTTTGCGCACTACCTATCTTCAATTTTTAATTGTTATTGTGTCTAGTTTGGATCGTCTTTCCTTTTATTATGTGGATATATATATATATATATATATATATATCTGGTTACTACGAAGGTTCCAAATACGAATTTAAAATGAAATAAGGTAAATTTATTACATGAGTTTTAATAAGAAAATAACAGGAAAAAAGAATGCACTTTAATAGTTCATTTAATCTGGGAACAAGTTAGTATGTGGTTTTACGTAATCGCCTTTGAACTGGTAGGTCCAGGGTTCGATACCCACCTGGTCCTCGATTTATTCATGCAGGAGGTGAATAAATCTGAGTACGTTGTCCCTCGGAGAAGACGTTAAGCTGTCGGTCCCGACCCTGTGCTATGTCAAGTACTGGTTAGATGGCGACCCCCTACAAGGTCCTCAGTTTTAGGACTACTTAGTGCCCATATGGGCTCAGTCGTCCCCCTCCGAAGAGGGAAGTACCCGTTCCCCCGGGCCAGGGCTCATTAAGAATGAGTACCAGTATAGGAGCATTTGCCAATAAATGCTCCCACCCACTACTGGGTGTTAACCAAGTACTGGTTAAGGATCCCTACTTCAAATACATTTGAGTTAGGCAAAATTTAGGACTCTCAATGTAGAATCAACAGCCCATTATTAAAATAGGTGCCAAATAATAAATGAGCCACAATTTACTCTTCTAAAGCAGCAATATAAGTGCGGGTGTTGGAAAACAAAAGTTAATTTCATCGATAAATATATTTGAAAATGATTATAAAGATATATTAAAAGAATGACTGATTCCCTCTAAGGGGTTGCTTTGAAGGCGAACGTTAACCTTATCACTGAATGAATATTATTTAATAATAAAAACAATATTATTGTTTTGAATCATAATTATATTCACATTCTTTAAAACATTAGTAATATCAGTGTAATTACTAGCTTAACGTCAAAAAGACAGCTAAAACGAAACCCCAATATTATAAGCTTGTCATTCTTATCAAGCTCTCAGTAAGAACGATTGATAAAATCTTCATTAGTATTTTTATTCTAACAACTATTGATAATTGTAGGGTAAAATTTAATGAACAAGTCTCCACATATACTACATGTGGAGACTCGTTCATTAACTTTATACTAGATATAGACAATTGTTCATTAACTTTTTACTATATATGGAGACTTGTTCATTAACTTTTTACTGTATATAGAGAATTGTTCATTAACTTTTTACTGTATATAGAGAATTGTTCATTAACTTTTTACTATATATGGAGACTTGTTCATTAACTTTTTACTGTATATAGAGAATTGTTCATTAACTTTTTACTATATATGGAGACTTGTTCATTAACTTTTTACTCTATATAGAGAATTGTTCATTAGCATTTTACTATATGTAGAGAATCGTTCATTAACTTTTTTACTACAATGAGTAAACACCACATAATAACTGCTCTACCCTAGAACTAGTAGAATTTCTTTTAATGAGTTTCCAAACATGAATTTCTCTTTTAATGAGAAAACAGAAGCAACACTACCAAGAAAAAGAACAATGGAATATAAAAGTTACAATATTTTGATACATATTACAGATATTAAACTATTTTTGTTTTTGTTTTTTTTTTTAGTTCTGCCTGTAGTTGTCATTGTTGAAGAAATTACTAAATGGGAAGTAATTTAGAAAATGAGTTGATGAAGGATTGGTTGAGTAATAATGAGGTAATGAGGGTTCGATGAAAACCATGAGGTTTGTTATGTAACCATGAGCAGTAGCCATGAGTCATGTTATGTAAGGATGATCTTTTGTCACGATCTTTTTGTCAGTAACAAAAGGAGAACGTTTGTAATGGGGGACAAGGGAGGGCGACCTTGAACCAGAGCTGGGTAATGCATCAGGCAAAATGACTCCTTACTAAATATGACACACAGTCTGTAACCCCGTATATATCTCCATATACAGTGGAACCTCTACATACGAGCTACTCTACTTACGAGAAACTCGAGATACGAGAGGTCTTTCGACCAAAAATCTTGCTCTACATACGAGAGAAAATCCAAGTTACGAGAATTTCCAGATGGTTCAAACCTCCTTGGATAAGTTTTTCTTCAAAAGACCTATAGAAAGTGAAAGTGTTGCGATTCCAGCTAAAAGGGCAAAGGAAAGCGAAGAAAAGTAAAAACTGATACAGTAATGTTAAAAAGCAAAAAAAAGCAGAAAAAAGTGCATAAATATATTAGTGCCGTAAAAAAATTTAGTTTTTCATAAAGTTAACTTTAATTTTAAGTGGAAGTGCTCATAATAAACTCGCATTTTATTTCGTTAATATCATCTTATTTATTTTATTACTGTATTTTTATGTTCAGTCGCTATTTGAATGTGTTTTTAGTAATCAGGAAGATGTGTTCATAGTTATTTAGGGTTATCTTGAATGATTTTGGGAGGCCGGGAACAAATTAATGGTTTTCAGTTATTTCTTATGGGAAAAATTCGCTCTAGATATTCCACGTATGTAGAGGTTCCACTGTACATCAATTTCAAACCAAAAATTCTTCATAGATACACAAGGATTTGCTTCAGATGCGACAAACTTCCCAAGTATCCCATAGTAATGGTAATAAAACTAGTTGAAGTGAAACAAAGGAAAAAACAACCTGAAATGAGTGAACATTGTTTGTCTGTTTGTTTTCCCAATAGCCCTAAAAAATTCGTAGGTTTTAGGATATGAAAAATGAACTCGTGTAAAGCTGTTTGCTAAGATATTCATAGTTCTAATTCTAAGATCAGTTCTAACAATCTGTTATTATGTGGTATTTACTCATTGTAGGGTAAAAAGCTAATGAAATGGTCTCCACATATAAAAATTTAATCGTATAAACAACCCGTTTCGAACACTAGAGTTTTTCTTCAGGCATTAATTAAAAACGGCTAGTCGCGCCCTTGCAATCAACCGATTAATGCCTGAAGAAGAACTCTACGTGTTTGAAACGCGTTATTTATACTATTAATTTTTTACATGTGGAGACCATTTCATTAGCTTTCTACCCTACAATATTGATAGTTTATACCAAGCTACCGAAACAGAAAGTCCGTGGATAAGAAGAAATCCTACAATATATTGTTCAACCAGGGGATGAAACATTCAGTGAGATCAAAGAGGCAATACCAAAAAAATAGCGTTTATTATCATAAAATTAATTTTTATTCATGAGTTAATTAATTCAAATAGCATTTAAATTTATTTGAATTTAGTTATGTTATTATATTTTAGTTTACTAATTGATTAATTAATTTTCTATTGATTACATTTCCATAAATTTTAAATTATGTAATAGATTTTTCTATAAATTAATATTTTTTTAAAAAAAAATTTATATTATTTTTGACTCTGTTTCTCCTTCTTCAGGTATAACCAGCTATAAAAAGGAGTTTAATTTCATTAGATCAAAACTCCTCAACAAACCCAGCTTTCTGGGTTTAAAATTTTTAATTTTAAAAATCAGTTGTATAGAAGCTATACCAATAGTAATGTATATTCGTATAAATAACCTAACATATATTTTTTTATTTTACTGCGATTAATTTCTGTATTGATGTAGTCCTGAAGATGTCGACAAATACAGATGAAACTTTGTCTTAAAGGTGATTTACTGTTTGACGCTGGACTAAACCTCGATAAAGAAAAACAGTGTTGAATATATGTACTCCAAAAAAAAAATTATATATACATTAATATATAATAAGGTATTGTTTTCTTGACGACAATTAACTAATAAACACTTTTTGTTCTTTTTTGGTCAGGGTTAATATACGAAATCACCTTTTCGCCAACGTTTCGTCTTTATTTTAAGATATCCTCAGGACTATAAACTAACAAAAACCAATGGACATTGCCATATCTACTTTACAATCATCATAACAAATTCAAAAAACTTACTTACACAAGGCTAGCTTCTATTACCGAACCAACAAAACCGTT
Source organism: Hermatobates lingyangjiaoensis (assembly GCA_026182355.1). Lineage (NCBI taxonomy): Eukaryota > Metazoa > Arthropoda > Insecta > Hemiptera > Hermatobatidae > Hermatobates > Hermatobates lingyangjiaoensis. The sequence continues at coordinate 217,154 of JAPFBL010000323.1, read as the reverse complement.
GTCTGTCATTACATGTGCTGTTAGCCAGCGACATTTATTGAAAACACTGTTTTTTATATTACAATTAATCTATGGCAATATGGCAATATATTATATATATATATATATATATATGATCAAACCACAATAGTTAGTTGGATTTTGACTCTGACAAAGACAGCTTGTTCCGGTTGAAAGGTCTTAGTCTTGTTTTCCCATTTCATATTTTGGTTTGATCATATATATTTCCTTTTTCCATTGTGGTTTAAACTTCACATATATATATGATCAAACAAAAATGAGAAATGGTAAAAAAAGACAAAATCTTTCAACCGTAACAAGCGCTCTTCGTCACTTTTTACCATTTATTATTGTGGTTTAATCATTAATGGTTATTTCACGTGTTTATTGTTAAATCTTGTTATATACATTATATAACACCTATAATTATATATACAATTTTATATAAATATATACAATTAAACGAAACAATTAATACATAAACCAAAAATTAACAAAAAAATAAATTAGCACAGTTCAAATAGTGGCAGTGTTTAACTGTCAAAGCAGCGCTACATGCGCGCACCCACGCGTTAGACAGTTGAATCACCCCAGCACTTCTCGCCTTCAACAGGTCACAACATGGGAGAGTTCCGAACAAATTTTATTTTAGGTTCGAAGGTCCTAGAACTCGGGATTTCGAACATGTCACTGATTTGAGAGTTCAGCGTGGGGCACAAATCTTTGATTAATAAAGCCTCTAGTATTTGTAGCCTGCCACGATCACTGATCTCAGCCAAAACAGGTTCCCTCTACTAGCATATTTCTAGTGAGGGCACCTCCGTGTTCTTTCTTAACATGATCCTTAGGGGCTCCTGTGGAGAGATGGAGGGTTAGACGCCTTGACAGCTTCGTTGTTGTCATACCGATGTAGGTAGAAGGAAGGGCTGCACAGTTCCCTTGAGTACATGAAAACTTGTACACCAGGTGACTATATATATATATATATATATACGAGTTCGAGATTAACAAAGAGCAACACACAAAGTAGGGAAACACACTTACAGACTCAAATTTTCGGGTAATCCGTCTTCAGGAGAAAAGAGAATGTGAGACCAAGCACGTTGTAGGCGCAACGGCAAGTAACCCACTTGCCGTTGCGCCTACAACGTGCTTGGTCTCACATTCTCTTTTCTCCTGAAGACGGATTACCCGAAAATTTGAGTCTGTAAGTGTGTTTCCCTACTTTGTGTGTTGCTCTTTGTTAATCTCGAACTCGTATTGTGTCCAGTTTGGATCGTATTTCGTTTTATCAGTGAATATATATATATATATATATTCTCTATCCAAGAAGACCTGCTGCCCACTTATACTAATATATATATATATATATATATATTATATATATATATATATATATATATATATATATATATATAATATAGTTGTTTTATTTAATGGGGATTCGGTCAATTTTCTACATTCAAAAATCAAACTCTCATTGCCAAACGTTTTGGTTTTATTTAAATCCTTCTTCATAGGCAGAAGTAAGAATTGTTTGAATAAGAAAATAAAATTTACATTATTTAAACGAACTAACAATGTTTACTAATCAAAAGTTTTAACTAAACTGTCAGTATCAGACTAGTAAACATTGTTAGTTCGTTTAAATAATGTAAATTTCATTTTCTTATTGAAATAAAATTCTGCCTATGAAAAAGGTTTGAAATAAAAACCGAAACGTTGGCAATGAGAGTTTAATTTGAATCTGAAGAACTGACCGAGTCCGGATAAACTTTAATTCTGTTACTATTTCACGGACGATACTTTTATCAATATAAATTGAAATCAAAGAAGTGATATTAGTTTTGTTTTGTGCAAAGCGTGCTAAATGATTACGACGTTTGTTTTTGGCAACACTTGATAGATAAAGACTGACCCACCCAGTAACCCCTCTTACTCTTCATAAGCTACTATCAAAATACCAGTCATCTCAAGATAAGAGTAATTCATAATAATTTTAATGACTACCTATAACGCTTCCTTCCCCAATTATAGGCTATAGGCCAGAAGTCTCGAATTCTGCAGGACTTTCACTCTATTTAGGACTTTTGTCCCACAGTGGGTAAAAACATATTGAGATGCAAGCTATAAATGTTTTTGAATTACCATTTATTCCCTCCAATAGGTGTTTATCACAAAACATGTTTTTAACTGATTATCAAAGGACCCACAACTTTGGATTGGTCCGAAAAATTTGGACAGATGATAAAGCAGGTTAAACATTGCAACTTTAAAGGCTGCATTGTTAACATCTTGAAATTATAAAATAAACTGCTTGGGATTTTCGAAGTAAATAAATTCAAAAACAGACCTCCTGATGAAGATCAATTTCAGCGAGAAATGACATTTTGATTAAAATTGTGAGTAAATATTGTTTTATTTTAATAAATAATAAATTTATTTATTATACCAAATGTAGGTAGCAGGAGTTGCTCTTGCACTATTAAATACTTTAAACATACAGAAAACAATGAAAAAACAAAATTTAAAGCAAATAATATAATAATGGGAACATCTATAAATAATATATTATATGTTCAAACCACAATAAGAAATGGGAAAAAAATACTAAGATCATTCAACAGTAACAAGCATACCAATGACTCTGACGAAGACCGTTTGTTACGGTCGAATGATCTTAGTTTTTCTGAGGTAAAATGGATAAACAAACAAAAATCTCCACACAAATGAAGTTTTATTCAACAGCAACAACGCATTTCGAACACTTTGTGTTCATCATCAGGAAGACACCAAGGATGTGGTGCTGAAGGGTTGGCCCAGTGAAACAACAAGTAGGAAATTGATACAACAAGGATTTTCTACTTGTTGTTTCACTGGACCAACCCTTCAGCACCACATCCTTGGTGTCTTCCAGATAATGAACACAAAGTATTCGAAACGCGTTGTTGTTGTTGAATAAAACTTCATTTGTTTGACTTTTGATGGTTTATCCATTTTACCTCAGAATGAGTAAATACCACACAATTACGGATTGCGTACTAATGATCCTAGTCTTTTTTTCCCCATTTCTTATTGTTATTTGAACAATGTTCTAGTAAACGAGTTTATTGTGAGTCTTGTTATCGATTATATAGTATATTATATATATATTAATATAAAAGTAAAGTTTATCAGGACTCTGTCAGTTCTTCAGGTTCAAATTGAACTATCATTGCCAATGTTTCGGTTTTTATTTAAAACTTCTCCCGTTTTCATAGGCAGAGGTATACAATTTTAAAAAAGAAAAACTAAGTATATGGCCAGGCTACCCAATGAGTATACTCAACTATACTGCACACTTCACTTTTCAATGTTTAGTGGAGTTCAATAAAAAAAAAAATAGGCAAACAAGGAAAACAGTGCAAGTAATTTGCGGCAGGTTAAATATTTGACTGTTTTAAATGAAATTGTGCAAGCAGAGATAAGAGATCCGTTGTACAGTGATTATCAACAATGACGTGACTGAAAGAGGGATCAGGTTACAAACATTGCGTTTAGGGTTTGTCGGTTTTTAAAAACAAGGTTTTTTTTTTGAGAAAATTATGAAATTCGAAAATCGGTTTTTTAGTAGAAAATATCGGCTTTCAATTTATGAATAACACTTTAAAAAAAATTTGAAAATGATAAATGTAGCCAAATGTACCAGATTGATGATAACACTATTGCAAGTGGTTTGGTTCTTGGAATCATATCGGTCCGATTTAATAATATGGTTATTATAAATATAATATGGTTATTATAAAAATATGAAAATATATTGTTTATATTTATTCGAACCCTTTGCTGAATAACTCGTTTCACTATTATAAACATATTTACATTCTTTTATGTGAAAATTATGCATACACAACGAATATTTGTTTTTAAAGTTATTTAATCTGGTCAACTTTTATTGCTTTTTGTTTTACTGATAAATAAAATTGATCAGTAAATAATTTCAGTCAAAAACTGCTTTTAATCACTCTAAATTTTTTTCTATAAAAATTCAAAACCGGTTAAAACCGGTTTTATTGAAAAATTACTATTCGAAAACCGGTTTTCTAAAATTCGGTTTTTGTATAAACAGTAATTGCGTTATTTCCTACTCATATTACCTTTAAAATAAACTTTTTAAACAGAAAGCAGTTTATGCTTAATTCATGTTCGACTGGTACATTTCAATACGCAATTACCGAATTATGGTCCGAATAAAGCATTCATAACTGTTTCAAAAATGCTCTGTAGTATGTTGACGCCTGAGGGCAGGATAGCTCAGTGGTTAAAGTACTCGCCTCTGGGCTGGTCTAGTTCGAGGTTCGATACCCACCTGGCTATCGATTTATTCAAGCGGGAGCTGAATAAATCTGAGTATGTCGTCCCTAAGACAAGGTTGTTAAGCCGTCGGTCCCGAGCCTACACAATGTCAAGTACTCGTTAAAGATCCCTTACACGAAATGCACTTGAGTTATGGAAAATTTAGGACTCCCAAGGTATAAATCTGTAGAATCCACCGATCAAACAAAAAGAGCCAGTAAACGGCTGACGTTAGCACCCGCCAGGACATCGGTTTAAACAATAAAAATAAATAAAAACAATAATAATGTAGACCTGTGTAAAAAAAAAACAAAACGATTATTGCATTAGAGGTAGATTAAAATTTAAATTAATACAATAACTGTGCTCCCTGGGGCAACTTTCTATTTTTTAAAATCAGAAATTACCAGAGAACTACTCATTTCCACTTTGTTATTATACATTTCTTACTTCTCCCAATGAAAAAGATTTAAATTTAAAAAAAAAACAAAAAACGAAGCATCGCGTCTGAAAACTAAAGAATTATTCGCAATTACTTATATATTTTGTACGATTACATCAGACGGTAATTATGACATTAATTATTATTAATCATGACAGGAAAACTTTCTGCTGTTGTTGACTCTTGTTTTCAGTCAAATGTTTAACTTGACTAAACACGAGGCGCTCCTCTGCAAGCATTCATATCAAACCGACCAATTGAACGGCCGACCCCCCACAAGGGTCTACCTTAGGATCCATAAGGATTCGGTCGACCCCCTACAAGAGGGAAAGTACCCGTTACCCCGGGATCAGGAGTTGCAATGATTTGACTCCTCTGGGCCCCGTTTTGGGTGCTCCTGGACTAGATGTTATAAAGAAAGGGATTAAAACCCCTTGTTGGCCAAACGCCACCTGGCAGTAAGGACTTGGTGGGAGGAGATCTTGTCTCGCTCTTTGTTAGATTAGTGAATGAAGGGAGGGTGCCATTCACACCCATCCCGAGTTCTGTTAGAGCCAAAAAGAGAGCAACTACCAGTGTTCCAGCCCACTTAGCTGAGATCGTGGTCCGTACCTACTGGAAAAGGCTGGGGTCTAGCTCCCGCGGATGCTAAGCAGGCATCCTTCCGAGAAGAAGGTGCTCCTCACGCAGCGACCCGAAGGTCTACCCAACCTGGGTGAGAACCACAACCACACGAGTCCAACCTCAAGGGCGGGCTGGAGAGAAAAACTCTTCCAGGGGCTCCCGCCACCCGTATTACCGACTTATTTTAAGAGTTTCGGATCAAACTCCGGACCGAGGTCCTACTGAACCTGCTCAGCTGCAGATAGGGTCAGTGGCCCTTATTGCCCCCGGTGATCTCACGTGTAAAGCCCATGCAGCTGTGGGCTAACTGCACGGCCCCGGAAGTGGCACTAATGTTGCCCCGGTTCAAGAACCTCGTGGAGTTTAAGTCATCCAGCCTATGGAAGAGACTGCATGGCCCCACTGCGGGCGGGTGGACGGATGAGTGTCAGTTTGGAAGACCCACCACCGAAATGGTACTGCACAAGGCTACCATTTTGACACTCTTTAAGAAAACCTTTCTACTGGTTTCTCGAGGATTGCGTCGAAACATTAACTAGTCCTGATTATAAGCCGACGTTTCGCCCAAGATTGTTGGGCAAGGCTAAAAACAATTTATTGAGAAAAGAAAGTACTCTTTTTAAACAAATCTCTGAAAACAAATCCATCCACAGAATATCAACTAACAGAAAACAAAAAACACAAATAACCACAAATTTTGAATTTTAAGAATCAGTGGTCGAGAAGCTAATATTTTATATAGAATAATAATATATTATTTTTCTTTATTATCGAGGTTTTGGTGTAGCTTCAAACCGGTCAAACAGTACACCTTTAAGTTTATGTTTCATCTATATTTGTAGACATCTTCAGGGCTACATCAATATAGAATTTAATTACAATAACACAAACAAAAATTATGAATAATAACATGAATACAATGGTCATGTCGTTCTTTCCTTGCAATAGCAAAATACTGTTTTTTTTTTTGTTTTTTTAAAAGCATGCTCCATATAGTATATTACAGGCTGTATCGAATCTTATTTAACATTAAAAATACAGATTACTATTAAATTAGATATTACATTACTTTGAATTTACCATTCAAATATACATTATAGATGTTTTTTTAAAGTCTATGAGGTTCACAAATTTTTTTAAAGACTAAGGTAATTATGTATATTAATTAAATAATGTAAGTTATAAAGATTTTTTCGATGTTATTGTAATTAAATTCTGTGTTGATTTAGCCCTGAAGATGTCTACAAATCTAGACGAAACGTCGGCTTAAAGGTGTATTGTATGAAGCAGGCCTGTGTAGTCGGAGCTACGAGTATTAGGGCCAACTCTGACTCAAACCATTAAACCTGAATAACCTAGTGAAAGAATACTAGACCAAAACTGAATAAAAAAGAAAAATAGTGTTCAATATATATATATATTGATAGATTGTATTGATTACTATATTGATTAATAGTGTTCAATATATATATGGCCGACATAAGAAAGCATTTAATAATATATGTATATATATATAATTAAAGTTACAGCTAGAGAACACAAGAAAAAGGACGAACACTCACGAATCTCGATTATTTCGGCGTCTTGCCGTCTTCAGGAGAGTAGAGAGAAAGAAAATAAAATAAAAGGAGAAAGAATGAAGGAACGGAGACGTAAATGCGTCCACTGGCCGATGTAAACTGGCGCGATACAATGACACGCAGTGCAGCCACCTTACCAACGTGAACCAGTGTAGGCTGTGAGTTAAAAAAATTATAAAAGTGATATTTAAGTAAAAGGGAGGAGAAAAGTAAAAAAGAGAAAGGAAAGGAAAAAAACATAAAACTAACTAAAATTAAACGAGAAAAAAAAATAAATAAATGAATAAATAAATAAAAATAAAATAAAAAAATCATCTGATTAAATTTAGACCAGGGGAATTTCTTGCACCCAATAACCAAATGAAGGCTTCCTCAGAAGCCCTTAGAGTGGTCTGGGTGTCATCATTTGAGAGTTTTCTTAATATTTTAACCCTGAAGCAATCGTTGAAGGGAAGGTTATGGAGATTGGCGTGGGTGGCAACAGGCAGCTGCTTGCGTTGACCAACGGATGACCTGTGACCATTCATACGGAGGCTAAGTGACGTGGAAGTCAGGCCCACGTAGAATGAGTCACATTGTGTGCAGTCCAGACGATAAACACAATTGCTGGAAGTGCAAGAACTAGCAAAGGAGAGAGGGTATGAATGGTTGTTCACTGTCGAAATGAAATGGCTGTCAGGATTGATGATGGGACAGGTGAGGCATTTCCTTCTGCCACATTGCTTTGTGCCAAAAGTGTCAGGTGCAGGCCTGGAGCGTTTAAAACTTCTATGGGAGAAGATATTGCCCAGAGTGGGGGGTCGTCTAAAGGAAATCCGGGGTGATTTGGTGAAAATATTGGAAGTGGTCGGAGAGGATGACAGGAGAGGGAAGAGTTCCTTGATGACTAAGCGTAACTTATTAATTGTGGGAAAGTATGTGGTGGTGAGGAAGGGGCTATTATTATCGGAAATGCAATTATTTCGAGGTGTATGAATGATTCCAGCCGGGATGATACGCTTGTCAAGAAGATGTTGGGGGTAGCCACGTTCAAGAAATTTATTTTTCAGTTGACTAATCTGGTGTCGTTTGTCCTGAATATTGCTACAAAATTATATATATATATATATATATATATGGATTAATTTACCACAATGAAAACAATTTTTCAAAACAATGCTCTAAGGCCTTTCGTTAACACCTAAGTGTTAACGATTCGTGTTAACGAAAGGCCTTAGAGCATTGTTTTAAAAAAATGTTTTCATTGCGGTAAATTAATCCATCTATTATATCAAGTGTTATTTTGATTATTATTCATATATATATATATACACGAGTTCGAGATTAACAAAGAGCAACACACAAAGTAGGGAAACACACTTACAGACTCAAATTTTCGGGTAATCCGTCTTCAGGAGAAAAGAGAATGGGAGACCAAGAACGTTGTAGACGCAACGGCAAGTAACCCAATATATATATATATATATATAATGTTCATGAGTGTGTTTGTATGTTTGTTTGTTCACCCATTTTCCGTGGAGATAGAGACCTGAACTTATTATAATATTCATTTTTGTTGTGATTGGCTTTGTTGTGGTTGTATTACATAATAGAACATTGTATAAGGGGGTCAGGGCAGTCTATAATCTATAATAAACTACTAAATTAGAGGTTAAAAATAAATAATTTTAGAAACAAACTTGAACACAACTGTCAGATAAAATACGAATTCTAAGGTAATATTATAAAGACACACTCGTTTCATTAATGTTATTTTATATTGGGTAAATAAATAGTAATTTCAATTTACAAGTTTAGTTTGTTTTAAATATATTTGATTGTGTATATAACTTGAATTGATGTTTTATTTATTTATTTCATAAATCCCTGAAGCCATCTTTATAAAGGAAAAAAGAGTTCGTTTTGTAATCATTTTTGGCTTTATAGTTGAGAGTTTGATTCTCAAGTTAGCCCCAGCATTAAGTCTGCTTGGTATTTGGTTTCTATGGCAGTTTAAAGGGAAAATCGAGTTTCACATAAGTAGGTAGAGGGAAATGGCAGTAATGTGTGAAGTGCTACTTTGCAATATTCGAAGAAAATTTGGGAATCAATAGTTCCAAAAATTGACTAGTGATTTATCCTAAATTTGAATAAAATTTTGACCACTTCTACTTATGGGTATACGTAGATATAATCATTATTCGGTTTCATGATTCACAAGAAATATAGAATAAAACCCACAAAAAAAAAATTTTTAGACAAATGTTTTTACTAAATGTTTTTCACGGAACCCCAGACAGTCTGTTAAGGAACCCACTTTGGGAACCTGTGCTGTAGATCATTTGACTGAAACATTCAAAACTGAACAAGCAGGATATACAATAAACAGAATGTTATAGAAGGAATCACCTGAGGCCAAGTGAGAATTGAAATTGAGCCTGTTGGAGAGGGTCTGTTTGACAAACTCGTAGGAGGAGAAGTACAGGGCATGAGCGGGTCCTGCCCCTGCCACAACGGCCTGAATACCTCTGACAGGCCGCAGGAGTCCCTCGGTGGCCACCATGCGCAGCATCACTTGTCTGATGCTGCCCCCGACCAGCCGCAGTTCACTCGTCAGACTCTGCATTCGGGTCTGCCAACAGAAACAGTCTTACTGCCGCATAGTTAGGACAATTAGAATAACTAAACAACAAACATGGTATAATGGAACGCTTTCACAACATCCAGCTTCAACTGTATACTAGTCAAGGATAGATCCTTGATGATGGATGTATTCCGAAACACATCAAAGACAGATACTTGAAGATGAATGTATTCCGAAACACATCAAGGACAGATCCTTGAAGATGGATGTATTCCGAAACACATCAAGGACAGATCCTTGAAGATGGATGTATTCCGAAACTTATTAACTAGCAGACGTGCCCGTATTTGACGGGTATTTTACAAAAATTTAGACACGATACGTGTTTTTCAAAATATCAAAAAAGTTATAGAGTAGGAAGAAAAAATGTATTTATTAACACAGTGTTACGTAAGTGCCTCTGTATACACCACATTAGCTGCATGTCCATGAGGTGCATGGAACCTCTGACCCTTCAGCATGCAAAATACAGATGACCATGTGAAGACACTTGGTCCCACTCACCTCAATTCCTGCTGTTGACAGAGTTTGGCCTTGCGACTATTTACCGTCATTGGAAAACCGACGGGAAATTGCAACCGTTAGAATTGAAAGGAACAGTTGCTAGGTATCAATGGTATGCGTGGTATGAACACTGACTCCCCAGTACACACCCAGTCATGATGTCAGCCTCTATGACGGCTAAAACACCAGTTGACGGATTACAAACATGAAATTCAAAAATATCTCCTTATGAAAGGTTAAACAGTATAGTTTTTTGGTGAAAGTTCTTCAACGGAAAGGAATATGGTAAATTATGTAAATTTAGATTTTTTTTTCTGCTAAACTATTAAATAGAATATTTTATTGGAAAAATTAACAAATTTTGGAACATTGTCAAAGGTGATATATCCATAACAATTGCGAAATTAATCCGGAAAACTTCATTTTCGTATTTAATCTTGGCTTAATATCAATACTACATGATAAGAATCTTATTGTGAATGTTGGAAGATGAAATATTTATTACTCTGAAAAGGGAAATTATGACGTTTCACTTGGAGTCACTTATAAGATTGCTATATCAATCAAGAATTACATTTCTCACTAAAACTAACAAAATGAAGATAGTTAGACTAATTCAGAAAGAGTTCCAAATACGTTTACCACCCGAGTTAAATATGTTTACATTAAACGTAATCAAGTAATTGAGCAGTGAGCATGATGTTTACTTATAGTAAAGTTAAGTGTAGACCGCTCCAAATGTTATCATCCACACTTGTTGTGCAGGTAATCAGAGACACAGTTCGCTAGTACAACAGAACAACTTGCCTGTATCCACGAGCAGGTTACTAAAAATAACTCCGACTTTGACCCGACTCAACCAACAAGCCAAACTTCTTTCTTATAACAATATCTCTCACAAGCCGTCAAATATCTCCAGAAATGAAGATAAAAGGTAATCTTTTATTAGGTGTATTTTTCTAAAGGATATTCTTCCCTATAAAACAGCATTATTTCATTTCTCTGATTAATTGTAAGGTGAGAAGGTATAAAAACCTAAGTAAATATAAATAATTATTTATTAATAATTCATGAACATTATTTTATTCATAAAAAAAAAAAAGGGTAAAATGACAATGTAAACAATTTCGGGAACAGACTGTTTAAAAGAAAAATGAAGAATACACAAGGATGAAGAAGTGATGAAAGCTCATATATATATATATAAAACTTAAGTTTAACGGGACTCGGTCAGTTCTTCAGGTTCAAATATATTTTAACCTGAAGAACTGACCGAGTCCCGATAAACTTTAGTTTTGTTTCTATTCCACGGTCGATACTTTTATATGAAAATGGTAAAACAATACTAAGATCTTTCAACCGTCACAAGCGGTCTTCGTCAGAGTCAAAAACCCAACTGGGTTTTGGGTTATACTAACAGAGTCAGTTGGGTTTTTGACTCTGACGAAGACCGCTTGTTACGGTTGAAAGATCTTAGTCTTGTTTTCCCCTTTTCATATTGTGGTTTGATCATTGATTGTTATTTCACGTGTTTATGTGAATCTTTATATATATATATATATATATATATATATATATATACACTTTTTCGTTAGAAATACGATCAGAAACGGACAAATATAGTTCAATTTAGAAAAAGAAACATAGAGAATATATTTGGTTCTTGGTTCTTGAACCAGTGCGCTTGGTTTCCCTCTCTTATCTTTCCTGAAGACGGTTCAAACCGAAAATTAGAGACTGTTAGTGTGTGCTTTTAATTTCTCTATGTTTCTTCTTCTAAATTGAACTATATATATATAAGGTTAGTTAGCTTCAGCTACTCAAAGGGACTAGTTCTGCCTGATGACGACGAATGTCCAACTATCGTTGTGAGTCTTTTTTGTGTGTGTTTTTATTTGTTTTTCTCTTTCCTGCGTGAACTATAGTTTTGTTTCTATTCCTCGGTCGATACTTTTATCAATATTTATATATATATAGTTATTGTTTTGGATGCCATTGAAGGAAAATTCTGAAATATATTTAAAGACTAATTCATAAGAATACATTGACAAGAAACCTGTTTGCTAATCACTCAAGACTAAGCACAAAGCTGTTCATGTCTGGTAGACGAAAGGCTATGAGAAGCTTTTGAATTTTAATTAGTACTATTACATAATGAAGAGTTGACTAATGTCACTTGAAGACCTGTCAGACTGCAGACTGAGTGAAGGCTGAAGTTAGATGATAGTGATGACACAGAGGACCTAAAGGAAAGGTCAGGCTTTAAATCAATGACTTTATAAAAATGGCTCAAATCGAGGAGGAGCTTTTAATAGAAAATTATTGCCATTGTCAGCCAAACTTAGATATCGACCAGACCTTCCTGGTATCACCAAATGAAAGCAGTAAAACCAAATAGACCAAATAAAACACAGAAAAAAGATACGAACACACTTACCGTCTTTAATTTTCGGTTGAACCGTCACCAGGAGAATTGAGATAGGGACACCAATATGTATATATATAGTTTAATATAGACAAAGAAACATAGACAAATCAAAAGAACACACTTACAGTCTCTAATTTTCGGTTTGAACCGTCTTCAGGAGAGATAAGAGAGGGAAACCAAGCGCACTGGTTCAGAGACGGTTGAAGACCCAACCCGGTCTCCAACCGTCCCTCTCTTATCTCTCCTGAAGACGGTTCAAACCGAAAATTAGAGACTGTAAGTGTGTTCTTTTGATTTCTCTATGTTTCTTTGTCTATATTGAACTATATTTCTCCGTTTTGGATCGTATTTCCAACGAAAAAGTGTATATATATATATATATATAAAAAGATTTCACATAAACACGTGAAACAACAATCAATGATCAAACCACAATAAGAAATGGGAAAACAAGACTAAGATCTTTCAACCGTAACAAGCGGTCTTCGTCAGACTTCGTCAGAGTTGGGTTTTTGACTCTGACGAAGACCGCTTGTTACGGTTGAAAGATCTTAGTCTTGTTTTCCCATTTCTTATTGTGGTTTGATCATATATATATATATATATATATATATGCGATCTCCAACCGTCGCTTCGCAAGTGCGCTTGGTGTCCCTATCTCAAACTCTCCTGATGACGGTTTAACCGAAAATTAGAGACAGTAAGTGTGTTCGAATCTTTATTCTGTGTCTATAGTTTAATGTGAAATGTTTGTTGTCCTTTGTGGATTGTTTCTTTTTGACAATATATATATATATATATATATATATATATAAAAACTATAGTTTATCGGGACTCGGTCAGTTCTTCAGGTTCAAATTAAACTCTGATTGCCAACATTTCAGTTTTTATTTAAAACCTTTTTCATAGGCAGAAGTATAAATTTTGAAACAGAAAAACTAAATATTGCATTACAAATAATTTTACAAAGAAAAATAATTTGTAATGCAATATTTAGTTTTTCTGTTTCAAAATTTATACTTCTGCCTATTAAAAAGGTTTAAAATAAAAAAAACCGAAACGTTGGCAATGAGAGTTTAATTTGAACCTGAAGAACTGACCGAGTACCGATAAACTTTAGTTTTATTACTATTCCACGGTCCATACTTGTATTAATATTTATATATTTAAATATATGTCCAAATGCGAAGTAAAGTAACACAGATTAAAGAAACACATTTACCTACTCAATTTTTAAGAAAATTACAGTTAGTGTTTTCCTTTACCCTGTGTGTTTCTTGTCTTCTTATTTCAACTTGTTTTGTCTAATTTGGATGGGTTTCCAAAATTTAAATTAATAAATCCAATATTAATAATAATAAACTTTTTGAATTGATAATTTTCATTGAGGGAATTAAATAATCACGTAATCGATTATTACCATACAATGAATTTGATCTACAGATATCAAATTCATTGTAGTCTGCCTGCTTCCAAAGCAGTCCCAAACTGCATTACTAATATGAATAACATTTCACACGTCAGGTTTGACCTTGGGAAGGTTATAGCCAGGTTAAATTGACTGCACGTCAAAGAGGGTGACGTCACAGTGAAGATAGCTGCTCTCTTGTGGTACCACAAACAAGAAAAGGGCTATTCTCCCCTGTCACTGGTCAACCGAACCATCATGAGAGAACAATGAATTTAATTATTGTTCAGAATTTAATTAGATCCTGATATTAGTGGATGCTAAGTACTCAATATTATCTTCTAATTTGCCTTCCTTCTTTAAGCCAGACCACAGAGCATTGACAAAGAAAGTGAGGAACCGACTCTTCCTCGCTTTGACAAGCTCTGCAAATATCACTTGGCTCCAGACCCAACATGGTGACATGCTTTCCTATTAGCCAATGTCCAGTGCAAACACCAATCACAATGGCTACTATTCCCCCTACTCCCAGAAACAAGTTCTTTAGTCCTTCTGAAATTGCAAGAAGACCATAGATGCTTCGAAATGAGGCACGTGTTCTCCCTGGTCCACCTTTGATTAATACGGTCACTGATACTTTGTCGAATCCAAAGTTTACAAGAAGGACACTAAGTGTTCGAAACGCGTTGTTAGTTTTCATAGTCAACTCTTTTGTGGAGACGTAATTTTTGAAATTCCCAGTATATATATATTAGTGTACTTTGGTAGCAGTCCTTCGGATATACATACTTGTACATTGATCGAAACGCGTCGACTACAATTGCTGACCACCTCAACCGTTGTTCTAACAACGAAAAAACTGTTTTTCGGCAAATCGAAGTTCTCGAGAAGAAACTTATAGACAGGAACTACTCTGTCGTGTTCAACAAAGCATATATATATATATATATATATATATATATATATATATATATATATATAATATAACGCTTAAAATAAACTGTGACACATTACGGTCGAAAAATTGAAAAGTGAGTCTTTGTTATGTTTCAGTCTATGTGTCACAGTTTATTTTAAGTGTTATCTGTCCTACGTGACCGTTTGTCAACGTGACAAACAAAATTATTAAGAAAGCATGTAGAAAAACGACTTTAATAAAATACTCACATGTTCAAAAACAGACAAGCTTTCGACCATCATAGGCCATCTCCGGGTCTAACACTTTGTCAAAATCGTGTTAAATGAATATAACAATTCTCAAAAGAAAAAGAAAAAACTGAACAGAACTATTTCAACATAAATAAAACAGGAAACAATACAACAAGTGAATGCAAAATCAAAAGCAGGTTCTAGCATGGTAGCGACAACGTTCAGGTTAGACCCTCAATTGTTGCAAACACTACTAGATTCTGGCTTTCTAACAAGTTTGAAACCATTATCAAAAGTGGTGCTACTTGGAATAACATTAGGGTCATAACTTTGAATATTGAGGGTAGGATTAGTATCTTTGATATAAAGGGCTTAAGGGATAATCTATTCTTGTCATTATTGTATTGCAGTACGGAAGTTCCTTCAACTAACATTTCTCTGGTGAGTTTAATCCCATGAGCTTCTTCTGTATGTTTTTTCCTGTATATATATATATATATATATATATATATATATATTTTCTATGGGTTGTCCGGGGAAAGGAATATGATTCGATGCGATGTTGACCAATGGGAGTAGAGTTACAGGTCCAAGCGTAAGGTCCCAGTTGCCCGCTGCTCAGCAAAAAGCCTTTGCGTTCTGCCAATAGGTATAGAGGTTGCACAGTCCCTCTGTGTTAAATGATGTTTGGCAGAAAACACTCAACTGAAGAAAAAACATGAACATAAGAAACCGAAGAGAACAATATACAAAACCTACAACTTGAAGATGTTTCTACGAGAAGAAGTTGGATTCCAGTGTCAACATCTCTTAATAATCAAGAGGGACTGTGCAACCTCTACCCCTGTTGGCATGAAGATGAAGGCGGCTTTTCGCAGTAAACAACCGAGAGTATCATTTAAATATCCAGCAATATACGTAACAGAAAATAGTAAACAACAACAACACCAACAACCACCACAAAATCAAAAATAGAAAGGGAACAGGAGTTCACTGTAAAGTGAGGCTAATGTTTTCTGCCAAACATCATTTAAACACAGAGAGGACTGTGCAACCTCTATACCTATTGGCAGAACGCAAAGGCTTTTTGCTGAGCAGCGGGCAACTGGGACCTTAACGCTTGGACCGTAACTCTACTCCCATTGGTCAACATCGCATCGAATCATATTCCTTTCCCCGGACAACCCATAGAAAACTGTATATAAGGACCAACGTCTGGGCCATTTCCTTGCCTGAAGATAACCAGAGAATGGTTGAAACATGTCGCAAATACCACCACCAGGTCAACAGTGCAGAACTTTTCATCACCTACCAGCCACCCATCAATAGCAGCAATAACATTCAACTGAAGAAAAAACATGAACATAAGAAACCGAAGAGAACAATATACAAAACCTACAACTTGAAGATGTTTCTACGAGAAGAAGTTGGATTCCAGTGTCAACATCTCTTAATAATCAAGAGGGACTGTGCAACCTCTACCCCTGTTGGCATGAAGATGAAGGCGGCTTTTCGCAGTAAACAACCGAGAGTATCATTTAAATATCCAGCAATATACGTAACAGAAAATAGTAAACAACAACAACACCCAACCACCACAAAAATCAAAAATAGAAAGGGAACAGGAGTTCACTGTAAAGTGAGGCTAATGTTTTCTGCCAAACATCATTTAACACAGAGGGACTGTGCAACCTCTATACCTATTGGCAGAACGCAAAGGCTTTTTGCTGAGCAGCGGGCAACTGGGACCTTACGCTTGGACCTGTAACTCTACTCCCATTGGTCAACATCGCATCGAATCATATATCTATCGATAATAAAGATTTCACAGACAATGGCATCTGCTGAAATAACAAGTCAATGATCAAAACCACACATATGAAATGAGAATTTAACACACACCAGACTAAGATACTTTCAACAGTAACAAGTGGTCTTCGAATCAGAGAATCAGAAACCCAACAGTTGGGCTTTTGACTCTGACGAAGACCACTTGTTACGGTTGAAAGATCTTAGTCTTGTTTTCCCATTTCTTATTGTGGTTTGATCATATATATATATATATATATATATATAATATATAGCAGTTTGCTTTTCAACGCGAGTACTTCGCACTTCTTCCCGATGACGACGGATGTCGAAATATCGAAGTGAGTTCTGTAGTGTCTTTCTGTGTTCTTTTCTATGTGTTAAAGTATATATATATATAGATTATTGAAAATAACACCAAATTATCTACCTGAGATTATCTACAATTAGATTAAAAACAATACTGAATAAGCACTGCCAATTTCTAACTAAAAACAATAGACGAGAAGACAGCCAGCAAGAGAGATGAGATATGAAGGTATTTTATAAGGTTCAAAGTAGCAGGCTGATGATGAGTGTGCCTTGTTTACTATGAAATTATAAGCGTAAGAGTGGGAGATAACAAAATCAAAGGTAGACAGCATACTGCAATAACACCCCCACAGTCTTCACAAGAGGTAGTGACATAACAAACTGAACAAAGGAAACGATAAAATATTTTAAATAACTCTTAGCAAAAGAGCATGTGTGACAGCAAGCCATATATAGTATGACCTAATTGAATAATATTAACATTATCTGCGTGTTATCACGTCACAGTATAACAACTTCAAAATGTTATTTCCTCTAAAAAAGGAGGATTTCCTGAACCAATTAGTAATAATACGAATATTTTACACGATACACAAATTAGAATCAATTAGTTAAAATACAATGTACACACTTTGTTATGCTGGAGCGTCTCTTCGAACAAAAAACGTTTTCAAATCAACAGAAGAAGTAAGAAAATTCAGAAAAATAACAAACCTAATGACTTCACGGTTAAAGTGAAACAAACGTCCTGATTTTGGCAGTACATCTCCCGCGTCCCGCCAATTTTTAAAAAATGTCCCATTTTGTAGAAAATATTTGCATTTCTTATTTTAAATATATCTACTAAAAAAAAAAATATTTTATCTGTTATTTATTAAATACTATGGTGAATATAAAGAAATAAAAAATATATGAAAAAAAACTACATAAAATGCATGCAGAATAAACTAAATGAGGCAATGTAGCGTGGTGTAGGAGCATTGTCATTACGTCTAGGCTTAATTCAGATAAATGCAGACAGTGCGGTGTATCATGTTACGTTTGACTCACTATTTGATTGAAGAAGTAAAGAAATAGCAAGATTTTCACAACAAATAGAAAGTGTTTTTTCTAGAATCAATGAAATATGGACAACTCAAAAAACGCAGTTGAACATTAATAAAGCTTTCAAATCTATATTAAAAATAAAATATAATTCGACCAATTCATGTAAAATATTTCAGGACATTTCAATAAATGATCCAAATCTATGGCAAAGTATTCACTCGGATCAAAAATATGATAGTAAAAGAAAATCATCATTTTTTTTAATTAAAAAAAATTATTATTAATAATCATGATGTTCAAGTTATTATTTTTTTACAAATATTTTTATAGTTATCAATAATTAATAATAAATACATTTTTGTAGTTTTTTACTTTTTCTTACTGTACTCCTTTGTTTCCCCAAACATCCCTTTCTGGACATTAGTCCTTTCCTGCGCTTTCACCTTTTTAAAATACCACTCTTCCCTCCCACTCTTCTCAACTCCTCACCAGATGTTTTCTGCATCTAGTGTTCAGTTGGGTTTTTGACTCTGACGAAGACCGCTTGTTACGGTTGAAAGATCTTAGTCTTGTTTTCCCATTTCTTATTGTGGTTTGATCATACGATCTCTACGATCATACGTATATACGAGTATATAGCTAAATTGTAATTTTCATTTCATCCTATTCGTGCCGCTTAGTCTCAATGAATAAATCGTCACTTTTTCCATGGTTGAACTTTCATCGACATCTCAACTGCATGCATTTCCAATGAGGACTTTTATTTTCAATCTACATGAAAGTATTGCATACGGCTTAAAATTTAGATTTGAGTTTTCAAAAGATTTATACATTTCCAAGTCACTTGAGAGTTACAGAAATAGATATCACAAATTAGTGAAATGTATATGTTTCGCCCCTAGTGGGGCCATGTAGCTATACCACAGGTTTCATTGGCTTTATTTTCCACGTTGTTCTTCAAATCGGGATGCTACAAGGGCCACTGACCCTACCTGCAGCTAAGCAGGTGCAGTAGGACCATTGGTCCGGAGTTTGATCTGAAACTCTTAAAATAAGTCTGTTCTACGGGCGGCGGGGGTCCATGGAGAGATTTTCTCTCCATCTCGCCAACTGAATTTGGACTCGTAGTGGCTGTTGGTTCTCACCCAGGTTGGGTAGACCCTTGAGGTCACTATGTGAGAAGCAGTAACTTCTCGGGCGGATGCCTTCTTCGCATACCGGGGAGCTAGAGCCCCAAACCTTGACCAGTAGGAATGGACCACGATCTCAGCTAAGTGGGTTGGAATACTGGTATGGCTTTAATAGACGCTTTGGCTTTTGATGGGCTACTCAGAGTGGAGGAAGAATGAATACAGCTCTATCTCGTGCCCTTTATATTCGTAAAGACAGATCTATGGATCTACTCTAACTGGAAATTGGACCTTCCAGGTGGCTTTAGCCAACGAGAGATTTTTAATCTCTCCATTTTATGTCTTGCTACGTACCAAGACTCACAAAAATGGGGCCCTAATGGGCCAAATTAACTGTCATTGCAACCCCTGATCACGGGGTAACGGGAATTCCCTCCTCGTAGTGGGACGACCCAACTCCTAAGAGTCGTATGGTAGTCCATAAAGTGTCAGCATAGGTAGTGCCTGGTCATTATAAACGTGAATGTGAGTAAGTACAAACAGATATCACAATTAAACTATCTTAAAACATTGAACACAATAATAGTTATTAAACTAATACTTCTTGCCATCAAGAACACACTCAAAACATCGGTGCAACTTATAGCATTCTACCTACCTTCCACTTGGTTATCTACCACTTTACAATATGATTTCATAGTAAACAACGAAAAATTAATCACAAGTATGTTAAGAAGAAATAAAATATTCTTTCAATGTATTGATGTAGAAAATTCAACAGTTGCTGTGATTATATGACTGGCTGCAAAGTTGGACTTACTGAACAACAAAAGAGTACCTCAACAGCATTTGCAATCATTTAGACCAGAGCTTCCCAAAGTGGACAGACACAGACTGTCTGGGATTCCGTGAAAAACATTTAGTAAAAACATTTTTCTAAAAAAAATTTTTTTTTTGTGGGTATGGATTTATTCTATATTTCTTGTGAATCATGAAACCGAATAAAGATTATATCTACATATACCCATAAGTAGAACTGGTCAAAATTTTATTCATATTTAGGATGAATCAATAGTCAGTTTTTGGAACTATCTAATTTCCAAATTTCCTGCTATTGTAAAAGTAGCACTTCACATATTGCTACCATTTCCCATTATCTACTTCTGTGAAACTGGATTTTCCCTTTAAACTGACATAGAAACCAAACAGCGAAGTAGACTTAATGCTGGGGCTAACTTAAGAATCAAACTCTCAACTATAAAGCCAAAAATGATTACAAAACGAACTGTGTATTAAAATTGCTAGTAATTCTGTTTTATTTGTTATGCACTTGTGGAAAATATGAAAATTAAAATCTTTTAGTTTTGAATTTTTATTCGAAAAATACACATTGTAGTAATATTACTTTTTTAATTGTTTTTAAACATACATACTATTTTAAAAGGCATATGAAAATATTTATATTATGATTATATAAAATCATTAGAATCTGGGGTTCCCGGGAAAGTTACTGGAACCAAAAAGGGTTCCGCGTCGAAAAAAGTTTGAAAAACTCTGATTTAGACCATTACTGTTGGAAAATTCAGAGAAAACACCATGATATATTTCCAGCTTTCTTGAACGATATACGAGTAACATATGTTTACAAACAGTAACAGAATAAATTTTTGACGAATATTGTATATTTTATTATTTTAATTTTGTAAACTTTGATTATGTTTCGAATGAATTGTAAATTTTTTTGTGAAATGAATTGGGAATAATTTCGAATAAATGCATACCTACAAACAGTTTATTATTTATGGTAGATACCATAGTGGGTGGTAGATGGCAGACTATAGTAGAAAATCAAAGGTAGGTAGCATACTATAGTAGCACTAAAAAATCTGTTGGGAGAGTATCGACTATGCAGTTTGCACATCGGTGAACAAAACTATGCAGAATTTGAGTCAGCCATTTTCTAAACATCTATAATCTATATTCTTTATTTGTTCGTACCAGTGTACGACTGGGCTCGAACACAGGTGCTCCCTGGTGAAGATGACTGGTCATCACTAATACAGTGACTTGGTGAATACTTATAGTTATAAAATTGAATTTAGAATTATTTTACTCGGGAGATGAAAAAATCTAAGAACGTCGTTCATCGGAGAGGACATAAAGACGTCGGTCACGAGCCTCTACAACAGTGCTTCTCAAACAATGTATTGGTGCACCCTGGAAGGTAGCCAGGTGACAGAAGAATAAATTTATATGGTAGATTTATATTTTAAAAATTTGAATCATTTTCATGTATTTTAGAAACTTTTGAGTTTTCAAGTCTGAATCAAGTCTAATTGACATTTTGAACTGGAAGGTAAATTTCTTTATTTTTTAAGCAGATATGGATAATACTATTTTACTTTCCTTGGGGATTTATTTAATTTTTTTCTGATCTCTCTATCCCTTAAAAAAACTTTTCCTTATAATTTCCTATGATTTTCTTATTTTCAAATTTCAACATTAAATCTTCTATATTAAAATCAGAGATGCACCCCAAATTTTGGTTATTTCATAGGTGCGTCTGGAAGTAAAAAAGTTTTAGAAACACTGCTCTACAATGTCAGGTACACGTTAAAGATCTTTATCCCAAATACAATTAAATTTGGCAAAATTTAGACTTCTCAATGTAGAATGTTCATTATGTGCTATCACAAAGGGGCCAAGCCTTTGGTTTATGTGTGTTCGAGGGAACGTGATTGCCCCTGGACTGCTAGGTTCGGGAATCAATACCCACTCTGGCCCTCGATTTATTCACGGAGGAGGTGAATAAATTTGAGCACATCATCTATAGGAGAGGACGTTAACATGTCGGTCCCAAGCCTGTACGATTCAGGTACTCTACACAGGTGCCATACAGTTGAGTTAGGCAAAATTTATGACCTCCAATGTAGTAAAATATTTTTGTGATGTATCAAAAAGAACCATTCTTCGGCCTATATATCTTCCGATTGTAGGATTGCCATTGCAACCTAACATAACCTAGCCCAGTGGAAGCCTGTTTGTCTATGAACTGGTAGATCGGGGACTTCAATTTAGGCATAATTTAAAACCCGAAATGTAGAATGTTAATTGTGTGGTATCACAAAAAGGTCAAACATTGGTCCATGTGTGTTCTCTCGTGGGATACCCACTGTAACCTAACCTTCATTCATATTTTTTTTTTTTAATTACGAAAAAGTAAACTATTGGAACAGATCATATGTGGATTATACAATATATATAAAAATTAATAATCAACAATAACTCTGGATATAATATATGAATTAAACATCACAATAAACAAATATATATTAATTACAATGCTCTAAGGCCTTTCGTTACAACATCATTAGAGAGCTAAATATAATAACAAAATATAATAATAATAATATTAATAATAATAATAATAATAATAATAATAATAAATATAAATAATAATAATAAAATATATAATAATAACTAAAAATATAATAACAAGTTAACCTGGTTGATTGAAGTCTTCAGGATTGCTGGCATCCCTGTCTGAATTTATTGTTCCTAAAATTGAAGGAGTCTTCACTTGCTTACTTAATTCTTTTATTAATATTTCATCTAGTTTGTAAAGACTACAAACAAGTTTCATCTTTACAAACTAGATGACACATTAAATTTAGACAGGGATGCCAGCAATCCTGAAATCTTCAATCAACCAGGTTAAGTTGTTATTATATTTTTTGTTTGGTTCATTTAGATCTCTGATGATGTAATGACAGACCTTAGAGCGTTGTAATTAATATATATTTGTTTATTGTGGTGTTTAATTCATATATATATATATATATATATATATATAAACTCTAATACTAGCCAAGAATCATAAAACAGTATATTTTACCAAAGCCAGCAATAATTGAGGGAATCAGAGATACGAATATTTCAACGACCGTATTGGTAAAAAGTAAAAAAAAAGAAAAGATTGTTTATCCATAAATCACTGCTTTACTTTGTCCTAAAATAATGGTAGGATCTCAAGATTTGTTGGCAACAGAGGACCAGTGTTGCCACCAGTAAGTGGCGAAGCCAACTACAAAGAGTCACAGATTGATGTTAAAAAAACAAACATTAATAATATGGTACGTACATAGCATGTAAATGTGGAAAATAAAAAGTCAAGTAATATAAACAATGCAGCAGAATATCAGATATAACGAAAGTAACATCCACATAAAGGGATTATAAGTAGTATGCAGAGATGACCTTGAAATCATTCCCCCACCACCTCACAATCAATGTGCCTGAATACCAGCAAGCCAAACTTAAAAATTCATTAATCATTTCAAAGCACTTACTGAAAGTCCAATTGAAAGCAACTATAAGCTAATTATCACATTAAATTCTTAGTTCTGAATGATATTGCTATTGATACTCAGAAATTGATTCTCCGTCTGAATTATACACTTGTATGAAACTAGGACATTTCTTCACCTCCGGTAATAAGTCCTGAAAACAATTAAACACCAATAAATATCACTTTACAGAAAAAAATTACTTTCTAAGAATGAAATACTATTTGATAAAATTCAATTTAACCATTCAATTCAAATAAAAATTACAATATAATTCAAATTAATGTTACTAAAACGGTATGTTCCCCCCCCCCCCCTCCTAAGCGTATACCATTTATTATAACTAAATTGCAACTAATTCTTTCTTTTGAATAATCTGGTATATGACATCAAACGACTTGTATTCACTTCATCATAAATATAATTTTTTTCCAAAAAAATAAATTAAATTTAAAAACTTTGAAAGTAAAAAATAAATAAATTTAAAATTTTATTATTTTAAATAATTTCAAAAAAGAAATCTATTTATAATCTAGACTAGAAATTATAAATAAATAAAAAGTTACTTCATAATAACCAATAATTAAAACTTAAAAAAATTATAAATATCTCTAAGATGAATCAAATAATAATGAAGTCATTCATTGTCATTAAATGAAATTATAAAATAATAAAGTATTAAATGAACCCAAACATATGTAATGCCTCCAAATGTTTACTAATTTATTTGCAGAAAGTCCTGTTGAAAAAATAATGTTTATATTATTTCTAGAGAAAAATGAAACCTTTGATTTCTCTCAATTCAATTAATTTGGATCAAATTTAATATTTATTATCTTTGTTTGACTGCCTTTCATTTAATATCCAACTCAGAGCCTTTATTTATTTATTTAATTAATCAGAGCATTTAAAGAATAAACTTATTTATTTTTCACAAATAAACAAGTTGTATTAGATTTTTTTTTTAAACTTTTTTACCTAGGGATAATTTCTATGCAGATCATACAGAATGAATTTTTAGTGACACCTAAAATAAATAAAATAATAATGAAGAAATTCATTATCATTGAATGAAATTATAAAATAATAAAGAATTATTAAACCCAATATATTTAAAGATATATTGGCTATATCTTTGTTGTTGGCTAGGACACAAGGGAATAGGAAAGGAAAAGAAAAAAAAATACAAACTATAGAGATTTCAATCAAAATCGTGTGACAATAACATTATTTATACCCCAAACAAAAAAAATTTTTTTTTTTTCAACTATACCACCCCCACCCCAACTCCGAAATGCACGTCGTGATGAGCTTACTGTTTCCTATTAGGGCTAACAGTAGGCGCCAGGCTAGCTCAGTGGTTAACGTACTCACCTCTGAACTGATAGGACCGGGGTTCAATCCCCACCTGGACCTCGATTTATTCAAGCGGGAAGTGAATAATCTGAGCACGTTGTCTCTCGGAGAAGGACGTTAAACCGTCGGTCCCGAGCCTGTACGATATCAGGCACTCGTTAAAAAGCTTAACACATTCTTGGACAAAAATTATGTATACGTATATAAATCTACAAAATTAATAGGAAAATTATAAATATTAGATCTTTCAAAGTAGTTTATTTGTCAGAACTCCAACAAAGCTCTTTGAGACGAACTGTCTAGAAAGGTTTTAGAACAGTACTATTACTTTGTAAAGTCAGGGCTATTTGATTTTTTTTGGCTTTTGATTTTTTTGATTTATTCTTTTAATGAGTTTTTAAAAACTCATTTACCTATTCTAAATATACTTGAGTTAGGCAAAATGTAGGACTCCCACTGTAGAATCAATATTCATTGTGTGGTATCATAAAGGGCCAATACTCGGCCTACTTTGTTCCCTTGTGGGACTACCACTGCAACCTAACCTATCCTAGGGCTAACAGTAACTTAAATGGGAAATTTTATTAATATATCTCTTATTAAGATAACTTACACTTACACACAGATACATTCACACAAAGTTAAGTTGTGCACCGGACAACGCTAGACCACAAGGGTAAAGGAGAACCCCCTAAACTAAAGTGGGAGACACTGTGGCAGAATTCAACAATAGAAATGATAAAAAAAATAGTATTTCCTCACTATAAAATACAGATTAGAATTAAAAAAACTTATCGATTCACCGGCAAACAGCGCAATTCTATTCAGGACAGGAAATCCAAGAAGTATCTCCACTGGGACTGGGTATAATAAATTCCAACTTTTGTGTCTGTTCTGGAAATCAAGTACAGATCGTGGGTCACCTACATGGATTCAGCCTATTAAATTCACAAATGTATGAACTACAAAAAAAAACCACTATGCCATTAGGGAAAAAAACCAGACACAAACAAACACACTTAATATCCGAAGAGACAATATTATTATTTAAAAAATTAATTACTTTAGTACTATCGCTTCTTATAAACGTATATAGCTAATATTAAGCTTATTAGCATAGGTTTTTTGACACTTTTCCTTATTAAGGGATATTTCTTGCAAGGTCAAATTGCATTATGATAATCAAAGCGGTCAAACTCTAGCGTTTTTGCAAACTTTTAGACTAGAGAGAGAGACCAGAATATTAGTGTTAAAGCCTCCTCACCTTCAGAGCAATATCAGGGACAGAAAGTGAGCCCCATTTGCTAAAATATATTTCAAAATACCTTAAATAGTTAAAAAATATAAGAAAAGAAAATTTAAAGTATACTGTGTAAAATAAATTAAATATTAATTTGCCCCAAATCTTTTCTATTTCTTTTAGAGAAAGCCCTGCTGAAAAAAAACGTCATATCTAAATTATTTCTCAACGAAATCTGAATCCTTTAATTTCTCTCAATTGAATTAATTTTATCAAATTTAATATTTATTATCTATATTTGACTGCCTTTTGTTTAATATCCAGCTCAACTTAATCAAAACCCTTAAACAATAACTTATTATTTAAGGGTTCTGTTTAAGGGTTAAGTTTAAAAAATTTAAACTTATTTATTTTTCAGAAATAAAAAAAGTTGAATTCGATTTTTTTCTTTAACTTTTGTACTCAGGGACCATTTCCGTTCGGATCACACCACTGACATTTTTTAAATAAAACTACTAAATGTAAAAGAATTAGGACTCCCACTGCAGAATCAATATTCATTGTGTGGTATCACAAAGGGCCAACGCTCGGCCTACGTGTGTTCCCTTGTGGGGCTACCACTGCAACCTAACCTAGGGCTAACAGTAACTTAAATGAGAAACTTTACTAATATATCTTCTAATGTATTCAATTATTATTGTATTATAATAATAATAACTATTATATGCAATTATTATTGGGATTGTAATATATGTTATGCTATAAGCGGTGAATGTAGTATAAAAATAAATTAATTCCTTCAAGGTAGGGGTGCTGCCCATGAGAAAAACTAAGAAAAAACACACACACTTACAGAACTCAATATGTATATTTCCATACCGAAATCTTGACCCGAACTCAATTCTTTCATTACTTTATAAAAGTTATACGAAAATAAAAAAACTAACAGAAACCACTGCAAGGATTCTCCATTGAAAGAAACGAATCTGGTGTATGAGTACAAATGTCATTATGGGGACTGCGAAACCCAGAGCACTCATACATTGGAGTAACTACAAATACACTGTCTAGGAGACTCACTATGCACCTGATATCTGGAGCCCCTAGAAAGCACACAGAGCAAGCCCACCATTCTATGTTAACAAGGGAAGCACTTGTTGAAGGAACAAAAATAATAAAAAAAGAAAGAGCCAGCATAGACTTAGAATAACAGAAGCCATACTTATTCATAAAAAGAAGCCATATATTAATAAACAATTAGAAATTAGTTCTAAAGCTCTCATACTGTTTAAATCAACCTCAAGACAATTAGACTGTCGACAGTCTAGTCGAAGGTTTTGTCCGGTTAACATTGTTGTTCCTTTAAATAATGTAAATTTCATTTTCTTAGTTAAAAAATTCTTACTTCTGCCTGTGAAAAAGGTTTTAAATAAAACCGAAACGTTAGCAATGAGAGTTAATTTGAAACTGAAGAACTGACCGAGTCCTGATATTTTATTTTGTTTCCACTTCGGGGTCGATATGTTTATAAGTATTTATGTGATCAAACCACAATATGAAATGGTAAAACAAGACTAAGATCTTTCAACCGTAACAAGCAGTCTTCATCATAGTCAAAACCCCAACTGAAACACTAGATGCAGAAAACATCTGGTGAGGGGTTGAGAAGAGTGGGAGGGAAGAGTGGAATTTTCAAAGGGTGAAAGCGCAGGAAAAGACTAATGTCCAGAAAATATTTCTGTAACGGGTTACTTGCCCGTTAATTAACTACTAAAGTATTAGTAATCTCTCAGATTATATATTAATTTCTTTGGTCAATGACTTTATTAATAATATCTTTCAATGAATGTTACAAATCTAACACTTTATGCTTTCTTATCTGATTCGATGATTGTCAATTTTATTTACTAAAAATCATAAAATTTAAACTTTTCTTCTGTTACCTGTTCCTTTTCATATTGAACCTTAAGACATTCATTCATATGCATCATAACTTCCAAGGGTTCACCAGCTATTCTAAACAATTATCGGGATTACATCTTTATTAAATTATTAGCCACATAAAGCAAATGAATTTCTTAAATTATATCTGACAATGGGTTTACTTAGTGAAAAGTTGAGTCTCACTCCAGATATTTGGTATTGTTCTTTGCAAATTCTTAAGAAGCATCAACTTTTTAATCATAGAATTCTAACATAAAGGAAATAACAAATACAAAATTAAGTTTATCTAACCAGAAGAGCAGGAAATTAGTACCGATGTTATTATAAAATATTCACATTTCCCATTATTCAATATTGTTGAACAACAAGAGGAATTTTCCGAGGTAAAATAGATAAACAAACAAAAGTCTCCACACAAATGAAGTTTTATTCAACAACAACAACAACGCGTTTCGAACACTTTATGTTCATCATCAGGAAGACACCAAGGATGTGGTGATGAAGGGTTGGTCCAGTGAAAAAACGTTGTTGTTGTTGAATAAAACTTCATTTGTGTAGAGACTTTTGTTTCTTTATCCCTTTTACCTCGGAATGAGTAAATATACCAGACAATTGCGGATTGCACAGCTAATGATTTAAGATGAGCCTTTTCCACATCAATGACTATTACATTTATATTTGTCAAATTTTATTCAAATCCGTCATAGCATGGGCTGGTTAGAGAAACTGGACTGGTTAAAAAATTTTAAATACACACCTACCCCCATTCAGTCAAGACATCATCCTAAAAATATATAAAAAAAATAGATTTAGGGGGACCATATGAATTGCTAACCCGCCAGAATCTCAAAATTGCAACATCACAACAATATAGACTTAACCACTTTTCGCTTTATATACAGATATATCCAACAAGTATATAAAGGTATCATCAGAGAAAAGATCTTCTTTTATTTTCTTCTAAAATATTTGCTTTAACAGTCATAAGGGTTTTTGCTTTCTCTAAGAACTTTAATTCACTCAGTTTTATTCCAAATAATGATAATTCCACTCATGCAACATTAAAATAAAGAACTAGATTTCATAAAAAAAAATACTCAATAAATTGATTTTTTTTCTTTATACAAACCAATATACAAGTAGGTACCACTTTTTTCTAAGATATATTAAAAGAATTCTTCCATCAACATCATCATGGTACCTGCAAATACCTTGAATTTTTTGTTTATTAATTTCGTAAATCTTCAAATTATTCAATATTTCAAAATTAAAAAAAACTCAAGAGTTCAATCATAAAAATAGTAATAATATTAGTACAAAAGTAAAATACAATGTTTATAGCAGTCTGTATGTTTTAATTGTACATCCACGTTCTCAGTGAGCTAATTTCGTGAAGGAAAAAACAAATAATTCATGAAACTTGTGAAAAATCTCAACTTATTTGAAAGATTATTGCTACTTTTAAAAATTAGAAAAAAAATATTAAAACATTTCATTATCAGATCGAGGAGTAAACCCCTAACTTTTTTAAAACCATAAAAGGAAAACATTAAGTTTCACATTTTGGATATGCAATAGTTATACTCTAAGGCCGCTTAACTGTCTATAACATTCATCCTTCCAATAAAATATTTGGTTTCTCATCGACCCAAAGATAAGATAATAAAAATATTAAATCATTTTTGAAATTACTAATGTTGAGTAATAAACTTCATGTTTTCACAGACACTCATTGTCAGCAGTACAAGAAAAGGTTAAACTCAGGTTATACCAAGGGAAATCAGTAATTGATCAAATCCATATTTAAAACTACAAACAAATAAAAATCTCCAATTTTTTCACTATAAAGATCCTTTATATAATGCATCCTCAGCATTAATGGACCTCTATATAATTCTCTCATGAAACTTCTTGGGTCTAAATCGACATTCGGAAACCCTCAATATACGATATACAATAGTAAAAGTAAATTAAACCACGATAACTTGTAGTTATTTTCAATTTACCTGATTTCCAGTTTTTAATCGAACTATACAAAGGATTATTGAACTATTTTGAACCCTTTGTCTCTCTTTTTTTAGCAGCTTTTACTGTTATATATTTAGAACTTACATGATCTAATAAACTTTAGTATAAGATCCCTTTGGTGTTAAAATTACTATTTTCAATAACTTTAATAACTGTTAAACAAAGGTCATTCAAAACATTCGTGAAGTACTACATCGTTTATCAGAAAGGATGGAGATTAGAAGTAAATAAACGAATCATTTAATACTACCTATTCATTTTGAGGTCCAGTGCTGCAATTTATTTTAACGCAAAAGGAAGCGAATGAAATAAATATAAATATAGAAATAAATGTCTACTACATAATTTATAACATGAATAAACCTGCATCATTTGCTATAAAATACATCGAAAGTCCTCGGAATCTTTTATATAACAATATGAATACATCAATAAAGTTTCTTTCAAGTTGAAACATTCATGAATCTAAGGGAATTGAATATTTTTCAACTCCTTTCTACTCCAATTTTTATTAAATATGCCCTTCCATGCATGCAGTAAAATAAATAGAGCACAAAGGTTAATTTAAATCATGAACAGAAGGCGTCATGAACTACTTCTCTTGTGGAAATTATAATTTTACACAAAAATAAAATATCAATGTAAACTAATATATGAGTTGTAACTATTGATACGTAGAACTTTATTATTACAAGGATCATCAGTAATGTTCCGATGTTTTCTTTTTGTTTATTACTTCTACAACGGTTTCTCTTATACCAGCTACCAAATGACATTCTGGACTCTACGGCCAGAAATAGAAGAAATGGGAGCAGTTGACATGGAAATCAGTGCGTACTCATTTAACTGAAGTCCTGTATGTACAACAGTGAAGGCTTAAAAATATGGTTTATATTAAAGCTAAAAATAATACTAATAATATTATCAATAATATATATAATATAGGTTGAAAGATAAAATTTCACAATAAAGATTTCAAGGCTGCAGCAACATAACCTGACATATGAAACCTTCCATTTTCCATTAAAAATCAGCTTTTCTCGAATAAAATTATTAAAATGTAATGCAAGATATTCGATAAGACATTTAAAAAAATCTTAAAAGATAACATAACTGATAAAGGGAAAATACAGCCATCTGGCATTATTTAAATAGAGTTAATACTGCATAGCTAATTCATGGGACTAAATTTAAAAGCTACAAATAAATAACTCCAAACCGATTACCTTCACTGAGTCCATAGGGTACATTACACAATGTTCCATGATTCCAGCTAGTGCTCCAGCCGTCATGTGACTGACGACATTGTTTGTAGGTAAAGTTTCATAATCGTCAAAGTTCATAATATACTGTCACTTTTAACTTACACTTGTAGTTTACCCTCAAAATAGAGCCACTCCAGGGCTGTGAAACGACTTGCCCTGGGCAGATAGATTAAACCCGGATAGGGTATAACCCGAACCGAGTAGTGATAGCGCGGAAACTCGCGAAGCAAATGGCAGAACCGTCCCCCCTCCTACCATCCATAACCTAGACATGACAGTAGCATAATCTCATCTTCACAAAACTGGCTTCGTAAATTATCAATATGTGGTTCACAGATAAATATAATCACATGACTATTAAACAAGTTGGTTAAATTATGGCCTAATGTATG
Organism: Hermatobates lingyangjiaoensis; assembly: GCA_026182355.1. Taxonomy (NCBI): domain Eukaryota; kingdom Metazoa; phylum Arthropoda; class Insecta; order Hemiptera; family Hermatobatidae; genus Hermatobates; species Hermatobates lingyangjiaoensis. Next base: position 185,192 of record JAPFBL010000323.1, on the reverse strand, counting down.
TTACTTTAAATTTTGACAATATTTATGAAATAATAAATTATTTATTTTTTTTTATTTAAAATACTTGTGATAATCAACCAGTCCTTTAGTACCGTTTATTCAGTCTAAAAATGTTTTTTCCTACAACTTCTACACCTAAAAGAACGTTCAATTTCGGTTGGAGTACATAGCTTACTACTATTACGCAGCAGTTAAACTTATCTTTTAAATTAAAATATTGATCAGGACAGTAGAGAGGAAATATTGGTATATAAAGTCTTAAAAAGATTTATTGTTTATTTAAACACATGCAAATATGATCACATTTGTGCCATATAATGAAAATTCGTTTCATCTAAAAGTTTAAAATAACTGATATTCTAAAAATCGTAAAATTAATTTGAAATACGTAAAAAAATATTGTGCTTACTAAAATAGCTTTATTCAATTTTAAACACAATTTTATAATTTCTTTCTTTCAATGGCGTCGTTACTATTTTGATTATAGTTATTAAAAAAAGGAATACACACAAATTCAAACATTTTAATTTTTTACCTTAATTTTAAAAACAACTTTTTCTTACTATCTACGAATAATTTAGTTACTATTACTTCAACAAATGTTTAAAGACATAATAAATTTTGTTTGATTTCAATGACAGTTTGTTTTCGTTCATAATGGATTTATAACAGTGGATTTTCAGTGTATTTAATTCATAGAAAATAATGTTCTTAATGACTGTAAAGGCGATGTTCATTGAATCAAAAATGTCACGAAAAGTAATTCATGGTGGCACACATAGTCAAGGACAATAAAAAGCAAACGTGAGCATGCGTTTTAACGACTTGGAATGTTTCTAATTAAACAAGGTTTTATGATATCCTTCATGTACAGGGAATTTGAATTTTTAGATGAATGAGCAAAGTAAAGTGCAGTTGTCTTCTTGCACTGTAAACCCATAATGAGAACGTAACAGAGCCCCGATTTGCAATTTATTAACGAATGGAGTTGTTATCAAAAAATTATTTACATTGAACATATTGGGCATGTGTACCTTATTGAATGTGCAGAGTCATACTGAATGGTGGTTTATCATATAAAAGGCATTAAAACTTAACCAGAGAAGGGTATACTAATTAAAAAAAAAGTACTGTACTAAAAGTGTTCATATATACTTTCACAAAAGTTTTTACAACCTATTTTTCAAATGTATGAAGCAGGATGAAATCCCTAATAAATTATAAATGACAAACAACTTATGGAAAAGTAATTTCCTCAGTTTAGAAGTCATAATAAAATATTCATTCTTTATTATGACCGCAATATTAAGGTATCAACAATTCGCAATACAGGAATTGCATCAGAACAAATTTTCCTTTTCCTGTAGCTGCAGCCTATTATATATCAATTATTATATAACTTTCAAATTACTTTTCATTATCACTTTCCTGAGAATATGCACTGCAATAGAATTTCATTAAATACATTAAGATAAATAGTTGCATAGGTATTTCAATACTGGTCAAAATTCTTTTATTTTATTATTTATAGATAAAATAAACTAATAATGGATTTTAGTTTACACTAAAAGTCATGTAATGACTGTTCATTTGAGAATAAGCAAAAAAAGAAACTCACTTATTTCAATAATACTCAAATTATTTTGTTAATATTAATGTTTTTAGCAATCATGAGATCAAAATCGTGTTTTTCACAACAACAAAAAAAAAAGAAAATAATATTTTCCTGATTCTTTTTCTAGCTTGTATATTAAAAAAAACTATTAGATATATTGGAAAATGAATTTTCGTCCAATAAAGGTGTTTTAGATTCTTATTTCCTTACTATGTATTGGGGATAGGCAATTGAAGAGACCTGGAACTTCCATTTCCTGGAGCTGATGTCTCGTTACAAACAAACAGACTACAACGTCTTCACACCTCTTGACGATTTCATTCACTTTTTAACATATTTTTTTATCAAATACAGATGATAAAAATAAAATATCATTAATAATATCAGGTTTCATTTTTAAAACAGTGACGTGTAAAGTAAGACAAATATTTATATAAATGACTCATTTATTAAAGACGTTGATTTATACAATTCATTAGTATTCTAAACATTTTGTATAATTAAATATAGTAAGTTTTTTTTTTGACAATAATTAATTCAGATCAGTACGCCTAAAAAAAGTTTTAAAAATGAAATTTTACTTAACAAATGTTCAGGTATCTTCAAGTTGTTCTTTTTTCATATATATGATATGAAAACATTATCTCACACAAAACTTTGTTTTAATATGTATATATATATATATATATATATATATATATATATAATATATATGAAAGAAAAAGTTTGAGCCAGTTGATTTTCTTATTCCCCGAGCAACTCAGAAGAGCCTGTAGGACATTAGAGAAACTCTCTAAAAAGGTAACCAAGCATGAAATTGACATACATTTTTTAGAAATATATATATATATAAAAAGATTTCACATAAACACGTGAAACAACAATCAATGATCAAACCACAATAAGAAATGGGAAAACAAGACTAAGATCTTTCAACCGTAACAAGCGGTCTTCGTCAGAGTCAAAAACCCAACTGACTCTGTTAGTATAACCCAAAACCCAGTTGGGTTTTTGACTCTGACGAAGACCGCTTGTTACGGTTGAAAGATCTTAGTCTTGTTTTCCCATTTCTTATTGTGGTTTGATCATATATATATATAAATAAATTAATTACAACGAAGGTAGCACACAGATAGACACAGGAATAACTCATTTCTGTATGACGAAAAAGAGGAAGCTACGCGAAAAGAAAATCATTCAAGAACAGTACAATGTACTTTTCAATATTTCTACTTTCCTGGATGATTTTAGAGAAGAAAAGTAGGGTTTCATGTCGAAGAAAACAAAATCAACTGCCAATTTTGTTTAGCTAAGAATTTTCAGTGTTTGTAACTTTATATTACTTGTACCCATATTGTACTCATTGATGATCGTCAAATTTGGCTTAAACATTAGAATTTTTGCGTAAGTTTTCATAGTATTGTGTTAATTGTTTAAATATACAATTAAAATGGGTGTAAATAATACATTGCATGGTAAATTTTTGCTAATTGTGGTTGAAAGATGGAAAGCCTATTCAAGGAATTATAAAAGATAACAATTGGCAAATTATTTAATAAGATATGTTTGAATGAAGGCCTACTTGAAAAGTACACAAATATATATATATATCATTGAATAACTGACCGTATTTCACTGATGTCATTTTCTTCACCAGTTTTTCAAGGTTTCTGAATACCTTCTTGAAATATATATGTATTTCGGCAGCAAGTCCTCTTTCAAGCATGTATTATTGAATTTGATAGCAGATTCTGCATTCATGATGTGTTCAGTTGACATTTAAACGCCAAAGTAGTTAGTAATATATATATTTAGTTGATATAAGTAGTTTAATAACCTGACGATGACCCATGAGGCCGAAAGCTTGTTATGTTAGTTTAATCTAGTGTAGTGATTAATTAAATATAGTTATCCCCAGTGAAGTGTTTATTTAGTGTTTCAGCCTTCTGAATGTCTTATGCTAGCTTGCTTTGGCAATTATCACCTGCATAATTTCAAAAGAAAATTGTAAGAAAAATAGAAGCTATAAGTAGAAAAATCGTGAATGCAGAATCTGCTATCAAATTCAATAATATATATATATATATATCAATGATCTAACCGCAAAATGAAATATTAAGGAAGAACACTAATTCAGTATTCTTCCAGCACTGGTAGGTTTCGTGTACCAATCGGTTAAAATATTACCATTTTCTCCTCTTATAACTTTTATATCCAGGAATGGGAGAATGCCATCTTTTTCTATCTCACATGTAAATTTAAGTCGATTATGATATGAATTAAATACATTTAAAATATTATCTAATTCTCTTTTATAATCAATAATTAGAAACAAATCATGGACATAGAGTTTCATGAATTTTACTGTTAAGCCTAACTCACTTTTACAATACGTTATTAATTCAACCATTACTATGTTATCAAGAACTGGTGATATTGGAGAGCCCATAGGTAATCCAAACATTTGTTTATATATAACTCCATTAAATATAAAATATCTGGCTTCACTAATAAGATTTAGAATAGATAAAAATTTCTGTTTTGTGATAGCTATATGTGGTTCCATTTTTTCCCATTGTTTATTTATTAAATCAAAAGTTAAATCAATTGGTACGTTTGTAAAGAGATTGAACATCTAGAGAAATCATTATTACATTTTCATGTAGTACTTCATTCGTTAAGGCATCTTTAAATGTTAATCAATTTTTAACATTGAATTCATTTGTGACAACAATATAATTTAGATATTTCTCTACGTATTTTGATAGTTCATAAGTTGGGCTACCTATAAATGAAACAATTGGGCGCAGAGGAAAATTTGTCTTATGCAATTTCACTAAGCCAAATATCCTCTGAGCTAATCCATTATATGATTTCATTAATATCGCTTGACGTTATCCAGTTCTTCTTTTTAAGTTCATCAACGACCTTACTTACTTTATTACGTAATGTTTATGATTGATCAGTTCTTGAAACAGTATGTTTCTGTGTCTTCCAACAATGTCATCAATGAATTCAATGTTAAATATTCATTAACATATAAAGAAGCCTTAACGAATGAAATACTAAATGGAAATGTAATAATGATTTCTCTAGATGTTCAATCTCTTTACAAACGTACCAATTGATTTAACTTTTGATTTAATAAATAAACAATGGGAAAAAATTGAACCACATATAGCTATCACAAAACAGAAATTTTTATCCATTCTAAATCTTATTAGTGAAGCCAGATATTTTATATTTAATGGAGTTATATATAAACAAATGTTTGGATTACCTATGGGCTCTCCAATATCACCAGTTCTTGCTAACATAGTAATGGTTAAATTACTAAAGTATTGTCAAAGTACTTTATATTGTAATTTCTAGTGTGATTTCTATTGTAATTTCTTATTTGTAACTAATTGTGCTTTTTATGTATGTTTGATTTTTGAATGATTGAATTATTTCTTATATTTCCTCAATTTTGTAGGCCTATGAAAAAGGTTTTAAATAAAAACCGAAACGTTGGCATTAAGAGTTTAATTTGAACCTGAAGAACTGACCGAGTCCCGGTAAAGTTTAGTTTTGTTGCTATTCCACAGTCGATACTTTTATCAATATTTATATATATATATATATATATATATATATAACACTATTTTTCTTTATCCAGGTTTGGTCTATCTTCAAAAATACAACACCTTTAGGGTTACACATATTCAGGGTTACATCAATACAGAATTTAATTACAATAACATGAAAAGTAATTATATTACATTATTTAATTAATATACATAATTATCTTGGTATTTTTCTGTTGTTAGGAAGCAACTACATAACGGTTTGTGTTCAAATCAGTTAGTGTATTGCCCTAGTAAACGTTTACTGACTGACAGTCAGTTGGGTTTTTGACTCTCACGAAGACAGCTTGTTACGGTTGAAAGATCTTAGTCTTGTTTTCCTATTTTCTTATTGTGGTTTGATCATTGATATAAATATATACAATATGTCATGAAGATATTGTATCTTCACGTATTTCTAAAAAGCTGAACAAACTGTATAGAGGTAACATCCTATTACCTCAAATGGCAACTAATTATATTAACATCTCTAGCCATGATCTAACTGACAAACAAAAGGAACTACTTTCCATGGGCATCAAGTGCCACTACAAACCGAAATTTGACCCTCTAAAAAAGAAAATGGAACTAGAGGTATTGTACAACTCAATCCTGAGGCTGGAAGAGGATAAGGTAGTGTCACTAGATCCAAATCTGCCAGATCTACTCAGAGCAGAGGCTACTAAACAAAGAGGTTTTAAAAGCAGTTCACTACTATCCAAAGAGCTATACGAAGCAGCAAATCAACTGAGACAACATCCGGATATAATAATAAGACGAGCGGACAAGTCAAACTCATACGTGGTAATGGACAGGCTTGAGTACAAACAGAAACTGGACTACATTCTGAACGACTCTACAAAATTCAAGAAAATAACCAGGAACCCTACCACCCAACTTAAGACCGACGTTAACAAAATCATCAAGAAAATCAACAAAGGAAAGACAGAGAAGATTTTGGAACCTATTTCAGGTGAATTCACTGCAGGATATATTTATGGTACAGTAAAGCAGCATAAAACAGGATATCTCCTGCGCCCAGTAATTTCACAGGTCACCTCGCCCACTTATGATTTAGCCAAACAGCTGAATAAAATCATCACCCCATATATGCCAGCGAATTATTTACTAAAATCAACGGATGATTTCCTTGACATACTAAAAACGATTAACACTGAAGGAACTGTCGGATCCCTGGATGTGGAATCATTATTTACAAATGTGCCAGTAGAAGAGACCATCGGAATTATTTGTGATTGCATCTACTTAAATGAAAGAAGCATGACACCTCCACCCATCAGTAGGCAGAATATGGAAGATCTTTTGCGAGCATGTACGACAAGAAACCCTTTCACGCACATAAATGGCTCCATGTACCTTCAAATTGACGGCGTGGCAATGGGTTCGCCCCTAGGTGTCACATTCGCAAACTATTATATGTGCTCGGTGGAAAATAAAATCTTAAACAACCACCCTGAATTAAAGCCTGCTACTATTGTAGATACGTGGATGATTGCTTTGTTGTCGCAAAAGATTCAGTACAATTACTAAACCTTAAGTCAGCAATTGAAAAAAACTCCTGTCTCAAATTTACAATAGAAACAGCAATAGAAAAGAGAATGAACTTCCTTGATGTAAATATCAACCTGCAAAATAACATACTACAGACTTCTATTTACAGAAAACCTACAAACACAGCATCATACCTAAATGCGAAGAGTGAATGCCCTCAACGATCTAAAGACGCCACTATCTGATCCCTCATCCACAGAACGTACAAGACCGCCTCATCCTGGGACCTTTTTAATAGTAATATTTCTTCAACCAAGCAAGCGCTAATCAACAATGGTTACTCAAACAAATATTTCGACAGCATTCTAAGACGCTACCTGGAGAATAGATTCACCTCAGACAATAAGAGCCAAAAGAGAGGCACAAACAACAAAATATTCTACAAGAACCAGTATACAGATGAATATAAAACTGATGAACGTGTCTTGAAAGGTATTATAAAAAGCCATGTTAAATGTATTAAGCCTGAGGATAGTTGACCCTGATAACCTACTACCAAAGCCCTTCAATAGGCAGTTTAATAATGAAAAATAGTCCCAGCGTAAAAGATTCAAAAGAAACAAATCTTGTATATGAGTACTCATGTAATATCGGGAGCTGCAAGACACGTAAAAGCTCATATATAGGAATGACCACGACTTCATTATCAAGAAGAATTACGATGCACCTTTCTGCCAGCGCGCCAAAATCCCATACAACAGCACTCCATAAGACAAGACTTACAAGAGAAATGATGGTGAATTCCACGAAAATTATCGCTAAAGAAAGAAACAATGTTAAATTACAAATATTAGAAGCATTAATAATTCAAGAAAAGCAGCCAGCTATAAATATCCAACTTAATAATTCTTGTCGAATTTTAAAACTATTTTCCAACAGGCCAAACCAGATTATCCAGGTAGTAAGTGAGTTCAACCACCCTACCTTAATCCCCCATAATTCCCCGTGGCCCAGGGTGATGTCCTGTGAACATTCCAATAGTAATCCACCTCTATATACATATAAATAAACTAACAATCCTACTATTATTCTCATTATTGTCCTGATGATGAATGTGGTACATTCGAAACATGTCGACTAGCAATATTGGTGATAAGCTTTATAGTTTTAATGAAGAGACGAGGAAGGAATTCCAGAAACTGGAGAAACTGTGTAAGAAACAGATACAAAACAATTGGATATAAAACAAAAGTTATATATATTACATAAAATAAAAACAGATTTTAAGTCTGTTATCTAGATCAAATCAAACTTTCAAATAGTCATTTGGGATTTATTTTAAATTATCTTTCAAGGGCATAAGAGAGATATACTGAAAAAAAAACCCAAATGGAATAATCTATATTCTTACACTACTTTGAAATTCAATAATGTTAACAGAGCTTTTTTTATTTTTTTAATTATAAAAATAAATAAACAGTATATAATAATAACATTTTGTTTTTCAATGAGACTCAACTATTGAAGATCACAAAAGTTGAAAGGTTACGATTTTCAACACATTTGCTCTGTAGTATGACCTCTTCGAACTTTTCCAGTGACCTACCTTCCTATATTAAAACAAATGCTGAATGCAATATACGTAGACACAACCATTGTAACATCATCGACACTATAAAATTTGTATAAATTTATGGTGCAATCATTTACTTTTGAAACTTGTATGTGTATTGAAACTCTTAACCATCAGTTTAGGATTTCAATCATTCTGCAGTTATATAATAAGTTCGATAGAGCTCAACAGCTCAAAATAGAAATCCACTCATTTATCTGTAAATAAATTGAAAACATGAAACTATAGCTTATTATGATAAGGTTAATCCCATTTCAGAATGACTACATATATATGAAAATACACAATACATTCCTTGTTCAGCAATTTTAATTCACCCCTGACGTACTATAGTAACTTAAAACCCAGTATTTAAGTGCAGTGACTGGACAGATGGACAATAACTGGTATGGCAGAAGTCAGCCAGATTTCTCATGGTTTTGAAAAAAGAAATACATTATTATAAGCCTCATAGTAAGAGCGAGAAACAGATCATACTCATAATAACAATTTCTATTAAAATTCCAACTTAGCTCTCCATATAGTAGAAAATATTTTGAAAAGTCACTGTCGCCTCATATATTCAATAAGAGGGAACACTTAATAAAATAAGGAACAAAAAGTTTTGTTAGAACATCTAAAAAAATCTTTGAAACACTTGATTTCTGAATATCTTCTCGAGAATCTTAAATTTGTTTCTAGACTCTCTGATTTTTAAATCAGGGTGTTTCCGTACATCCTAAATCTGGAATTAACTAACGTTTTTGTGGACTCTGATTTTTAAAATACGAATATCTACATTCTGAGTCTTCTTGAATTAACTTTTATCAACTCGCTGATTCTTAAAATAAGGATGGCCGACGACATTCTGGATCTTGAACTGACGTTTACAGATTCCAATTCTTTTTTTTTTTTAAATCCGTTGAATCACTGATGCTTGAATTATTTATGCTGAATTGACATCTGTACTTGCTGATTCATAAAATCATTGTGTTTTAATCCTGAATTGTAATTTACCTCCGACATCCTGATTCTTCAATCAGAGTTCTGTATACATTCTAAATTTTGAATTAATCTCTCTGGGCATATCCCATTCGTTAAGTGAATCCATCTAAACAGTCTGTAGTAGGTGACGGGATATATGTACGCTGCTCTTTACTTTAATATAATTTTTATAAAGGCTCTTATATTTTTAAAAAGGAGTAGTTTATTCTCCTAAGAACCATTGGGACATATGCTAATTCAGAATTAGTTAAATGGTCCAGTTTATGTTTTATAGCTTTGGTTGACAAAGGTTAAGGAAACCCGTCGCCACGAGATCCACCTTGGGCACTTCAAGAGGACTGTCTCGTTTTCTTATTCGTGAAGAGGCGGTTGGTTTCTCCGGGATCCATGATAAAAAAAAAGCATCAACCTATTCTGCTTTATCATGGTATGGCTGAAAGACTAAGGTACATGAATAATTCTCTCTACATGATATGACAGTTAACAGGACCACTGTCGACACTCCTTTACTGGACAAGCTCACAGTGTTTGCATTTGTCTCCTCGATCTAAAGATTGACCTATATACAACACAATATAAATGATGTAATGAAGAGAATAACATTTAACCTTAGCTTAGCAAATCAATGTTAGTTGCATATTTTGGGGAAGTGAGAATCTTTCGTTTTATCTCCCAACTACCACTCCTATGTTGAATATACCAGTTGCCTTTCAATAACCGGTTGAGCCACAGTGAGCGTTGTTATCACTTGGATAGGTGACACCAAGTGACGTTAATACCCACAATATGGCTCTCACCCAAGTTTAAATGGGTGCCGAATCAAAAATAAGCCACACTTCCACCTCTTGAACAGCTAACAAAAGCTGTTAGCTGTTAGGGTGTCATCCTCCCCTTGAAGAATCCTTTATATTGGCCTGCAACGTTAGCTGGAAAGAAGAATCTCCTATAAGTTTTAATAAGCTTGAGAATCTTACAAAATCAGATATAGTACAAAGAAAAAAAATATTCCCAATTACAAAGAATTTTATTCCTTAGCTTATTAAATAGATCATTCAAATAAGATCTTTCTGTCTCATGTTTTGTATAATCGTTGTAACAACTACCTCTAATTTTCTTTTTAATTTGATCGTAGAACTATCATCACGCATTCAAAATGATATTGTTATGTATAGTGACCCATGCTGGAGGCAAACCTATACTATAACACGTTTGACAATTGGGAAAAACAAGCAGTTATGAAACCACTTTTTAAAGCATGGTTTCTTTTTTTTCACTATAGCAGTATGATTACTATAGTGTTATTTGTAATAGAAAAATCTAACTATAATACTGACTATGAAGGCTAACGGAAAAAAAATGTAATATACCAAGATAATTAACAGGACATATACACAATTAAAAACTTAAAAAAAATAAACATATTAACTCAAAAGGACTTAACACCATGTCTGGACTTAACCAAAACATTGGGAGAAACAATTCCTGAAAGGTGATTCTTGAACTGAATGATTGATCTCTGAAAGAAGATCTTTAGAAGTCCTCTGATCAAACCACAATATGAAATGTAAAACAAGACTCAAGATCTTTTAACCGTAACAAGCAATCTTCGTTGGATTTTTGATTCTAACGAAGACCGCTTGTTACGGGTGAAAGATCTTAGTCTTGTTTTCCAATTTCATATTATGGTTTGATCATTGATTGTTGTTTCACGTGTTAATGTGAAATCTTTTTATATACTATACTATATATATTATTATATACTATAAATATAGTATAGAAATTCTTATACTATATTTAGAAAGAACCCTTAGCTGAGTCAAAATAACTGTTTTTTTTTTTTTTTTTTTGAAAGCACAGCATCGAAGAGGCAGAGATGAAGAAGGAACTCAGAATGAGATGTCTTTTTTTCCCCCTCGTAGGATGTGGAAAAATCTGTTCAGCAGATTCCTTAGCAAAACATCTTGCTTAGGGTATACGGGGTTGGGGATCCCGACCAACTAAAAAACCACATCCTATTTCCTGGCAATAACCGACACTGAAACCAGAATGAGATGTCTTGCTAAAATGTCCTCTGTTAATAATATTGCGTAATTACAAAAAAAAACATTGCTCAATACATATTAATTTAATATATTGTTTGAAAAAATATATTTTTGAATATTTTTTAGATAAATATTCCCTAGCTAGAAGTTCAAAAATATAAAACTTAACTAACAAAAGATTTGATATGTACATCAAATTTTCTCTTTGATTATTCAATGTCCCTCGAAATATTGACTTTGCTGATTATAAACAGCAAATTGTCAATAAAACGTTGTTTTAAAATTATAAGGATAAAACAAGATTTAAAAAAACTAGCATTAATTATTTTCCCTGATTAGAACTAAGTTGTTATAAAATACAAAAGGTTACCCGTAAACATGCAAATAAACATATAAAAAGTTATAAAACACAAATATGTTTACCCATTCTTCATGAGTAAAACCACAAATTTATAAATTGCTTTTTCTACCAACAGAAATTAATAGAATTGTTTAGAAATTGGCAAAATAAATAGAATTTCATTCTGGATAAGATCATACTTTCTCAATTCAAACTATGTTTTTTTTTGTTCAACTTCTAATTCTTTTCAATTTCAGTTTGATTATAGATTATAATTTTTAAACATATTCAGTTTAATTTTTTAACGATTTGAGAAAAAAAGCACATAAATCATGATGGTTTGTATATTCGGATTAGAGTTTACTTTTCAACCCGGATTGCCCTTAATTGGAAATCAATTGGAAATGTGTTTAGAAAATTGCAAAAGGTAAAACTATATTATTATATTTGTATTCTCTGCTTTATATTAAGCTCTGACTTGTTTATGTTGGAAACATCTATATAACTAAAAGAAAGGTTTTGTCTGTACATAACTTAGAACTGACACATTTCAAGTTGTCTTTTCAAAAATAAGAGAAACCAAATCCACTATAAGAAAAATTTCTGTCTGTCCATTTGGTTTTGTTCGCAAAATTTTTGTCACAAGTGAACTTAGCCACCATAAGACATAAGCGAGCTGAAACTTTGACAGTAGATTCGTGTATGTCTAACTTAAAAATCTAAGCATTTAATGAATTGAAAATTCAACGTAGAAGCGAAGTTATAAACTTTTTGAACTGTCTTTGACATAAAAGTCCTGGATATCGGTGGTTCTATCTAAACAGCAAAAGAGAAATCAAACACCGAGGATTATCCATTTGTTAAACTCATGAAACCCCATAATACTGCCAAATAGAAATTGAAAAAACTATAAAAAAAAGAAATCTTAAAACTTATTGAATGATAAAAAGTTATTTTTGAATAATTACTTTAAAACTGCCACACCTATGGAAGACATCATGCAGTTTTATATAAGACAATTACATCATTAGTTATGCAATCCGTAATTGTGTGGTATTTACTCATTCTGAGGTAAAATGGATAAACAAACAAAAGTCTCCACACAAATGTAGTTTTACTCAACAACAACTATAACACGTTTCAAACACTTTGTGTTCATCATCAGGAAAACAACTCTGTTTTCACTGGACCAACCCTTCAGCACCACATCCTTGGTGTCTTCGAAACGCGTTGTTGTTATTGAATAAAACTTCATTTGTCTGGAGACTTTTGTTTGTTTATTGTTTATCCATTTTACCTCAAAAAGATAATTACAACATATAAGAACAAGAAAACTTTGACTTTTAGTTTAATTAAAAAAATTCAACACTGGATGGTAAAAAGAAGATTACAGATTCTTTAAAATCAACAAGAATTTGATAAATAATTTAAATAATAACGACCATTGTTTTGTCGATGTAACAAAAAGAAAGGTATCAAGAAATTTTTTTGTATTTAGCTTGAATCCAAACTCTGTACATTTTGGTTTTTTTCCCTCTATTAACCAAAAGCCTTCTGTCTGCAATATTTTGAATTTCTTTCAGATTGACACTTGTGAAGAGATTTCTAACTTCATCTGAAACAAAAAGTAATTGCAAGAACTTAAATGTATGGAATAAATATTATTAATATGCACTAAAGAGACTTGTTATTAATATTATTAGAGAAACAAACTATATTAACATGGTAAGAATGAGATATGATTATTATCCGTCATACCTTTGTCTATCTCTGGTGAAGTCGCCTTTTTGCTTTCTAATATCTTTGAGGACCTTATTATCATTATTTTTACTTTTAGTTTGTTTATTGTTTTTTTATCTATTTTCTATTATTTCTGAAGTTAAATATCTGATGTGGTTTTGTTCTTCGATTGGTATTAGTTTTATCGCAAGTTCTGCATCTGTTATGAGCATCTCTATGTCATTATTATTAACGAGTTGTCCTATGTTAAATTTTATGCCTTTATTCAGTAAGTTTGTTTCGTCAATTGTAAAATTTATGAAGGGTGACTTCACCAGCGATAGACGAGGTATGACGGATAATAATGATATCTTATTTACTAACCTCTGTGTCCCTAACAATATGCATGTGTGGTAAGAATGCTTTAAAATTAGACTTATGTCGAAACCCGTCAGGTCTGTCAACTGACGAGATACGATAGTTTTATTTCTCATAATAACATAGAGCTGAGAATAGGGTGTATAGTGAAAATTTTTTAAATGAATATACTAACTTAATGAAACAGATACAAATATTATCGAACATTCGTTAAAAAACAGAAGTGATTTATTGTTTGAGTAGGTTAGGTTACAGTGGTAGTTCCACAATAGAATACACATAGGCCGAGCATTGACCCTTTGTGACACCACACAGTGAAGATTGATTCTATATTGGGAGTCCTAAATTTTGCCTAAGTCAAGTGAATTTATACTAGTCATACTGAACGAGTATGTGACATCGTAGATGTTAAGGGACTGATGACTTAACTTCCTCTCTGAGGGACGACGTGTTCAGCTTTATAAATCGAGGGCCAAAGTAACTATTGAACCCCGGATCTATCAGTCCAGAGGCGAATACGTAAGCCACTGAGGCCTCCCAATTGTTTGCGTAATCAGTCATTACATTTTCTAAGTTTGCCTTTTGGTGTAACCAGGTTCTTAGCACAGTTATCTTTGAGAGGATACTACTTCAGAAGGACCTAAACCAAAACCAGTCGTCCAGGAGGCAAACAGGGTTAATATGTCTTAAAACTACAGATATATGATGAACTGTTTTCTATGGGGGCAGTGGTTAACGTACTCGGCTCTGGACTGGTAGGCCGAGGGTTCGATACCCACCTGGCCCTTGATTTATTCACTCGGAAGGTGAATAAATCTGAGTACGTCATACCTCGGAGAGGATGTTAAGCTGTCGGTCCCGAAGTGCGATCGGTACTCGTTAAAGATCCCTCCTCTAAATACACTTGAGTTAGGTAAAATTTAGGACTTCCAAAGTAGAATCACCGACCAAGCAAAAAGACCGTAAGGAGTGATGTTTTAACCCGCGAGGGGATCGGTTTTTTTTTTATTGTATTCTATTCTACATTAATAAAGTTGAGTAGCAAACTACAGAGGTAGAATCAGTCCATTCATGTGAGTTTTCTAATCATAAAAGTGGGTATCGATGAACAAATGAGCCACACTTTCCGTCCCCAGGACAACAATGAAGTAATAAGTATTGAAACTGAGAAGTCCTTTTATGGTACAAAATTCAGGGTTGCCATATTTTCTAATAAAAACAATTTACTTTCACGTTGAAATAAATATAGAATAATCTTAATAATGAAAAGAAATAGTTTAAACAATAATCAACAACTAAAATAATCAATGATCAAACCACAATATGAAATGGGAAAACAAGAAACAATCAATCATCGTCAGAGTCAAAAACCCAAGTGATGAAAAACCCTTCTGATGAAGACCGCTTGTTACGGTTGAAAGATCTTAGTCTTGTTTTCCCATTTCATATTGTGGTTTGATCATTGATTGTTATATCACCTGTTTAGGTCAAATCTTTTTAACTAAAATAATATATTAATACATAATACCGTTTTATCTCGTATATTAGGGTAGTAGTTGAAATACGCATAAATCCAACTACAGTATAAAAGGTATGACGGTATCATTTTGTAATGTAACTTCAACTAAACTGTGAAGTACTATCAATATGTATGTATTAAAAATATTTTTAATGAATGATCAAATAATGTTTACGATTGTAAACAAAACTGCTACACAAAATATCGTTTATAGCCTTGACATATATTGCAGCTGAGAATAGATGTGATTACTATGGTAACATTATCTGTTTGATACGCCCCAGTAATTCTAATATCTTAACAACTCGGGCTGGAGATTTCCCGGTCAATGCCTCAAAACCCTTAAAAGGGGGATTTCAGAGGTAACAACTAATTACGAAAATCAGTATTTAGAAGAAAATACAGCGAAAAACACCAACGAAAATGGTGGAAGCAATCGGTTAGTATTTACCATCATGTTAGTTAGTATTTTCTACTATTGGATGGTAAAAGTTTCATTCTAATACAATTCCGAAAATCAGTATTTAGAAAAAAATACATCGAAAAACACCAACGAAAATGGTGGAAGCAATCGGTTAGTATTTACCATCATGTTAGTTAGTATTTTCTACTATTGGATGGTAAAAGTTTCATTCTAATGCAAATGTTCCCGGTTCGGTTTTAGAGTAAAAAATCTCTAAAAATTAGTTAATATATAATTTTAAAACGTGTTAATGTATAAGAAGTCCCGTTTGATGTATTTTCCCATCTTAAGATTAGGAAAAGTATTAAGTCTCGACACAAAAAAAGTTTATTACAAGAAACGTTTTTGTGTCGAGACTTAATACTTTCCTGACAATGAGTAAATACCACACTATAACAGATTGCACAGTTAATGAATATTTTCCCATCATTTTAACGGGTTCACCTCCTTGTATGTTCTTTATTAATAAACCAAAGTGGTATCATGGAATACTTCTTGAACAGTTCTACGTAGAAGACTTAAAGTCAGATGATTTCTGCAACTCCATGAAAATAAAATGTATATTGAACATGCGATATTGCTTTTGATACTAATCGATTGCTTGACCAGCAAAAGTGCTGAGTTTCTTGGAGGCGTTGAAACTAACTGCTTGGGTACTTTAGTACAGAAGGGGGGGAAGTACAATAGTTTTTTTTTTAAGACGCAGTGCTACAGTCACACTCAAATAATAATAATAATAATAATAAAAAGATTGCTTCCCATTACGAAAAGCACATTTCAGCGATAAAAAATATAAAAAAGCTCATAGCTAAATATTTTAAGAACAAATGACTCTATGGAAAAATTAAAAACACATAATTCATTATTAATTCCTAGTATTTTCAGTATTAATTGAGACAATTACTGCAAGTGAAATTGAGTTATAACTGCAAGTTAAAAGTCATCATTTTATGTTATATAGACGATATCAGGTGCTCACTAAAGGACTTTCTACTTTAATAAAGTACAGAAGTAGAATCAGTCCATTCATGTGGGTTTTCTAATCATAAAAGTGGGTATCGATGAACAAATGAGCCACACTTTCCGTCCCCAGGACAACAATGAAGTAATAAGTACTGAAACTGATAAGTCCTCAGTACAGAAGGGAGGAAGTACAATAGTTTTGTTTTTAAGACGCAGTGCTATAGTCACTCTCAAATAATAATAAAAAACGATTGCTTCCCATTATGAAAACCACATTAAGTTTTTAAGTTAAGTTAAATAAGTACCTTTTTATGGTACGAAATTCAGGGTTGCCATATTTTCTAATAAAAACAATTTACTTTCCTGTTGAAATAAATCTAGAATAATTTTAATAATGAAAAGAAATAGCTTAAACAATAATCAGCAACTAAAATAAGATATTAGTATATAATACCGATTTATCTTGTATACTGGAGTAGTATGGTAGTATACTTCTTAACTTGGAAGTTAAGATCCGTCAGTTTAAGTTCCATTGTATTTTATGTTATATTGGAACTTAAGATTGATTATTTTAAGTTATTTTAAAAGTTAAAATTTGTCAATTTCTTTACCTACCTTTTGATAGGTAAAAAAAGTAACCTCTTCTCTTAAACCGAAAGAAGTTTTTTCCGGGATTTAAAAGGCTTTTCCTTTTAAGTCTCGGAAAGAGATGCCAACATGGTTGGGGGAAAGTAATCCACTTGGATGATCCTCATACTGTCAAAGTGGCAACATTTCCCTTGGTCTGGACACGACTTTTAAATCTCGGAAAGACATGCCACTATGGGGAAAGTAATCCACTTGGATGATCTCATGTTGTCATAGTGGCAACATTTCCCTTGGTCTGGACACGACTTTTAAATCTCGGAAAGACATGCCAACATGGGGGAAAGTAATCCACTTGGATGATCCTCATGTTGTCATAGTGGCAACATTTCCCTTGGTCTGGACACGACTTTTAAATCTCGGAAAGACATGCCAACATGGGGAAAGTAATCCACTTGGATGATCCTCATGTTGTCATAGTGGCAACATTTCCCTTGGTCTGGACACGACTATTTACAGCCCATTTACATTGAGATAGTCCTTTATTTTTCTTGCTTTTTTGCTCTCTGAAGACATTTATTTCTTTTGAAATTGAATGATTTCAAATTTGATTGAATGATTTCAAATTTTTGATTGAATGATTTCTGAATGATTTCAGAACATTTATTTATTTTGTTTTTCTTTTTCCTTGTGGTTTGGACTTCATTGATTGCATCACTTGTTTAAATTGTGATTTTTCTACTTGCATAGTCCTTAGTTTGGTATATATTCCCACATATCAGCTATTTCATTCGAGTAATACGGACACCTAACATTTCAGATATTGTCCAATGTTGGACATAAAGCCTTACTACAACGATGTTCTTTAATAAAACAGTTTAGCAGTGTACATTATGTTAAGCTGGGGAGTCAAGGTGCCAAATGACTTTAAATCATGCTTTGACCATCAAGAAGAGTACAATAAAAAGAAGGAGATCTGGCTTTTGAATTCAAAGTAAGGGTATTTTTGTTTGTTAGCCATTTGAATCCAAGTAATAATGGAGTACAAAGTACAATGCACGTTCCATATCCTGTCCTCTTCTATGCAAAGTGCATATCGTGATGACTGATGTAAAAATAAATTACCTAAAAATCAATTTTGCAATATTTCCATTTGGTGGTTTGCCATTGATATGTTTAGATCTGAAAACTAGTGTCCCAAGCATCGAAACATTCAGGTAAACAGTAAAGTAAACCACAACTGATATCCAATTTTGAATTATTCATAAAGTACATTTAAAAACGAAACAAAAAAGAATAAAAATAAAACTACTTGAATACCTTGAGTAAAAAAGTAAGAAGTAGTACCGTCTCCCCTGGCGTAGTAGTTTTCACCTAAACATCGACCGGACTTGAACCTCAGTTGAGACATATCGTACCTGCCGTAGTCTCTGAACAGGAGGAGTCCGCCCACATTCAAATACTTTTCAATATTCTTCGCCACAAACCTGAATCTGTACATTCCACAATCAGTTTACATATCAATCTGTTTGCTTTTAAAAAGAACACAAGAAATAAACTAAACTATTGCTAATAGGTTTAATTATGGAAATGACAACATATTGAAACGGTATCCATAAATCAGTGGTACCTCGAGATACGAGTTTATTCCGTTCTAATTTTTATTTCTATTTCACGGTCGATACTTGTACCAATATATATATATATATATATATATATATATATATATATATATATATATAACTTTAAATTACACAAAGCACGACACAGAAAAAAGAATAAAAAGAACAATGAAATGGGAAAACAAGACTAAGATCTTTCAACCGTAAGAAGCGGTCTTCGTCAGAGTCAAAACCCCAACTGACGGTGGAAAGATCTTAGTCTTGTTTGCCCATTTCATATTGTGGTTTAAGAAAAGGAGACCTCTGCAATTCAAATTGAACGTCATTTGTTAATTTCTATAGAGTGAAAGAACACTTTCATTTTAATAATTATAGATATTGTAGGAAAATTATGAATTATGCCAAAAAAAAAAAAAAAAAAAAACAGTACTCACTTTTCTGGATTTATTGCAGATAGGACAAATATACAGACAATAATATCAATACTGTTAGGTTTGAAAGGAACATTATCCCATTCCTCTTGACTTATATCACAAACAAAGACATTGCACCTAAAAAGAGATTATAATTATAGAAGGAAAAAGAAATTGAAAGCAATAATAAATAAAAAAAAAGAAAGGCAATTATTTTTCTATTTTCTACTTTTACACCCTCAAAATGCCGCCCTCCGTGGCAGATGCTGCCCGGGACGGACCGCCCCCCTCCCTCCGCTTGCTATGCCACTGCCTGAATGCTGAACTCTCTTTATGAGAGAAAAGAAAAGGAAGTCCACATCATACAACATGTAAAGGTACAGTCTAATAGATAATACCAAACCTCCTGACGATATATAGACATAATAATATTTGAGTATTGTATTGTCATCAGGAATGGGCATTTGTAATAAATTTCAACCAGATATGTTGGGTTACATACAACTTTTAAGATTAGGTCAGTGATTCTCAACCTTGTTTTATGGCACGGTACACTTTTAATAATTTAAAAACTTGGCGGCACACTAACAATTAGATAAATTAAAATAACATAGTTAATTACTGTTATACCTACAATTCTATATATTCTGTAAAAATAGAAGACGATAATTTTCAATGAAATATAAAGTAAAATAGCATTACAAAGTAGATAAAATGTTTATTTCATGATAAATTACTAACTAAATTTAATGCAAAATTTGAGGTTCGTTTTTTTTGACAACTTCTTTTATGTTTGGGCTTAAAAACGATAACGCTACTCTCATTTCATGATCTAGAATCTAGATCTAGATTCTATATTTCTCCTTGATGAATACCCAGGTATCAAAATGTATTCTCCAAAAGTCTGCAAAATGTATGCATACAAAAAATTTGGCGGCACACTTCAAGAATCACACGGCACAGTAAAGTGTGAGGTTTTTATATAACAAACGTAGAAAAATAAAAAAGTTAGTAAACAATTGTAGATAATTAGATAAACTTTACCTGCTAGGATTGTATTCTGTGGACTCTTGAATAATGCTGATAGCTTTTTGAGAGAAATCACAGCCATAAACAAAAATACTATTAGCTTCAGAGTATTCTAAAATTGGAAAAATAGTATTACCAACTCCACAGCCTAATTCAAAAATAGTCCTTGTAGGCCTGCACAAAGAATTTTCTAAACAGTTTTCAGACGTTGAGGCATTTTCATTAAAGTTTCCTATTTCTGGAAATTCTGTAAACAACCAATGACGATCTTTAAAAAACCTGGAAAAAAAATGGCTTTGTAAATACATAAATTGCATATATATTTGTCAATAACTATATTAAATTTATTTAATGCAGAAAATATAAACAATAAATAAGCACGTGATGTAATCAATGGAGCTTAAACCACAATGGAAAAATGAAAACAATTAATTAATTAATAGAAATAAATTAATGAAACTTATATGCTTATTTATTTTAATAACAACTTTGCGATAGGTTCTACTAACTAGGAATTATGATTTTCGAGCTTAGCAAAAACTTCTCCAAATCTGATAAAACTTAATTTCTCATTTCAGAAAAACTCTTGTCTTTGTAAGACATATACCTCCTAAAAATAACAAATAAATTTAAAAAAAAATTCGAGATTTAAATAATATAGATGCTACTTATAAACAATAGCTATATATATGAATTGGAAAATCTGTGGAGATCGTCACTCGGAGAGGACTTTAAGCCGTCGGTCTCGAGCCTGTACGATGTCAGGAATTCGTTAAAAAAGGTCCGTACTCTAAATATACTTGAGTTAGGCAAAATGTAGAACTCTCAATGTAAAATCAATATGGAGATACAATATCGCTTTGAAAAATCAGCGATAGAGGTATAGCTTTCAGCAGATCTATAAAAAAAAAAAGAACACCTGGAAAAAGCATAAATGCCACGTACGTAAAAATTACTTTTTTTTATTACTTGTGCAATCTGTTATAGTGTGGTATTACTCATATTAGGGAATTTCAAAAATTACGTCTCAAAACAAAAAAAGTTTCATATAAAAACTAACAACGCGTTTCGAACACTTAATGTTCTAAAATTTACATCTAACATTTTTTTTAGACGTAAATCTGAAGAGAAACAGTAAGTGTTTGAAATTTGCTGTTAGTTTTCATATTAAACTTTGTTTTTGTGTGGAGACGTAATCTTTGAAATACCCCAAAAATAACTTTTTTGTTGCATTCACTAGAGAGTAATAACGAATTCCTGTTTACGTTCATGTGATTCCACCTTGATTATTACATTTAATATCAACCCTGACTCCACCTCCCTTACCAGATATGCTATATCATGGAAAAAGATCAGTAGATGAGACAGTGTCCTTTGACTTCCTGATGAGTCAGCATCACCTTACTGAGGCAGAAGTAACTTGATGATGAACACTAAGTGTTTGAAGGGGTAGTAATGGAGCGATTAAGCGCTACCAATAGCCTCTAACACTCAACTCCGACCTTCGGCCTTCACGAGGCTACCCTGTTAACCTGTTATACACAGGGACAAACGAAAGAGGCGGAGAAGGTGATCAGGGGCTGGGCCTGACCACCTTTGTTTCACATCCTTCCTAATCCTCAAATCCCCTCCTTTTATCCCAGCTCCAGTCTCTTAATTTCATATTCATATATTATGCAGTTATCTTAACAAAAAGAATGAGAAAGTTTTTAATTTTCATTTAGCAAATATATCACTAATTTATAATAATCTTTTCTGTTAGATCAAAAGAATACATTTCCCTTAAGGAAGAAAAGGCAGCAACGGAAACAAGAGTGTTAAAGAGTCATTGAAAAATGTTTACACTCTGACACAACATTTGAGAAAAACTTCAACCCCAGCAAATTATAACATCATTTATAATTTGATGTTATAAATCAATTTGGTGTTTGAGTAACATTCCCCTAACATCGGGAAGCTGATCTCAGTTAGATACATCTATATATATAAAGTTCGTGAGTTTGTTTGTTCACCCCATTTTCCGTGGAGATAGAGACCTGAAATTATTATAAGTTTACTTTTGTTGTGATTGGCTTCGTTGTAATTGTATTACATAATAGCAAATCATATTACTCGCCTCGACTTTCTATATTATTATTATTTAATAATATTTCTCATTATGGGGTCAGGGTTGCCTATAATATATTATTAACTATTACATTAGAGATTCAATAATATATCGACCGTTTGATAGAATAGGTGTGTGTTGTCTAATCGGGGTTCGGTCAATTTTCTAGGATAAACTCTCGTTGCCAACGTTTCGGTTTTATTTAAAACCTTTTTCATAGGCCTACAAAAAGTATGAAAATGTAAGTATGAAAAGTATGTAGGCCTATGAAAAAGGTTTTAAATAAAACCGAAACGTTGGCAACGAGAGTTTGATTTTTTTTCCTGGAAAATTGACCGAACCCCGATTAGAGAACACACCTATTACATTACAGTTAAAAATGAATATATTTAGAAAAAAACTTGAACAGAAATGGCAGTGCAAATACGATGTTCTAAGATAATATTACAAAGACACATTACTTTCATTAATGTTATTTTATGTTGGGTAAATCAATTGAATATTTGAATTTACAATTTTTGTTTGTTTTAAATACATTTGAATGTGTACGTAACAATGAATTGATGTTTTATTTATTTATGTCATAAAATAAATGCTTTTTTTTTACTTTTAAATGATTTTTATTTTCCTAAATATACTTAGTGTGTATAAATATTGAATCATGTTATGAATACTATATCAAAAGCTTGGGTCATATAAGAATCTGTTCCCGTGCCTTAATAACAAGAAACAACAATCAAAATTTTCCCTGACAATCAAGTTCAGTTAATTTATTTCAATACCTATTGCTATTGCTATAATTTCTGAGTGGCACAAAGGGTCACGGGTAGTCTAGCACAAGCGTCTTCAACCGGACCACCGCGGACTAAATTAAATAAATTCCGCGACCGGAAGGACTAAATTAAATAAATGATTCATTTATTCATTGTAGGGAAAAAAGTTAATGAAATGATCTCCACATATAAAAATTTAATGGTACAAACAACGCGTTTCGAACATATAGTGTTCTTCCTCCCGTAGAGGAAGAGCTACGTGTTCGAAACGCGTTGTTTATACCATTAAATTTTTATATGTAGAGACCATTTCATCAACTTCTTTCCCTACAATGAGTAAATACCACATAATAAGTGATTGCACTACGTTATAATTTATTTATTATTAATGCAGCACAACAATCTCATTAAAGTTACTATTGATCAAATTTATTTTAATTTTCCCTTTTTTATTTGTTGTTAATTTTTTGTTCTCACTAAAGGGTCGCAAAGAAATTTTGGCGTCAAAAATTAGTCGCAATGTAAAAAAGGTTGAAGATCCCTGGTCTAGTACATATATATTATCACAATGAATTCAGTAATAGTAATAAATACAATAAACATTCCATGAATAACATAAATCTTAGTCCATCTTCCCTCAAGATTATCATGAATTGCAGAACAAAGTAATGAACTCATAATGACAGCTGAGATACTCTTTGAAAACTTGCGAAGTCATAAAAATTTACCTATTTTTATGAATTTCATAAAAACTGTCCCAATTCTGAGACAAATTCGACTTGATGTCTTCAACTAGTTTTTGTTCCGGTTGAACTGAATATTGCTGACTAATAATCTTTTTGGCAGCTTCTTCTTGTTCTTCAGTCCACTCAACATGGTCCCTGCAAAGAACCAAAGCAAATTTACTTTCTAAATATATATAGTATCATTTTAACTAAAGGGTTTTTAAGAAAATAAAGTTATTAAACAGCACAACCCACAAGTAAAGTAGACATTTTTCATAGTAAAAAATTGTTAAGCATATTATGTTGTGGTAAATTCTGTTTTAATTAAATAAAATTGTATATATACAATGAACAGCAAATGAATTCTGTCTTATGATTTAAAATAACTATTCATAAATGAAGTATTTATTACTAATTCCAGTTGCTAATATATTTTAGTGAAGTTTATTATCAAATGTCAGTAAAATAAATTAAAATGACATTTTTGTTTGTCTTCTAACATATTATTATTAAAGAATAATATCATCTCAATTTTATGTTATAAGACAAGAGTTCCATGTTGAGCACATCTCAGTTAAAATTATGCAAATGACCATCAACTTCATCTACTATAGATGAAACTAGGTTATAAGGAAACGCTTTGAGCATCTGCATAACCTGGATACTGTACCTACCAACGCTACGAGATTGAATTGTGTTTCTCAGGATTAACAGTTTTTTGCCACTACTGTTGACAATCAAAATTTTCTAACAAGCAGGATCAGCAATGAGTCAAGAAACACAATCCTCAAGAATTACTCCAATGAACTTAAGTCACAGGACTTCCATAGAATACAAAGCTCTTCTTACAGCAAATTATATCGAAAAATAAACAATTTTAACCACATAGACACTAGCTTATACCACTAGGTAGCTTATATAAAATTAAAACTGAGAAACTCTGTACAATATGCAATATGCAGGAATGTGAAACTTTGGCCCGTATAGCATTGAGATGTCCTATCTATGAACTTCAAAGGGAAGCCTTCTTACCCCACAGCTTTTTCAATAACGAGTGGTCGGATGAAACCAACCTTGACTCTCTCCTAGGAATTATAAATAAAAGGCAAGTTGCAAATACATTTCACTTTTTTGTAAATATTTCAAAAATTACAGCTTTTATTTTAAATGATTAATAAAAAGGAGAAAAGAAAAAAAAGTTTTTAAGAAAGGTTCAAATATCAGTATGCTTCAGATTTTGTTTTGTTTTTATGTATTTCGTAATTATTGATTATATTATGGCTTGAAAATACTAGCATGTCAATTTTAAACTATGAAGCAATGTAACACTCTTTTGTATAAAGTTTATACTTTAAATACAAATATTATTCTATTTTATACCATCTCAATTCCACTATAACATTAACAACAGGGTTTATAATAAAATAAAATTATTTAAGCATAAACAGTAAGTGAAGTACATATTTTGTTGTAAGTTCATGTTATAATTAATTAAAATTGTGTATACAAACCGAACGGCACATGAAATCCGTCTTATAATTTGAAATAGCTCTTATACATCAGTGAGTTCATTTACAAATATTAATAAAAATAAATTAAAATTACATTTTTCTTTGTATTCTACCATTATATAATTAAAGAAGAAACATCATCTCAATTCATTTTAATCTAGAAGCCATTACACACCTTAAGGATTCATTTTCAGATATCAATAAGTCGGCAAAATTGTTTAGTTCATTTTGTATTTCAGGTACCTTGCTTTTGTTTAATGTATTAAAAGCTCATCCTCTACACATGTTCGCTTAAAATTCATTTGGAATCCATTGATGATTTTTAATTTTTTTTATTTTAAATTTAATTTTTTTATGCTATATACGAAAGCCTTGCAAAAGTTGTGGACTAGTTTAGTTCCTTCTATATTACCTAACCTTCTCAAAACTTGTGACAGTATTTTTCCTTATAATGCTCAAATTGATAACAATATCATAAATCAATGAACTACCTAGATCTTCACGAATACAAAATTATGGAACTCAGAAATTACTATGAATTTGTTATGTAACTAAATAACAAAGCAAGGACTCCACCAAACAATCAAACACCTTAACATAATTCAATTTTAAGGTTTTTATTTTTATCATATATGAATCCACAGTTACATCTGGTTAATGGACACAATTTTTTACTTCAATCTTGCAAGAGAACTGACATTAAGATGGATTACTATAAATTATTGCAAAACGAGTACACTATCGTTTTAATATTGTAACTTTGTAAGTTTCTCATAAAACTTGTACAATTTATTTATACAAGCCATAACATTAAACAAATATCTTCACTTTACCTTTATAGATTCCAACAAAATATATTCGTTAAACAAGAGCGAATTTTTTTTACCAAGCATTGTGGTGATACACATTATCTTCATCAGTAAGATATCTCTGACCAAACTGGGTTCGTTTAGCGTTTGAACTTTCTTCATAAGGAATTTCAAATTCCATATTTTTAACTATAACTTCACAACTAAGAGGTTAACATTATATTTCATTCCTTCAGGGAGGTAATGTCAGGTTACTGACAACACGAGGATTTGAGTCACATGGCGTACGCTATCATAACCAATGTCGTCATTCTGACTAAATAAAATATAACTGTTATAATTAAGTTAAACTTTTTTAGATATAATGATTTTATGGAAAAATCTAACAAGCATACCCAAAGTTAAATGCTTATAATATCGTCATCTATTTAATTCGAAGTAAACCAAAGTAAAGACAAACTGATACTTTTGAATTTAGCAAGTTAAGATCAATATACATCATAGTAGTCATTTAGTTATAGTTATATAGTTTATTACTCTATATGAACTATATATATATAAGTTAACTTATACATAGTTATAAGCAGAATCAAGATATATCAGCACAAAAAAAATCAGCAATTATTTACAGATAACATTACTTCCGTTTGGTGATACGTATCCTACTACAGATATAGAGGTTATATTCAAATATATAAATTAATAACATTTCATAAGGTATCAATCATATCAGCTATAACCGGAATGTTCAGATTATTACTCGACTGTTGATTATTAATTGCAATGACAAAAACAAATTCATATGTGAGGTACTTATGAATAATGGTTAACTCGTTTCCTACTTATATATTAATCCGAAAAAAAAAAGAGAAAGAAAATTATTGATGGACTAAGTTCTTTGAGATATTCGCTAAAGCAGGGGTTCTCAATGGGGGTGAAATTCACCCTCAGGGGTGAATTTTGAGTTTTCAGGGGATGAATTGTGACTACAGTAAGTTAACAGAGTGAGGAAAGCAGGCTATTATTGGTTTTGACGTCTTACAAAAAATTCGATTGAATCAATATTTTATATATCCATCAATAATTGTAATTAGCATTTAATGAGTAAAATTCTATTATAAACATAAACAATGTAAAGTTTTAAAAGTGTGTCATACTACCTTGGAAAGGAAGGGGATAGGGGGAATGGCATTGTGGGAAATTCACGAGAGGGGTGAATGTGACAAGGAAAGTTGAGAACCCCTGCTCTAGAACTATTACATTAAAATATTTTATTATTATTTGTTTAATGTTAACCCCCTTCGAGCATTATATCTAACCATAAAGCGAGACAAGACTCCTCTACATTTATTATCTTATTGGCTAGGTGGCGCTGGCCAATGAGAGGTTTCAACCTTACCTTCCTTACTACCAAGTAACCTTACCGTATTTACTTACCTTCCTTATACCAAGACAGTGGAACACCACTACATTGGATAAACAGGTAGGGCTTTAGACAGCGATATAAAGTACACATTCATCATCTAATCAGAGAGAGATAAATTAAAGAAATTTTTTAAAACATCAAACATTTTTTTTCAATGCAAATTTTAACTTTCGATTGAATTTCAGAGCTATTGAAGTTATAAAAATCATTACGTAGTTTGATACTTTTTAGTTATAGTAAAGTTGTGTGTAAGCTACTTCAGATTTATATTAGTTTTTTCATTTTAAGTACAATACTATTATTATTATTATTAAGAGATGCAAAAACATTTTTAATTAGAACTAATCTACAATTTGTATTGTAGATGTTTACCTGATGATGAACATGAAGTGTTCGAAACGCGTAGAATAAAAAAAGTTGCTTTTTTATGTGTGCTGTCTTCGATTTATCGAACTATAATTATTACCTGAACTATGAAGGATTGTAGACTGTAAAGTTTGCACAAACTTTGGATACGACCCACACACACAGACATCATCGGAAATATCTGATATTAAGTTTTGTTCAAGGTTATAATATATATAATTAATTAGAGCATTTTGTGAGACAAATTCATCATACCATTGAAAACAAAGGAAATTTTTATGTTTATTGCCGGTGATTGTTTACTTATAAAAATATTATTCCTCCTATATCTCTTATAAGTCAATAACTTATTTAAATTTTTCCATTATAAACATCAATTTTTTGTCAGTGCATTGTCTCAACAAATTTCGAAGTCAATGTAAACAATGTAAAAAAATCTTGAGGGCCTACACTCAACTTCACTATAAGTAAACTTACTATCAAACTTCTTGGGTATAATATATAATGTTTCATTTAAACATAAAATAAACGTCTAAATGGGAGATGTTTATTAGTCTTTCATTCCTGAAGACTAATAGTCTTCACTAATTACTGTAATCACATATATGTAATCAGTGATTACAGATAGTGATTGATCACTTATCAATATATAAACTACTGATACAAAGTAATATAGTTTCTACTGGGTCATTAATTTACTAATGACTATGCAAAGGTCGTGTTGATATTCTGTTTTTACCTTTAAGGGCATATATAAGTGGATTTTAAATGGTTAAGGGGTTTACTATAAAATACTTTATTATGAACACTGACTTTGTTGCTACTCAATATGTTAGGTCTGAGGGTATTCTAAAAAATTTTAGATGTATGTTATGTTGTTTGGTAGAGCAACAAATATTTGTATATCATTAGTTGGGCAATCTGTAATTGAGTTGTTTTTACTGGACCAACCCTTCAGCACCACATCCTTGGTGTCTTCTTGATAATGAACACAAAGCGTTCGAAACGCATTGTTGTTGTTGTTGAATAAAACTTCATTTGTGCGGAGACTTCTGTTTGTTTTTCCATTTTACCTCAGAAATATTTTTATCATTAAATACAACTCAAGGAAAGTTAGAAGATTGTTTAGTATTTGTTGTTGTCCTTTCAAACGTAAATATATAGTTTGAGTTTTGTTAGTCTTATTAGAAGACTGTGTGACTGTGGTTTCATACCAAGATGGCAGATAGTGTTGAAATAAGTCTATCATGAATAAACAGTGTGAAATAGAAGAAAGAGTACAACTAATAGAACAATTTTCAAAACACTTTCTTTTTAAAAAAATTCTTTTAAAGCAATCTTACTTAAAGAAAGTTATAATTTCCTAAATGTACGTGATTTTAGTATAATATGTATACCAATGCAATAATGGTAAATCACCATTTTCAAATTGAAGAGTAAACATTTTTCAAATAGTCAGTTCTATGTTTACTAACTGTGAATAAGGAAAATGGGTTCGGACGAGAGAGTGCTATTGCTGTTATTTGCTATATCTACTGTTATAATATTACAGTAATATTACTACTATATTATTGTTATAATACCTGCAATATATCTACTATATTATTGAAATGGCAATATAGTAGTAGTGCCTCTGGAAGTGATACTTTATCATTACGAGTGTGCTGCACCAAGCAGTACCAATTTCAACTAACACTTGCTCTTCTTTATTGAAAGTGTTGCTATCTCTTGTCAAACAACAGAACTAAAATACCTTATTAATTTTATTCTGTTTTAAATAAATATTTTTACTTAGCAGTGGTGCTTTCTTTTTTAAAAAAAAATTAACTAAAATACGTTAGTTATAATTTATTAATATTTTCTTTTTTTAATAGATAAAATGCCAAAATTTGTACTGCCATATTATTTTTAATCACATTTAACTAGTACAAAATAAAACATGACGTTTATGTAAAACCCTGGATGAGACAGAAATATGTCAGTAATTTTTCCTAAAACTCTATTTGCCTTTAATTGTAAATAAAGTAGATTAATTAATTACTATTTTCATGCAATACAAGTATCATATATCAAAAACTTTACAGATTACCTTTTCACTCTGATTGGCAGTAGTCAACGGGATATGTTTAGATCTCATACCAGCTTCCTTTTAAAACGTTTTATTGTTTTTAATTTTTTGTAATGCAATACTCCATTTGAAAAAGTAAGGAAGGTAAAAAATAAATTGCTAGCTTTAGTAGTGCTGTTGCTGACTGTATTTTGTTGCTGAATTAATCACTATAGTCACAGGTGAATCCTACCATGAGGCAGGAGAACTGCATGCCTCACTTAGTGACTATTCATACAGTAGGTGGTAGACTCACTGCACATTTACTTTCAGTATCTAAGCAGTAGTTGCAAAAGTCCATTGATTTTGAATAAAAAACAATCTAAAAATGGTGAAGTGAACTGACAAATATCTTTACAGTGCAGTTCACTGTGTAAATATAACTATATATATATATATATATATATGATGTAATTTTTTTTGAGGTTTGAGGTCCAATGATTAAAACTAGTCCTTTTGCCGACGTTCGACATATATTTATGTCATCTTCAGGGCTATAACATGATTGTTTTACAATTAATATCTTTACAGTGCAGTTCACTGGGTAAATATAACTATATATATATATATATATGATGTAATTTTTTTTGAGGTTTGAGGTCCAATGATTAAAACTAGTCCTTTTGCCGACGTTTCGACATATATTTATATGTCATCTTCAGGGCTACAACATGATTGTTTTACAATAGTAGTGCTAATTGTAAAACAATCATGTTGTAGCCCTGAAGATGACATAAATATATGTCGAAACGTCGGAAAAAGGACTAGTTTTAATCATTGGACCTCAAAACTCAAAAAAAATTACATCATATAAATATTGGGTCAAGAAAACAAATCATGATATATATATTTATATATATACAAATAATAAATAAATAAATAATAAATTTATATATAAATAATATAATTCATTTTGCATGTTTTCCTTTCCAAGATTATCAGGTGAGGCATTGCCTCCCCTGACATCACGCCTCTGCATGACCAGCATAAAACAGGGTAAGTACAGGTATATAGAGGGTGTTTTTGTTACCAAGCTATAGTACGGAATTTTCCATGGCCCAGCAAGTCTCAGATTCGGAGGTTACCGGTTCAACCTGTACTTTAACTTCAGCCATATTCCTTAAAGTTTATTCCTCTTTTAAAAACTTTTTTTTTGTTTGGTTAATTCCTGGTTGAAAGGCAGGAGCTAATAGATAGTGTTTTAAGTTGAAGAGTTAATTAATCAACAGGAGTTGAAGGGGATACGGTTTCTCTTATACCATCTGCTTGTCCTATAATTATACCTTGTTAAGAAACACGACTTTTTTGTCTTCCCTAGCAATTGATGATCCCCTCTGCGCCTTGTTAACACTGTCTGCATTCATACAAACCTTTATTGTATTGTAAGGGTAAAAAACTAATAAAAAAATCTCTACAATGACCTATTAGTTGTGAAATCCATAATTGTATGATATTTACTCAAACTGGGGTAAATGGATAATAATACAAAGTCTCCGTTCAACGTTTGATGGCAGTATGTACTCCACTACCACCATTCAAAATATACCTGACGATGAACACAAAGTATTTGAAACGCGTATTTGAATAAAAAAACTTTTTTTTCTGTGGAAACTTTGTAATACCTACGAGTATTTACACAAAGTACAACTTTAAACAACTTGTTTCCAACATGTAGTAGTCTTCTTCAACCATAAAACTAATAAATAAAATTACATCAGAGTTTTTAGCTTAATATTTTAGTATAAAATAAATAGTACGAAATATTAAAACGTATAGTTTGAATATAGTTTGTGCATACTTAATATTATCTATTTACCCCAGCACAAGTTTAATGGTCTAAACAACACGTTTCGAACACGTAGTGTTCTTCTTCAGGCATTAAAACAAAAAAAAATTACAATTATATCATAGAGTTATCAACTTAGTAGTATAATATAACATAACAGAGATGTACGTACTCAAACTTCAGTGTCTGGCACAGCTAACTGGAAATAGGGTGGAAGTGGGTGAGGGTAGGGGTATAGAGTTACATCTGTTTCATATTGGAAGGCAGGTGCATTTATTTATTTTTTTTTTTTCACAAAAGGTAAGGTAAAGGACTTTAAATTCACTTTAAGCCAAAATACAGAAAATAAACTAAATAAAATAAGTTATAATACCTGCTTTTTTCAATTTGAAGCAGATGTACACTGCATATCCCCCCTTCCATCTTACGTCCAATTGGTTATCCCACAGACTCTGACACTTGAGTATGTACGTATCTGTTTTTCTTATTTTATTTCGTACTATTTATTTTATACTAACTACTCAGATAATAACTCCATCATATAATTGTATTTTTTTTTTTTAGTTTTATACCTGAAGAAGGAGACTACCTGTTCGAAACGCGTTGTTTAGACTATTAAATACGTCTTGTTTTCCCATTTTCTTATTGTGGTTTGATCATTAATTGTTATTTCACGTGTTTATGTGAAATCTTTTTATAATTATATATATATATAAAATAAATTTAAAACGAAGGAAACACTGAAAGACACAGACATAACTCACATCGAAATATCGATATTTCGATGTGAGTTATGTCTGTGTCTTTCTGTGTTTCCTTCGTTTTCAATTTATTTTATTTAAAAAAGTCCGCTGGACCGTTTCTTTTAATTGTATATATATATATAACTTTAAATTACACAAAGCACGACACAGAAAAAAGAATAAAAAGAACACTTACAGAATTCAATATTTCGAATTGTTGTTCGCCATCAGAAGTAGACTAGAAGAGAGGACGAAGTGAGAGAGATCTCCCCACGTCGAAGAACGGAGCGCCAATGATATATATATATATATATATCGTATATATCATAATATATGACAATCGATGTACAGTCATGATGATGAAATGGGTGCCAAATACATAAAGAGCGAAACTTTCACTCGTTTTGCAGCACAAAAGGCGACAATCCTCAATAAAACTGGGTGTTAAAAGAAAGAAATATACTCTCCAACTTTATATTTCATCAAACATGTTAAGTAACAATTGTAAAACTTATTATTAAAATTTTAAAAATAATATGTTTCTTTTATGACATTGTTAAAGTTTACAAATAAACCAAATAGTAATAAATTACATGAACAAATAATAACTTGAATTGACAAGATACATCATGATCTGGCATCGATAATATTTAAATAAAAGTCACATTTACTCAAAGGTTAGAATAAATTGCGTCATAAAGACATAAACCTACGTTTGACCTTAGGGCTAGGTTACCCCAGTGGTTAACGTATTCGACGCTGAAGTGGTATGTTCGGGGTTCGATTCCCACCTGGCTCTCGATTTATTCACGAGGGAGGTTAATAAATCTGAGTTTGTCATACCTCGGAGAAGACATTTAAGCCGTCGGTCCCAAGCCTCTACGATATCAGGTACTCGTTAAAGATCCCTACCCTAAAAATATACTTGATACGAATGTAGAATCACCGATGAAACAAAAAGACCGCAAAGGGCTGACGTTTCTAACCTGCTAGGAGATCGGTTTAGAGAATAAAATAAAAAAAATACATTTGACCTTTTAAGTTGTACGGTGTGAAGAACGGATTTCGGTGCTTCGGACCTTCATGTTGACAGTACCACAGTACATTCATGATTCTTTGGACTGGAGTCTACAATATTACTTATAATACGATTTTTTCACATTTCAATCATTCCAAGTTTAATATTTCACATGAATTACTCTCTTTCTAAATTACTGTACCTCAGTAACCAGCAGTATAGGTTTTTGGTTTGGAACATTCAATTAATTCTATTTAATTTGTAGGACGTAATTTCAGCTTTTGATAGTTAAACAATAATTAATCTACTTTTTGTAATTGGTTATAAAATATAACTTTATTAGCAGAATATATTTATTTACCATAATTTACAATATATATATATATATATAGTGTATACAATATTGGAGAAAAAAATCATGTAGAGGTCAATATTATTAAGTCGGATGATTGATTATTAGGTCAGGTGAATGTGAGAAAGCCTCAGTGTTAAGCACTTGAACAGCAGGGGACAGAAATAACTCCTGCGGCACTAGTACTTAGAACAGGAGCTACCTCAAGTTAATGGTGAACAGAAGAACACCTGCAACAAAAAGAACCTCAAACGAGTGATGAACTGAAAGACATATGCAACACAAAGAATTGCCACAAAGCTACCTTAAGTTAATGATGAAAAGGAGAACTCCTGGAACATATAGAATTTTCAAGCTACCTCAAGTTAATGATCAATAGAAGAACACCTGCAACAGAAAGAACCTCAAACGAGTGATGAACTGAAAGACATATGCAACACAAAGAATTGTCAAGCTACCTCAAGTTAATTATGAATAGGAGAACACTTACAACAAAAAGAACCTCAAGTTATCTTATGTTAGTGATGAACAGGAACAAAACTAAAACAGAAAGAATTATCAAACTACCTCAAGTTAATGATGAACAGAAGAACACCTGGAACAAAAAGAACCTCAAACGAGTGATGAACTGAAAGACATATGCAACACAAAGAATTGTCAAGTTACCTCAAGTTAATGATGAACAGGAGAACACTTGGAACAATAAGAACCTCAAACTACCTGATGTTAATGATTAACAAGAGCTACCTCAAGTTAATGATGAACAGGAGAACACCTGGAACATATAGAATTGTCAAGGATCTCAAGTTATTAATGAACAGCTGTTACAAGTTATTCAAAACAAACCGTTCGTGCACATAAAGTAAGTGTTACGTTTTCTGCTAGTCAAACCAAGGAGAGGCTGAATATGGGTCACCCACTTTATGAACACAGAATATATATATATATATATATCGTTCAATGTACATAAAGAAACAGAAAAATTGAAAACACACACTTACAGTCTCTAATTTTCGGTTGAACCGTCTTCAGGAGAGATAAGAGAGGGAACCCAAGCGCACTGGTATAGAGACGGTTGGAGACCCAACCGTCTGGGTCTCCAACCGTCTCTGTACCAGTGCGCTTGGGTTCCCTCTCTTATCTCTCCTGAAGACGGTTCAACCGAAAATTAGAGACTGCAAGTGTATGTTTTTAATTTCTCTTATGTTTCTTTAAGTACATTGAACTGTATTTGTCCATTTCGGATCGTATTTTCATCGAACAAGTGTATATATATAAATAACACTTAAAATAAACAGTGACAAATAGACTGAAACATAACAAAGACTCACTTTTCAATATTTCGACCGTAATGGCGGTCGTCCTCAGAAGAAGAAGTGAATTGACGGAGAGACGACAGTCAACTGTCTCTAGTTTATGAGTCTCTAGTTTACTGTCTTATTTCAGGCAATTGCCTCATCTAGAAGATACTTTTTTACTCTTTCTTACTGTACTCCTTTGTTTCACCAAACATCCCTTTCTGGACTATTGTCCTTTCCTGTACTTTACACCCTTTTAAAATACCACTCTTCCCTCCCACTCCTTTCAACCCCTCACCATGATGTTTCTGCATCTTGTGTTTCAGTCGGGTTTTTGACTCTTACGAAGACCGCTTGTTATGGTTGAATGATCTTAGTCTTTTTTTTTTTTTCATTTCATATTGTGGTTGATCATTGATTGTTATTTCACGTGTTTATGTGAAATCATGTATATATATATATAGTTGATAGTAAACATGAATATAGCAGAGGCAAGTACGTGTGAATGTCTTGACCACGGAGATGGCACACCCTGAGTCAGTCGCCATAGTTAATGCCCCTAATCTAGATGCCGTTTAGATTAGTCACTTCAATTCATTCCACCACTTGTTGATGCAGACAGTGGACTCCTTTTTCTCATTTACGTCAATGAATACTTTCAAATGTACTACAACTTTTATAAAAAACAAAAAGAAATACAACTTTATTAAGTATAAAGATTCAAACTATTGTAGTTGTATATTTTTGGTTAAGGAAATCACAGATTTTATATGCAAGCATATGAAAAATATCAAATTTTAAATTACATAACTATTTATTGTTTCAACTCTATTGACATCAAGAATAGAATGGTTGGAATCTACTAAATAAATGTAGTTTAGGACCACATATACTACTATACTACATACTATAGTATCCATAATGATTTTGTCATCCTCTCCAAATGACGGACGCCCATTTCCAGGGATCCGTGCTCATGAGCAGAAATCATCTTCTTCATCTTCTCCTTCTCCTGATGACAACGAGGTCGAAATATTGAAGTGAGTTGTGTGTTGTTTCTACGTGTTCTTTTATTCTAATCGTCTGATATTTTGTCCTAACGGTCTGTTTGATTTTTGTATATATATATATATATATTAATAATTGTATAAGGTGGCAGCAGATCTTCATCCAAGCATTATTGCTATCCCTTATGTGTGTAATTTTAGTCGTATTCTGTTATTTAGTTACTTTGAGTTGTTATTTATTTGTTTTATTATTTCTTCTACCTGAAGATGACCTACGAGGTCGAAAGCTTGTGTCTTCTCTTATAATCTTAAGTAAGTAGTGAATAAATTTTATTAGTTATTGGACTATGTTTTTTGCCTGAAAATGTCGCTGGGAAATTTGCTATTTGCATTGCCTCTGCAACATAGAAATGTAATTAGGAAAAAAGAACAGCTACTTAAAATAGTCGTGAATGCAGAATCTGCTCTGCTTTTCAACAATATATTAATAAAAGTATCGACCGTAAAATAGAAACAAAATTAAAGTTTATCAGGACTCGGTCAGTCCTTCAGGTTTAAAATAAACTCATTGAAAATAAACATTGAAAACCAGTCCCAGAAAATTTGGTGCCAGGAAATTTTTTTAAATCGCTATTTAATAGAAATAAACTCTTTAAAAAGAAGAGATGATACACCAAAAAAAGAAAATACCAATCAGTAGATACACTGATAAAAAACCTTGTGCAATCTTATGAAGGTAATAACAAACTCACTTGAGTAAAGGAAATTCTCCATTCATTAAATTCTCCAATTTAATTTCCAGTGACATAATATTTTCAAACTATTTTTAAAATTTCTTGTTTAGTATCATTGATAAAAGGCTATATTATATCTGTATTTTTTGATTCTTTTAACATGAGTTATATTTTCATACTGATGTATATATATACGTTTCACGGTAAATCACAGACACAGTACAAAGAAACAAACACGCTTACTGTCTCTAATTTTCAGTTGAACCGTCATCAGGAGAGTTGAGATAGGGACACCAAGCGCACTTGCGAAGCGACGGTTAGGTCTCCTGTGTCGGTTGGGACGGTCCCGCGTCTGTGATTTACCGTGGAACGTTTGTTGCCCTTTAGATAGTTTTCCTGTTTACAATTTATTATATATACGAATATTATAATAAATAATAATAAGTATTAATGATGGTTCATTAATAAAATTGTTCTTCTATTTTGTGTTTTATACTGACTAGTTAAAACAATGCATACATTGGAACATCAAGAACGTCTAGACTGGAATCAAAATTAACGGGACTGAATTTTCTGGGACCAAATTTTCCTATTTTCTTTTGTGTAATATGTCTTTTAAAAGGTAATATTATAAATATATTATTTTACCGTTCTATACATTGCAATATTTATTTTTACCAGTAAAATTAACATTTTATTTAGTTATATCCTGTTTTAATTCATCTTTTCTTTTATTTATTTCTAATGTCAGGGACTGAATTTTCTAACCTGCCGTGATCACTTATAGAGTGAGTAACATTAATAAAGTCCAGTCAGTCTACCAGCCGAGATCAGTTTATAGCCATTTTTGAAGGACATTAAAAATATAAAATTATTCTCATGAGAGTTCGATCTTAGTATTTGACAATATGTGCTACACTTTTCACTTGGATTAATTAAATTTTGTTTTTATTTCGAGCAGTCATTTGACTTTCTTATAGTCATATGTCACGCTTTTTGGTCCACTCTTTGCTAACAACAAGCTTTCCTACAGCTTATTACACAGGTAACCTAAAAACTGTTTCCTTCTCAAAGAGAGGAGAACCTTTAAAATCATTTTTCATGCTGTTATTTAACCCATTGTATCACACTGTCCTCATTTGAGGACAGTCTACAAAAGCACAAATACTTTTGAAATGCCTGTATTTTGAATAGTTTAACAGATCTGCATCATTTACTCATATTCTAGTTTTGTTAGAATGAATATCGATATTCATGAAAACAGACTTCAACAGGTATGTTATTTTAGTTACAAAAATGCGTAAGAAAAATCAAAATGTTATTTTCATCTCTAGTTTACTGCCTATTGAATTATAGAACTTAGGAATGATATATAGTAATCTTTATAATGTAAAAAATGATGAAGATCTGTTATGTAACCGTTTATTCAGTCTTCAAGAATGTATATGGCTTAAAATAATCATGTCCTCAAACGAGGACAGTGTGATGATATGGTATCCATGCTACCATAAGCTAAGGTTAGCTTAGTGGTTAACATACTCGCCTCTGAACTGGTAGCTGCACGGTTCAATACCCACCTTGGCCCTCGATTTATTCACGTGGGAGGTGATTAAATCTGAGTACGTCGTCCCTCGGAGAAGGACGTTAGGCAGTCGGTCCCGAGCCTGTACAATGTCAGCCACTTCCTAAGGATCCCTATTCTAAATACACTTGAGTTATGCAAAATTTTGAGACACCAATGTAGAATCACCCATCAAACAAAAAGACCGTAAAGGGTCTTTAAAACCGTATCGGGTTAAAACCGATCCCCTATCGGGTTAAAAACGATAGGGGATCGGTTTAAACAATAAAAAAAAATCTGGAGTGGCCTACACTCTACTTTACTATAAGTAACTTAATGTCAAATTTCTTGAGTATATAAAACATAACGTCTCATTTAAGCATAACGTAAACATCTAAATGGGATATAATTATTAGCCTGTCATTCCTGAGGTAGTACAGATAGTGATTGAAGGACATATCAATTTATAAGCTTATTTTTGTACATCACAAATAATTTATTATTTGCAAATAATTTCATTAGTATAATTACAGCAGTAATAACATTTTTGAAAAACCAAAGTGAACATTTCTTGAAACGAAATAGTATCCTACAAGAGAACATGGCTATTGTTCAAATAGCCAGTAGATTTCTTACACCGTTTAATTGACATTGAAAATTAATTACATTGAATATTAAAGTAAAATTTTCAAATTTAAAACAGTAAAATACTCTTTTTTTCTCTGAAAAACTTCTTAAACATCGAAGAAAATGTTGTTTTAAGGTGATTTGTTAATTAAAGATGTACGATAATTACAGTTATTAATCACTAAACGAAAGATTTATATTTTGAATTATCTTTTACATTTTTGGTTTTTAACAGAATTATTATACTGGAAATTTTATGGCTTCTTAGTATTTAATAAGATCATTTTCCTTCCCCTTTGTCAAATAACATATATACGTTTTTTTTCTTAATGAGTGTTATCATTTACCTGCACAATATTATTCCTCTTACATCTCTTATAAGTCAATAATATATTTTCATTTTTCCATTAGAAACATCAATTTTATCTCAGTGGATTCGCTCAAAAAATTTCCAAGTCAATGTAAACAATTTAAAAAAATACAAAAAATTCGACAAGTATAGCAGGTGATCTCTTAGTCTAGAATAAACAAACAGTTTTTATATCGTTATTGCTCTTTCCCGTAATTGAAACTTCATAAATTTTTTTTTGTGAATTCCTAATTTATTGTTCCATTTTTGGTCAAATTTTCATTTTTTTTTAACAAGCCGTTTAGCGTCAAAAAATCATTTTCTGAAAACACAAATCGTACTGTAACGCCCCTTTAGCTAAAGTAATTTTAGAAAAAAATATCTCAATTCATTTGCCATATAATGTTCTATTTGTAGGCATAGTTTCATTCTTGTCCGTCAAACAGTATGGCTTGTATCGCTCTCACAAGGTTTGAGATTGAATTATAAGTCAAAATTTTTACATTTTATTGAAAAAAAAAATTTCCTGTTGTTTTAATATTCTGAATATATTTTTCGTTTGTTGCATTTGTAACTTCAAAGATAATGTCAAAATTTCAAAACTCTAGGGTTATTAGTTTAGGAGAAATAAATGTTTTAAAAAAAACGGTTTTTGGCAAAAAAAGTGACTTTCCCATCATGCATAATTCTTCCCAAACAATAGGGATCTTCGTCTAAATGGGGCCCATTTTTGTGTAAAATATCAACTTGATCCATCAAAGATTCTGGACCGTAGCGTGGTAACAAGCAATGCTAACACACGCACCCACCCACGCACCCACCCACCCACCCACCACCCCCACCCACCCACCCACACACACAGACATCATCGGAAAAACGTCATAAAACGACTTCTGGGACCTCAAAACATGTAATTCCGTCAAAATCTCGAGATCGAATTTTTTCACGATCACTATACTTTACTTATAGTAAAGTAAAAATCCAACACATGCTTTGGGATGCTATGAACACCCACGAATATTATCATTGACGACTTGAACATTGTTAAGTTAGGTTAGGTTGCAGTGATAGTATAGTATACCATGTAGTATAAAAATATAGTATAGCATAAATATATAGTGTAGTGTACTATTTAGTGTATAGTATGTTATACAGTATACTATAGTATAACTCAAGTGTATTTCGAATAGAGTCTTCAACGAGTATCTGAAATCGTACAGGCTTTGGGACTGACA
Organism: Hermatobates lingyangjiaoensis; assembly: GCA_026182355.1. Lineage (NCBI taxonomy): Eukaryota > Metazoa > Arthropoda > Insecta > Hemiptera > Hermatobatidae > Hermatobates > Hermatobates lingyangjiaoensis. The sequence goes on along the minus strand of JAPFBL010000323.1, from coordinate 144,236 downwards.
GTTTAGCGTCTTCTCCGAGTGCAGACTCACCTGCCACGTGAATAAATCAATGGCCAGAGTGGGTATTGAACCTTGAAGCTATCAGTCCAGAGGCAATCACCTTGCCTAACTTGCCCCCCCCCCCCCCCCCCCATCAAACATTAGGAATAAGTCTCATCTGGTCTACCCCCTGAGGAAGAAGAAACTATCCCCCTGCCCCCAACTTAAAACAACAACTATAACATTGTTATATGTATACCTCTGCGCTACACTGCATTCGTATTAACAAGAAAGGTAGAAAAAAAATAAACAGCACCTTACATTTAACTGTAATATATTGTTTTTATTGTAATAGGAACATTTTGAAGTGAATCATGCATTTCGTTGTTACCAGAGAGGTTAGTATTGTTGATATTAGAAGTATAATATACCGTCTTACCTCGTACAATGCTGCTGTAGCTCTCTGACCGGTTTCAAGCGTCACCCATCTTCAACTACCCAGATTCACCCAGATCTATTCTTGTTGAAAATGGGTGACACCTGAAACAGTTCAGAGAGCTATAGCAGCATTGTACGAGGTAGGTTAGGTTAGGTTAGGTCGCAGTGGCAGTTCCACAAGAGAACACACGTAGGCCAAGCATTGGCCCTTTGTGATACCACACAATAAAGATTGATTCTACAGTGGGAGTACTAAATTTTGCCTAACTCAAATGTATTTAGAGTAGGGATCTTTAACGAGTACCTGACATTGTACAGGCTCGGGACCGACGGTTTAACGTCCTTCTCCGAGGAACGACGCGCTCAGATTTATTCACCTCCCGCATGAATAAATTGAGGGCCAGGTGAGGATCGAACCCCGGTTCACAGGCGAGCACGTAACCACTGAGCTAGCCTGGCCCCCTTGTACGAGGTAAGACGGTGATTATACTTCTAATATTATGTATCACTTTACCCGAAATTTTTGGATATTATCAATATCAAAACTATAAAAACTTGACGAAGTAATTCAGTGACAAATCTTAAATTCCCCCCCCCCCTCCCCGTTTGCAGTTGATAATCTGTTAACCTTCAAAATTCTAGATGGTTGTCAGAATATTTATTTCATGGAATTACAATCAAGGATCTAATTCTAGACTGTTATTAGTCCCAGACTTACATCTTATTACAGTACTCGTATACATATACAGTCACCATCAAAGAAAACCAAAGGTTAATTAATTATTTCTTTTTATCAAATTATTATTTTTTTTATTAAATTATTTTTTAATTATTTTTTTAAAAAAATATTTAAAAAAAATAATTTAAAAAATTATTTAATAATAAAATTTATTTTTTTTAAAAAAAACGCATAATTCAAATCATGAAAAAACATTTAAATTAACTAGCTATACAACAAATATAATAAACTTTTAAAAATAAAATAAACTTAAAAAAATACAATCCCCTTTTAAAAAAAAAAGTTTAAGAAAAGCTGGGCGTTAACCTTGTGGGGTGAGTGGCCTCTTGGCCTGAGTGACTACCTGCAAGGGTTTCTGGGTGCTCTTGATGTGTATTAAACAGCCTCAAAATACTGCTACTGTTTTCTACATGAATATTGAGGAGTGGCTTCAGTTTTTGGATTAATATAGTCTCTAAAATTCTCAGTTTATGGTTGTTACTTTCTTTTTTTATTATTTTTGGTATTTGTAACCAGCATCTCTCGGTTATAATTGTCTTGCATATGTTTTTTTCTGTGCTCCGGCCATTAGATGCAAGGTGAACATAACGCCCGGAGCACCCAAAAATCATTGTTTTACTTTTTCTTTTTTTGTAGTTTGGTTTTTTTTTTAAATTGGTTTCATTTCTTATTTATTGTGTTTATTCTTTTCTGTTTCTTTGAAACACATACGCACATCATCCTAAAAATATCAGAAATGGATTTAAACAGCTTGAAAAGTTCATTTTTTTTTCGAAGTTTTAAAGTTTATTTAATGAAATAATTAATTAGGGTCTTTTAAATGATAAAAATGAACTGGAGGAAGCGATAAGTTGATGGCTCCGGGCTCCGACTAAGCGCTCCGGCTATCATCCCCCCTCCCCCCCAAGGTTGGATGATAATCAAGTCAAATTGGTTGTGTAAACTACACTAGCAAAGTTGTTTGAATAATATTTATGGTTGGTTTTAAGTATGATGTCGGTTGCTTTGCGATCTAAAAGAAGAGGAAGTTGACAACGTGACACAACGGCTGGGATCATGCTCAAAAGCACCACTAATACTCTGCATTAAGGCCACTCGTCGAACAGGGGGGCCCCATTCACCGCATTCTTGGACCAATTGAATCCAATTCACTTTCAACGAACGCTTCACCGGCACAATTAAATAATTCTCTCTCTCTCTGTCTGTCTCTCTCTCTCTCTCTCTCTCTCTCTCTCTCTCTCCCATAATTTCCACCTTTGCTCCCACATCCATTTAACTACTCCTTTTCAATTGTTGTTGTATGGAATATGGCTTCCGTTCTTCAATGTATGCTTCACTTTAAACCAATTCAATCATCCATTCAGTTATTACAATCGAAGCTGCTCGACAGACAACTCTTCGCATGACAGGGTTGCATCATACACTAGTACAAAATCTTTCAAACTTTTTTCGACGAGGAACTACTCTTTTTGGTTCCAATAACTTTCCCGGGAACTCCATATTCTAATAATTTTATACAATCATAATATAAATATTTTCATATGCCTTTTTAAATAGTATGTATGTTTAAAAACAATTAAAAAAGTAATATTACTACAATGTGTATTTTTCGAATAAAAATTCAAAATTAAAAGATTTTAATTTTCATATTTTCCACAAGTGTATAACACATGAAACAGAATTACTAGCAATTTTAACACAAGAGTTTGTTTTCTAATTATTTTTGGCTTTATAGTTGAGAGTTTGATTCTCAAGTTAGCCCCAGCATTAAGTCTACTTCGGTATTTGGTTTCTATGGCAGTTTAAAGGGAAAATCGAGTTTCACATAAGTAGGTAGAGGGAAATGGCAGCAATGTGTGAAGTACTACTTTTGCAATAGCAAGAAATTCGGGAATCAGTTAGTTCCAAAAACTGACTAGTGATTCATACTAAATATGAATAAAATTTTGACCACTTCTACTTATGGGTAAATGTAGATATGAACATTATTCGGTTTCATGATTCCCAAGAAATATAGAATAAATCCATACCCACAAAAATTTTTTTAGAAAAATGTTTTTACTAAATATTTTTCATGGAACCTCAGACAGTCCGTTAAGGAACCCCTGGGTTCCGCGGAGCTCACTTTGGGAACCTCTTTACTAGTGCGTTCCGAAATCTTTATCAACACCTGACATAAACATCAAATTTTGACTTAACAGAACAAAAGACTGATATACACTGCAATACTTAAACCGATCTGGAATTACAGACTCGAAATCTAGGGATCAACGAAGCGTTCAAACATTCAATGAATCCAAACAGCACAATCCAGAATCTTTCGTAAAATTGTGTAAGCTCCCTTTTATGTTTCTAACGACACCATTCATAACGATCTGAAAATCCCTTTAATCCACGAAGAAATCCAATCCCGATACCGCAAATTCCGTGAATCTTTACCCACCACTATAAATCCTTTTTATTCACGAACTGTATTTCTGTTGAAAATTCGATATTTAGTCCCCCCCCCCCCCCCACACAGCTATAATACATTCATTAATTTATATTTCTTAAAGAGGGTAAACAAAAACTATAAATGCTAATAAAAAGTATAGCACATATATTATTGAGAAACGATAATCTAATGTTTGGGAAACTTCTAAAATTGAGAAACATGTAGATCATATAAAATAATTAAGTTATTATATCATCAAATTGTTAGTCTATCTGTTATCAAAATTTCTAGGTTTTAGAAATATTCGACGAGAGCTATATATTATATATATATATATATATATATATAGTTTTCTATGAGTTGTCCGGGGAAAGGAATATGATTAGGAAATGGCCCAGACGTTGGATCAAATCTAGCAATATCCGTAACAGAAAATAGTAAACAACAACAACACCCAACCACCACAAAAATCAAAAATAGAGAGGGAACAGGAGTTCACTGTAAAGTGAGGCTAATGTTTTCTGCCAAACATCATTTAACACAGAGGGACTGTGCAACCTCTATACCTATTGGCAGAACGCAAAGGCTTTTTGCTGAGCAGCGGGCAACTGGGACCTTACGCATGGACCTGTAACTCTACTCCCATTGGTCAACATCGCAACAAATATATATATATATATATATATATATATCAACGATTACAAGAAATGAACATGCAGAAACAACACACAACTCACATCAATATTTTGACTTTGTCGTCATCAGGAGAAGGAAAAGAAGATCATTTTTGCTTGGCTGTTAAACAGGAACTGGTCTATATAATGGTGTATATTCTCAAACTAAATGGGCCAGAGTGCTTAGAAATGTATGTTTCATTCCCATATTGGCTGTAAGCGTTGCGTAATGATGTTAATCATACTTATCGTACTACGATTGGCATTTATGGAGCTATTTGTGTGCAAGTAAAGAGTCGTACTCTTTGTGTTTATCGTACTAATAAACAAAATTGGGAGCATTAATCATTTATTCATTGAGAAGTCCCATACAAAATCAGTAAAAGCCACAAGCTATATAAGATATAAAAAATATATAGCAAAATATTCAAAAAAACTAGTTATAAGAGAAATTATTTTATAGAAAATATACTAGTCTTTAACCGATATTTTACAAAAATTCAGAGAGATGTGTGGTGTTTCAAAATATTATTAGAAAATTTATAGAATAGGAAAAAATATAGTTATTATCACAGTGTTATGTAATGCATCTGTATACACCACATTAGCTGTCTGTCCTTCAGGTCCATGGAAGAACAGAAAGTTGTAACCTCTGACTCTTGAGCAAGCAACATACAGTTCACTATGTGAGAAACACTTGTTCTCACGCACTTCTATTCCTGCCGTAGATAGAGTATTTACTGTATTGAGAAACAGATGCTGGTTTAAAGGGACAGTTGCTGGTATAAACACTGACTCCCCAGTACCACATCAAGTCATGATATCATCCTCTATGACGTATCTGTGTAAAGTACGAATTCGGAGGCGTGTCCCGTTGCACATTTTTGGGGCACTCAAGTTCCGTAACTGCATGATTGGTGCCTCTACTTTAAATTTTATGTCATGAGCAGACAGTCCAGGAGCACACACGAAGTCAAGAAATCCGGTTGGATAATGAACTGCTTCCTCATCACTAATCACTCTGTTTACTGACTTATAAGTTCTTTCCTCAGCTTGATATAGTGCAAGAACTTGTTTATTCATTATTCTTGCCTGCTCATTTGTAGGAGTGAGATTTTCTCGTTCATAAAGCCAGTTATTCTGAATAGATGGCAGGTCTTGAACTTCGGGAAAAAGACATTGTCCATAATTTCTTCCTGGGAATTTAATTGAAAATGAAATTGAAATTAACTAACAATACCTACTTGATATAACTGTATATTTTCAAAATAAACATGTCTTGAAGTTAGCCAAAGACAGCTTAAAAGTCCATAACTTTGCTTCTACGTTGAATTTCCAATCCATATAAAACTTACATTTTAAGTTAGATATACACAAATCTACTGACAAAGTTTGTGCTTAAAAGCCCATAACTTCGCTTATACGTTGAATTTACTATCCATTCAAAACTTAGATTTTAAGTTAGATAAATACAAATCTACTGTCAAAGTTTCAGCTTGATATGTCTTATGGTGGCTGAGTTTACTTGTGACGAAAGATTGGGGACAACCCGACAAACAAAAATTTTTCTGAGGGTGGATTCGGTTTCTCTAATGTATGAAACATAAAGATAACTTGAAATGAGTCAGTTTTAAGCAATATACAGATAAAACCTTTCTTTTATTTATATGGATTTTTTTCATATTTTTTAATTTAATTATAAATTGACTCTTGTCTACCTTATTCTCTGCGACCGCGCGCGTATGCGACAACACTGTTAATCTCGAATCGTCTTTGAACCAGTGCGTGGTATTTTCAAGGCTAAAAACAATTTATTAACGACATATGTAGTGCAAAACAAATACATTTACGGAATATCAACCAACAGAAACAAAAAAAAAACAAACCATCCAACACTAAAAATACAGTAAAAAGAAAACCACAAAATAACCATAAAATAGTCGGTGTTATTGCTTTTTACTTTACTTTAAATAAAGTATAGTGATCGTGAAAAAATTCGATCTCCAAATTTTGATGGCATTATACGATTTGAGGTCCCGGAAGTTTTTACGATGTTTCTTCGATGATGTCTGTGTGTGTGTGTGTGTTAGCATTGCTTGTTCCACAGTACGGTCCAAAATCTTTGATGGATCTAGTTGATATTTTACACAAAAATGGGTCCCATAGTGTAGATGATCCCTATTGTTTTAGGAATTATGTATGACATGAAAGTCACTTCTTTTGCCAAAAACCTATTTTAGACAACATTTTTTCCTCTTAAAAAACTGCTAATTCCAGAGTTTTGAAATTTTAGGTTACTTATCTTTAGGTTACAAATGCAATAAACGAAAAATATATTCAGATTTTTAAAACAACAGCAAATATTTTTTTTTTCAATAAAATGTAAAAACTTCGACTTATAATTCAATCTCAAAGCTTATGAGAGCGATACAAGCCATACCGTTTGACGAATCAAAATGAAACTACACCTAAAAATAGAACGTTATGTGGAGGATGAGTTGAGATAATTAGTTTCAAAATTACATTCTTCAAAGGGGCGTTACAGTAGAGTTTCTATATTTAGAAAATGATTTTTGGACGCTAAACAGCTCATTAAAAAAACATGAAAATTTGACCAAAAATGGAACACAAAATTAAGAATAAAAAACTTATTTACTTTTTTTATGGCTTTTGACAAAGGGAAAGAAAAGTGAGTTTAAAAAACTCTATCAGGCCATAAAATTCCTAGTATAATAATTTGATAAAAGACCAAACATATAGAACATTATTTAAAATTAAAAAAATATTCTTTTAAAAATAATAAATTAAATTATCCTACATCTTAAATTAAAAATTATCTGAAAACGACATTTGTTCTTACATGTTTTTGAAATTTCAGAGAAAAACTTTATTTTCTGAAATTTATTTATTTATTTATTATCAATGTATTTAAAATACTTAAAATATTTTCAAGTTCTAAATGGGAAAATTTGTCTTTAGTATTAAATGTAGAATGTCAGATAATCTATGTAAGAGATCTAGTGACTATTGGAGCAAAAGCCATGCTCTCTTGTAGGAAATTATTTTGTATAAGGAAATTTTCAATTTGGCTACTCATAATGTTATTACTGCTGTAGTTATACTAATGATTGTATATCCATTAATGGTGTGACATACAAAAAAGGCTTATATATTGATAAGTGGATCACTATCTGTACTACCTCAGGAATGAAAGACTAATAAACATCTCCCATTGAGACGATTATATTATGCTCAAATGAGGCATTATATATTATATACCCAAGAAGTTTGATATTAAGTTTACTTATAGTAGAGTTGAGTGTAGGTCACTATAGATTATTTTTTTTTAAACAAACATGTGTTGTTTAATCATAATTACATATTATTAATTAGTAAGACCATAAAACATTATTTTCAAACAGACAAGCACAATATTACAAAATAATTCTGCGAGGATACCTCTTACAGAGCATTCAAGGCTAGCTGTTTAAACATAAAGTTTTAAGCAAAATTGTATTAGTGACTTTTTGGTTGCCTTGCTTGTTTTTCAGTTTAGTGTCATGTGTTCATTCAAACTAGACAGTCGTTATAAAAATCCACACACTATATTTTTCTTTTAAAAAAATCTGTAATGTAATACTTAGTTTTTCTGTTTTAAAAATGTTATACTTCTGTAAATTCTCTCACTAACCTATTGTCAAAATTTCTATTGTAATTTCTTATTTGTATCGAATTGCGCTTTTTATGAATGTTTGAATTTTGAATGATTGAATTATTTCTTATATGTCCTCTGTTTTGTAGGCCTATGAAAAAGGTTTTAAATAAAAACTGAAACGTTGGAAATGAGAATTAATTTTAACCTGAAGAACTGACCGAGTCCTGATAAACTTTAGTTTTGCTTCTATTCTACGGTCGATACTTTTATCAATATAAACTTGGAGACCAACAGTGTTGTTATACGCGAGCCCCGTTCAAGTAAGGTAAGAAAAATAAACTAGGAATAAGGTAAGAAAATGAAAGTGAAAATGAAGAAAAGGTTAAATATAAATAATAAAAACTTAACATAGGAAAGAGAATAAGAAAAAAAGAAATGAGGGATAAATAAAGGAAAGAAGACTAAGCTTTGATAAAAATTAAAACTATAAATAAAACTAAAAATAATATTAATAAAAGAATAAAATAAATAAAAAATAAGTTCAAAGACGATGAACTCGTTAATTAATTAAAGCATTATCTCTTTAGTTTAAGATCAGATAGACTAGACTACGCGCTCTGAGCAGCTAAATGTGGGTTTCTTTGAAGACCTATTTTTTCATCGTAAAAGTATATATATATATAGTTTAATATAGACAAAGAAACATAGAGAAATCAAAAGAACACATTTACAGTCTCTAATTTTCGGTTTGAACCGTCTTCAGGAGAGATAAGAGAGGGAAACCAAGCGCACTGGTTCAGAGACGTCTCTTGGTTTCCCTCTCTTATCTCTCCTGAAGACGGTTCAAACCAAAAATTAGAGACTGTAAGTGTGTTCTTTTGATTTCTCTATGTTTCTTTGTCTATATTGAACTATTTTTGTCCGTTTTGGATCGTATTTCCAACGAAAAAGTATATATATAATTAAATTTACAACTAGAGAACACAAAAAAGAGGACTAACATTCACGATTTACGATCATTTTGGTGTCTTGCCGTCTTCAGGAGAGCAGAAAAAGAAAAAGGAGAAGGAACGAAGTAGCGGAGACGTGAACGCGTCTACCGACCGATACAAACACCTATAGAGTGACACGCAGTGCAGCCACCTTACCGTCGTGGACCAGTTTAAGCTGTGAGTAAATGAAATAATAAAAGTTGTATGTAAGAAAAACAGGAGAGAAAAAAAAGAAAAATTATAAACTAAAAATTAAAAAATAATGATGAAGAGAGAAATAGTCAAAATACAGTAGAAAAAATCAACGTAAAAACTAAACTCTAGAGTGGCAAAATGTTAAAAAATAAAAAGCCAAATTGTTAAAGAAAGTTAAAAAAAGGCATAATGAAACTAAAAATGGTAACATAATAAAATAACAAATAAAAAAAATAAATAAAAAATAAAAATATAATAAAATAAATAAATAAAATGAAATAAACAAAAATATAATAAACATAAAATTTAAAAAATACAGGAAGTCATTTGATTAAATTGTAACCAGGGGAATTTCTTGTACCCAATAACCAAATGTATGTATAAAAAACTGATAAAAAAACTGATAAAAACTGATTAAAAAACTGATAAAAAAGCGATAAAAAACTGATGATAGATATGACATTTGATCTATCACCTATGATTAAAATAATAGGTAAAAATAAAAGAGTTCTACTATTTGAGAAATAATATGCCAACAAAGAAATGCGATGTCACCCATTGACCAGCGCCTCTGGTGAGAAAAGAGTAAAGCTTTGTTCATCGTAAACACGCTGTATAATGACGCTTGTTTTTTGTGAAATCATTTTAATTTTAAAGGGTGATAATTATCACTATTAATGACCGTTATTCTAATTAATATTTTTTTATTTTGATCAATAACGAAAACTTATTCGGTACATGAAATTTAATTGTCATCCTAAGGAAGTTTATGAATGATAATGTAAATATTCCTGGCATGTCTGATGAGTTGTTGTTTTCCAATCAGCGTGTTAATATTAATACATGAATTGTCATTGCGTATTGTCATGCACACAACTTTATTATTAAGGGGGTATGTACCAAATGTACCCAATAACCTCAGAAGCCCTTAAAGTGGTCTGGGTGTCATATATATATATATATATATATATATATAAAACACTTTTTCTTTTTCTCGGAGTTTGGTCAGGGTAAATATATGGAATCACCTTTTTGCCAACGTTTCGTCTTTGGACATTTTTTCATTTCTACTTTAAAAACATCATAAACAAATTGAAAAAAGAACTTACTGAAGGCTTGGTTCTGTTACATTTGCAAACAACCGTTAACTGTCATTACATGCGCTGTTCCAAGCGATAAATGTAACAGAACCAAGCCTTCAGTAAGTTCTTTTTTCAATTTGTTTATGATGTTTTTAAAGTAGAAATGAAAAAATGTCCATTGTTTATTGTTTTTTGTTAGTTTATAGCCCTGAGGATGTCTTGAAATAAAGACGAAACGTTGGCAAAAAGGTGATTCCATATATTTACCCTGACCAAACTCCGAGAAAAAGAAAAAGTGTTTTGTGAATATTTTGTGGTCAAGAAAACAGTACCGTATATATATATATATATATATATATATAAGAGATTTCACATAAACACGTGAAATAACAATCAATGATCAAACCACAATAAGAAATGGGAAAACAAGACTAAGATCTTTTAACCGTAACAAGCAGTCTTCTCAGAGTCAAAACCCAATGCAACATATATATATATATATATCATTAAAATTAACCGCAGTCTCGGCATTCACGATCTTAAGACTGAGAGATTCGATCCTACGAACTAACCTCCTCCTAACAGGGTTCAACTGGAAAAGGAGTTGGCCAAGCGACATGTTAAATTAAAATCGATGACTCATGCTTAGTCATTGATATAAATAGATTAAAAGGATAGTACAGGTTAATATAAAGAGAAGGTCAAAGGTCAATAATGAACAAGAAACAAGCGGTTAGAATAAAAGAGTTGAAAGGTCAACGGTATAACTGGACTAATAGAGCATAAATAGATTATAATTATATAAAGATCGTGAATGCCGAGACTGCGGTTAATTTTAATGATACTTGTTTAAAAGAGGATCTGCTGCCTATTTATACTATATATATATATATATATATATATATATAATTAAAATAAGCAGCGACACATAAACAGATACACAACAAAGACTCACTTTTCAATATTTCGACCGTAATGGCGGTCGTCCTCAGGAGAAGAAGTGAATTGACGGAGGGACGACAGTTGACGGAGGGATTTAGTTGACTGTCGTCCCTCCGTCAATTCACTTCTTCTCCTGAGGACGACCGCCATTGCGGTCGAAATATTGAAAAGTGAGTCTTTGTTGTGTATCTGTTTATGTGTCGCTGCTTATTTTAATTGTTATTTGTCCTGCCGGACCGTTTTTCGTTTATCATGGTATATATATATATAATATATATATTATGCTAAGGCCCATCATCAGCTAAATACCCACTCCTACACACCATCTAGCAAAGACATTAAATACCAGTCTTTTGTAGTCCCCTCTCTCCTAATGCTTTCAATTTTTCCTTCTCTACAGACTTCCTCCATATTTTAAAAGTTTCTAGTTCGAAAGGCATCCATAGCGTCTCTTGATGTGAAAGCACTGATTGCTAATATGCCAGTAAATAGGACAATCCAGTATATTTTAGAAGAGTTCTAGCCCTAAGACAATAAAAAAAAATAAATATGCCAAACCAAACTGTGCACCAAAGAATCCCCTTTTATATCGCCACAAGGAAAAATGTACAGGTTGATAGAGTTGCCACGGGCTCTCCACAAGGGATCCTGTTGGCTAATGTCTTTATGGAACGTTTAGAAAAAGAAGTATTTACAAAGACAAAAAAAAAGCCAACCATATACGCAAGATATATTGACGATACCTTCATTCTAGCCAACAGCGATGAAGAGATTTCACAACTACGCTTACGACTCGAAGAGGTCTCAGGCCTCAAAATGACTAGAGAAAATGGTATAGATGGACAATTACCATTTCTAGATATTCTGATTGACAAAAAACCCGAGCTATTTAGCACTAAAGTATATAGGAAACCATTGAACCCTGGATTTTGTCTAAATGGAAGAAGTGAATGCCCAAAAAAGATATAAAAAGTCTACCATCAACGCATATATCAGAAGGGCATTCACTCACTACAGTGACTGGAACCATATACACAATGAAATTGAACATTCCACACAAGTCTTAATTAATAATGGATATTCACACTCTGAAGTATCTAAAGTAGTTAAGAATTTTTTTGACAAATGGCCTAGTGACAAATGTGAGTCTCAAGCCTCTGGTGAGTCTTTAACCATCTTCTATCGTGCTTTTATAAATTCTGAGTACGAAAAAGAGGAACGAGCACTTCAAAAAATTAATCAAGAATAATGTGCAACCAACTAACGAGGTAGATAGATAACAGCTCAGAATATATTATAAAAACAAAAAGACCAGAGACTTAGTAATTTGCTACAAACCGAAAGTTGACATCCCAGACTTCAATGCAGTTACCTGGTATACCAATACACTTGCTTAAAAGGGAGACGTGCAGCCCTTAATTCCGGTATATTGGGATGACGTGAACTACGTAAGCTACCATATCAAGCCGTCTGACGATACATCTCTATCGTCAGGCGCGGAAGCACCTATGGTGCTAAAATAATAATGTAATTATAATTATAAAATATATAAAATTATAAAATGCTATTATAATTAAATTCTGTTTGATGTAGTCCTGAAGATGTCTACAAATATAGACGAAACGTCGACTTAAATGTGTTGTATTATTGAAGCTAGACCAAAGCTGAATAAAAAAGGAAAATAGTGTAATATGTATAATATATATTATGCTGTTCTTTTCTTTACTACTCTGTTCAATGGTTTTGATATTGTGTCGTCTCATCTCAAAACCTATATATATATATATATATAAAGGTTTCACATAAACACGTGAAATAACAATCAATGATCAAACCACAAAAAGAAATGGGAAAATAAGACTAAGATCTTTCAACCGTAAGAAGCGGTCTTCGTCAGAGTCAAAAACCCAACTGTTAAATTACACATTTAACTGTCAGTTGGGTTTTTGACTCTGACGAAGACCGCTTGCTACCGTTGAAAGATCTTACTCTTGTTTTCCCATTTCTTATTTTTGTTTAATAATTGATTGTTATTTCACGTTTGTCTTTTTATGATGTTTATGTAAATATTTTTTCTTTATTATTTTTCTTCTATTATACAACTATCTATATGTATATTATTATAATATATATATTATTAATATATAATGTATATAAGTTAGCTTCAGCTACTCAAATGGACTACTTCTGCCCGATGACGACGACTGTCGAAATATCGTTGTGAGTCTTTTATGTTTTGTCTTTATTTGTTTTTCTCTTTCCTTTGTGAACTCTCTCTTCTCTCTCTCTCTCTCTCTCTCTCTCTTCTCTCTTCTTATATATATATATATATATATATATATATATAATATATATATATATAATACGTTTTTTTCAAATTATTAGTTATATATACATATATAACAAATTCAATAATATATCAACCGTTGGATAGAATAGGTGTATAATGTAATCGGGATTCGGTCAATTTTCCAGGATCAAAATCAAACTCTCAATGCCGACGTTTCGGTTTTGCATTGAGAGTTTGATTTTGATCCTGGAAAATTGACCGAATCCCGATTACATTATACACCTATACATATATATATATATATATTATATATATATATATCTCAAATTAGTGTTTTTCATACATAGACTCTCTGCCGTTACAAGTGAACGCACGTACCTCTTCTTCTTCCCTTCTACTCTCTCCGTGACAACGAAATTCAGTTCGAAATATCGATCCAGTAAGTTTTCTCGCTTCTTCTATTTGTTGTCTTTTATATATATACATATATATATGTGTTTCATTAAAGTACACAGTAGCCTCTGCGTTAACGACTTTTAAGGTGGTCTGCTCCAATTTACGAACAACCTTGCGGTGGGCTGGTGTTAAAAGCCATATTAATTGCCCAAGAGACATCTTAATTTGGCATGAGCAGATGTTAAAAGAAAATCACAACTTCCAGACGAAAGTCAAAACTTTTTAATAAGACACAAAATACATTTCAAAAAACAAACAACAATTACAATGAATTAAAAACAAATACAAAGAATAAAAACAATTACAGTGACAAAAAACAAGTACTTACAAAAATTGAAACGCGCACGAACAAGCTTTCATAAAACAACGTTTTATATATGTGTTGTTTTCCATATCACTAACCCGGTGATGACTTGTGTAGAAGTCGAAAGCTTGTTCGTGCGCGTTTCAATTTTTGTAAGTACTTGTTTTTTGTCACTGTAATTGTTTTTATTCTTTGTATTTGTTTTTAATTCATTGTAATTGTTGTTTGTTTTGATGTATTGTGTCGTATAAAGTTTTGACTTCGTCTGGAAGTTGTGATTTCCTGTTTACATCTGCTCATGCCAAATTAAGATGTCTTGGCAACTATATGACTTTTAACACCAGCCGCAAGGTTGTTCGTAAATTGAGCACACTTAAAAGTCGTTAACGCAGGGTCTGTGTACTTTAATGCCAAATGTTAGTGAGATTTGCTGCTATCGAAACAATTGATATGCTTTTAACGGTTACTCTGCCGTGCACCTCAACGTGCTTGTCTCCCATTCTCTTCTCTGAAGACGATACACCTTAAATGAGTCGTGTAACGTCAGTGTCTACTTTGTGTGTTGCTCTTTAATTCGAAACATGTATATACTATAGTGATATATATTCCATCATATATAAATAATCATATATATAATATATATATATATATACTTTAGTTTTGTATATATATATACAAAACTAAAGTTTATCGGGACTCGTCATTCTTCAGGTTCAAATTAAAATCTCATTGCCAACGTTTCGGTTTTTATTTAAAACCTTTTTCATAGGCAGAAGTATAAATTTTGAAACAGAAAAACTAAGTATACTTAATAATAATACTTAGTTTTTCTGTTTAAAAAAAATTATACTTTTGCCTATCAAAAAGGTTTTAAATAAAAACCGAAACGTTGGCAATGAGAGTTTAATTTGAAACTGAAGAACTGACCGAGTCCGGATAAACTTTAGTTTTTGTTGCTATTCCACCATCGATACTTTTATCAATATTTTTATGTATATATATACTAATATATATATATATATATATATATATATATATATATATATATATATATATATATAACAATAGTAAATTATAAAGAACAGTAGTAAGTAAAGAAAAGAAAAACATAGATTAAGCCTGACAAAAACTACTCTATATGAATATACTAAATGATGAATAACTGACCATAGATGATACACAGTAATCTTGAAGATTTTATTAAGAGAAAACTCTGTTTTCGATGATTCAGTTTTTGTTAGTCTTTTCAGAGATACATAAATGTCACGAGACATTTATTGGAGGTTTCCGGTTTTGTTTTATGTAGTACATAAATGGCACAATATATGTACACTAGGAACTGTCAATCAAAAGGTATATCAATAATAGAGAGGAAAATATATAACGTCTTCACCACAAGGAATTTATTTTACAACGCGTTTCAAACACTTTGTGTTCATTATCAGGCACATCTACAATGTAATGACAAAATGTGTAAAAACTGTTTTGAAGTTATATAAAGGAATTAAAAATGTTAGTTAAAATAAAACAAAAGGAGTTATTTTTACTTTCTATCATGAATAAATACGACACAATAACCACTTGCAAATCACGTAAAATATCAATAAGTTCCTAAGGCTTTTCGATTTTTCCTTGTCCAATGCCATAACTAAATAAACAGAATAAATAGAGATATGGTTTGAAGTTCTTTTTCTGTCTTCGGTTTTTCAGGTTAAAGATAGCTTTAAGAAAGGTCTTAGAAGTTTTTTTAACATTCTAGTGATATTGTAGTACTTTTTTAGAGCTGTACATATTCAAAACGATTTAATTCGGAATTGATGAGCTTACCTTATTGGTTAAAATCCAGTTTTCATATTTAACTATTCGGTTTTTTTTTATTTTAATACTTTGTTCATAAGTATAGTACAAAAATGTTAAAAGAAAATAACTGGAATTATTACATTCCAATAGAATTAAACATATCGGTTCTGGAATCATAAATGTCTATTTCTTTGTTGCATAACTGATCTTTCAAGCAAACAACAAAATTAACCTTGATTTACATGATCAGCTTCTGTTTATATTATCAAGTTAGTAGCTCTAGAAAAATAAGAACAATGCCATAAAATATGTAATCCATATCGAGCGTAAATATTATAAGCATTTACACAATACGATTCCTTAAAAATAATAGATTTAAATATTTACACACCAATCAATTTAACGGTTATGGACAAATGATATAATCTGTTATTCAACAGATATGAGCCGATCTGATCAATATACAGAATTATCACAAGTGTTTAACTTACGTTAACCACATGAGAATTAAAAACCCGTGAGAACAAGTTTGATTACAAAATAAGTCAATTATATTTGTTTTCAAAAGTAATATTTATAAATTTTGATCATAAATTTAAATGTATTTGTATATAGGTATTTAAATATATAAAATAAAACTTAACTGTATTAAATATTACTTTAAATGTAATATGAAAATTTACACTTTTTTTAAAAACAGAAATTTCAAAATGGGGATTTTAGAATATTTTTTAGATATTATCATTTAAATTTAATATGAATTGGAAATGAAAAGAATTCCAATTTTTCATGTTTATAATGATATCGGAGAAATAAGTGGATGTAAATAAGAATAGAGAAATTTGAGAAACTATTATATAAAATGTTTGGGCTGCGTATTTTTTAAGTCATTAGTGTGGGTCTGGTTACTGTAGGCACTGATAGGCATATCTTAATTGAGAGATAGATTCCTATAGATCCATCTGTTTGATAAAGCATTCAATCCAACTATTTTAAAACATCACATATATCATATAAGAAATAACAATTTCCAAATACAAAAAAAAGAGGTGCCGAAATGGGAGGGAAAAATACAGGTAATCCACACCTGGCGGGAGATTCAAAAGAAGGTAAAACTGAAACTTAAAAAGCAAAAAAAAAAAATTTAAATTTACCTTACAAATAAACCATTGCGACTAGGTGTCACTGACGCGAATGGATGTAGACTGAACCCATATCCTGGTTTAACTAGCTTAATATACATGAGTTAAAAAAACCTACACCAATTTATACTAGGGAAGAGGTCATTTAGTGTGCATTGAGGGTACACTCGCGTCCCGTACAAATGGCTCCCAGGCTAGCCAACAGCACCGCCCCATATATCCCTCCATAGCCATCTCAATGACTAATACATTTCAGTCGACATGAAGTTGTAATTTTGTATACTTTAACATCATTGAAGTCTTCAAACAAATTAAATGGACTTCAAAAAAAAGTGGAAATAAAGCTAAAATTTCCTTTATTTAAAGATGATAACAAATATAAATATATTTAAAAGTAAAACACAAACTGTTAACAGCAATTCATGTATTCCTGATATGAATAATTTGGGTTCCATATCTTTTTCAGCAAAAAATTTAAATAATAAAGGTTAGAATGGAAGAACATAACACTGGTCCTTACAGTGTGATAGTCATAATATGAATATATATATATATATATATATAGCAGATTCAATAATATATCGACCGTTTGATAGAATAGGTGTGTTCTCTAATCGGGATTCGGTCAATTTTCTAGCATAAAAAATCAAACTCTCGTTGCCAGCGTTTTGGTTTTATTTAAAACCTTTTTCATAGGCAGAAGTAAGAATTTTTTAACTAAGAAAATGAATTATTTAAAGGAACAACAATGTTAACCAGACAAAACCTTCGACTAGACTAATAAAATAACATTACAAATGCCATAAGTTACAAATTTTTAATGTTATCTTATTAGTCTAGTCGAAGGTTTTATCCGGTTAACATTGTTGTTCCTTTAAATAATGTAAATTTCATTTTCTTAGCTAAAAAATTCTTACTTCTGTCTATGAAAAAGATTTTAAAAGAACTGGAAGAGACGATTTTTTATCCTAGAAATTACGATCCGTTAGAGAACAACTTTATATTTAATTAAAAATCATAAACACGTGAAACAACATATTTATCCTAAACACAATAGACCTGGGAAAAGTCCCGAATTTAACACAACTTTATATTATATACATAAATCAATAATCAACAATAACTCTTGATATAAATATGCAATTAAATACACAATAAACATATGTATTAATTAAAATGCTGAAGGCTTTCGTCACAACATCATCAGAGAGCTAAATGAAACACAAAAAAAAATAATAATAAGTTAACCTGGCTGATTGAAGTCTTCAGTTTTGTCTAATTGTTTTGTTTTTGTTTTTTTTTTTCATTTAGCTCTCTGATGATGTTGTGACGAAAGGCCTTAGAGCCTTTTAATTAATATATATTGTTTATTGTGGTATTTAATTCATATATATTTATATATATATACGAGTTCGAGATTAACAAAGAGCAACACACAAAGTAGGAAAACACACTTACAGATCAAATTTTGGGTAATCGTCGTAATCAAAATTATGAGTCGTAAGTGTGTTTCCTACTTGTGTGTTGCTCTTTGTTAATCTCGAACTCGTATTGTGTCCAGTTTGGATCGTATTTCGTTTTATCAGTGAAATTTATATATATATATATATATAAAGATTTCACATAAACACGTGAAATAACAATCAATGATCAAACCACAATAAGAAATGGGAAAACAAGACTAAGATCTTTCATCCATAATAAGCAGTCTTCGTCAGAATCAGTTCAGTTCAGTTGGGTTTTTGACACTGACGAAGACCGCTTGTTACGGTTAAAAGATCTTAGTCTTGTTTTCCCATTTCTTATTGTGGTTTGATCATATATATATATATATATAGCAAACAGTAGCAGTTTGCTTCTCAACGCGAGTACTTCGCACTTCTTCCTGATGACGACGGATGTCGAAATATCGAAGTGAGTTCCGTAGTGACTTCCAATGCTCTTCCGGTTTGTGCTCTTGCTATCCTATTTCAGTATTTTTCCTATAAGTTTGTATATTCTAACGTAGTGCAAACACTTATTATGTGGTATTTACTCATTGTAGGGTAAAAAGCTAATGAAATGGTCTTCACATATAAAAATTTAATGGTATAAACAACGCGTTTCGAACACGTGGTGTTCTTCCTCAGGTATTTTATTTTTATTTTGTACTATATTTATTGTATACTATAGATAACTCTTTGTTGTCATTGTATTTTTTAGTTAATGCCTGAAGAAGTACATTACGTTTTCGAAACGCGTTGTTTATTCCATTAAATTTTTATATGTGGAGAACATTTTATTAGCTTTTTACCCTACAAAGTTTATATATATATGTATATATACACTTTAACACAGAAAAAAGGAAAAAAGAACACAGAAAGACACTACAGAACTCACTTCGAGATTTCGACATCCGTCGTCATCGTGAAGAAGTGCGAAGTACTCGCGTTATGTCGAAATATCGAAGTGAGTTCTGTAGTGTCTTTCTGTTTTAAAGTATTTATTGTCCACAAGGACCTTTCATTTTGTTCGAAGTAAATATATATATATATATATATACGGTCTCCAACCGTTTCTGAACCAGTGCGCTTGGTTTCCCTCTTTTATCTCGTCTGAAGATGGTTAAAACCAGAATATGAAATGGGGAAAAAAACTAAGATCTCTCAACTGTAACAAGCGGTCTTCGTCAGAGTTAAATACCCAACTTACTCAATAAAGATCCTAGTCTTTATCCCCATTTCATAGTGTAGTTTGATCATTGATTGTTGTTTCAAGTGTTTATGTGAATTCTTGGATATGTATATATATAAGAACACTACTTGTTCGAAACGCGTTGTTCAAATTATTAAATTTCTATATGTGGAGACTATTTCATTAGCATTCTACCTTAGAATGAGTAAATACCACATAATAATTGAATGCACTACCTTAGAATTAAAACTGAGTATTACATTAAAGATTTTTTATAAGAAAATATAGTCTGTAGATTTTAATAACACTTGTCTAATTTGAATAAACACGTGACACAGTGTTCAAAAATCCACAGACCATATATTTCTTGTAAAAAATCTTTAATGCAATACTTAGTTTTTCCGTTTTTACATTTTATACTCTATAAATGCTACAATATGCTATAACTATCATATACTATAGTATACATATACTATACTATACTATAACTATACATAGACTATATAATTTTTTTTGTTTATACAATAAATTAACTTAAATTTTAACATATTTATATTCCCTTAAATTTAACAACATAGTAAATACTTATTATACTTTAAAAAATATATATATTTAGATCAATTTTAACATGAACTATAACAAATTTGTTAGATTATAAAATAAATTAATTTAAATATTAATATATTGACTTAAATCTAATAACATTGGAGATACTTAGTACCTTTAAAAAATACCCAAATCAATTTTATTAATAAAATTCATTAAACATTTAAAATGTTAAATATAGTTAATGGGTTAGTTCCACTGAGATTAGTAATATTAGAATTAGTAATAATACAATCCGTCATACCTCGTAAAGTCACTGAAAAGCTCGACCGGTTTCGGGTCCGTCTGGATCCCATCTTCAAGAGCACCTAACTGACTGTGAATGTTATTTTCCTATAACATAACTATAGGAATTTCTATATAGGAAAATAACATTCACAGTCAGTTAGGTGCTCTTGAAGAATAACGCGTTTCGAACACGTAGTGTTCTTCCTCAGGCATTAAATAAAAATACAATGACACCAGAGAGTTATCTATAGTATACAGTGAATATAGTACAAAATAAAATAAAATAAATAAGTAAATAAAATAAGTATAAAATAAAAAGAAATTATTTTTATTTTGCACTATATTTACTGTATACTATAGATAACTCTTTGGTGTCATTGTATTTTTTAGTTAATGATTGAGGAAGAACACTACGTGTTCGAAACGCGTTGTTTATACCATTAAATTTTTATATGTGGAGACCATTTCATAAACATTTTACCTACAATATAATATATATATATGTATATGTATAATATAATAAATATTATAATAAAGGAAATCTTTTTCAATAAAATATTATTAAAAACCAGAGAGGCTTCTGCTTTTATGATTCCTTTAAGTAAGTGCTCATTTTTTGCTAAAAACTTTAAGATGTACAGTTAAGAGCAATTGGAGAAGCTGCTCTGGTTTCCAATGACATTTTGTAAATACTCGTACTCTACACGTCACGCCTAATCGATTACATATCGCTTATTCATTCCATTAAATGATTAGATTAATAATTGAATGAATGCTTATGATTATCATTATTTGTTCCAAGTTCTATAAATATGATTTGCACTTTCATTCAGAGAAATTCATATATGGTATTAGCCACTTGGAATTAATCGATAAATTTAAATGATTGTTTGCTTATTAGTAAAGTTGAGTGTAGACCACTACAGATTGTTATCAATAAGAGTGATAAGGCCTATATGGGAAGGTGGCATGGAAGGAAGGATGACTTTTCAATTAGCCTGAAGATCTTCTCCCGGTGGTGACTGACCAATAGCCGACGACGACATGAGGGTGCTCCTCCCAGCCAGCATGTCCTAATTTATTCCACCTCACTCTCCCCCTCTAATCCGGGCTCTCTGTTTCGCCCTCTAACAAATCTTTTGTCGCCAATCTTACTTACTTCCGCCCTTCAACAAGTTCACAGATTCAAAATCCCCTAGTCCCTTCCGGTTAGCTCTTTTCTATTCCATTAAAGCCTCTTTTACGCTTAACTAAATCTCACGACTGATGTTTTTTTAAACAACAGTTTTTCAGTATCAAACATCTTCAAACATATATATATATTTTCTATGTTTTGTTATTGAGGGCTAGGTCAAATACCTAGTCAATAACAAAACATAGAATAGAATAAAAGAGGTCAAGAACAATTTTTGGAGCTTATATATATATATATAAAAAGATTTCACATAAACACGCGAAACAACAATCAATGACCAAACCACAATAAGAATGGGAAAACAAGACCAAGATCCCCCAACCGCAACAAGCGGTCCTCGTCAGAGTCAAAAACCCAACTGACTCCAACCAGGGTTGGGTTTTTGACTCTGACGAGGACCGCTTGTTGCGGTTGGGGGATCTTGGTCTTGTTTTCCCATTCTTATTGTGGTTTGGTCATTGATATATATATATATATATATATATATATACACTTTTTCGTTGGAAATACGATCCAAAACGGACGAATATAGTTCAATATAGACAAAGAAACATAGAGAAATCAAAAGAACACACTTACAGTCTCTAATTTCCGGTTTGAACCGTCTTCAGGAGAGATAAGAGAGGGAAACCAAGCGCACTGGTTCAGAGACGGTTGGAGACCCTCAATAATATATATATATAAACATTTCACATAAAATCGTGAAATAACAATCAATGATCAAGCCACAATAAGAAATGGGAAAAACTGACGGTCTTCGTCAGAGTCAAAAACCCAACTCAGTTGGGTTTTTGACTCTGACGAAGACCGCTTGTTACAGTTGAAAGATCTTAGTCTTGTTTTCCCATTTCTTATTGTGGTTTGATCATTGAAATATATATATATATATATATATATATATATATATATATAAATCAATCAATCAACTGAGTTGGGTTTTTGACTCTGACGAAGACCGTCAGTTTTTCCCATTTCTTCTTGTGGTTTGTTCATTGATTGTTATTTTACGTGTTTATGTGAAATCTTTATGTATATATATATATATATATATATTATTAAAAAACATAACCATAGTTGGCAGAAGCTTGCTTCTTTATAAGTTTCTCTATCTTCCTAAATAAGGATTTCGTTGTTGTATTTAAACGATTTAAGAAAACTGCCTACACAGTTAACAGTGAACATGTTTCAACTCTTTCATAGAGTCATCTTCAGGACGAGAATAATTCTCAAATAAAAGTAATTGAGAATCATTCTCGTCCTGAAGATAGCTCTATGAAAGAGTTGAAACATGTTGACTGTTAACTGTGTAGGCAGTTTTGTTAAATAGTTTAGATACAACAACGAAATCCTTATTTAGGAAGATAAAGAAACTTATAAAGAAGCAAGTTTCTGCCAACTATGGTTATGTTTTTAATAATATGTGCTTAAAAGAAGGACTGCTACCAAAATTCACAAATGGTATATACATATGTTAAATGGCTTTCATGATATTATAGATATTTCTGTTAAAAATCACCCTGAAGATGGCCAAATATAAAACTTAACGTTGGAAATAGTAAATATTTTTCAAAAATGGACAACAAATCATATGGTGAGTTATTGCACCTAATTCCTCAAGAATTTAAAGGACTCAATTTTTGCTCAGAATTTTATGAATACCAGTGGACTCCAATTCCCTGGGAGATTTTTTTATTAACATATTGCCCACATTAATATATATATATTTATATATATAATTATATATATATATATATATATATATATTGGTATAAATAGGCAGCAGATCCTCTTTTAAACAAGTATCATTAAAATTAACCGTAGTCTCGGCATTCACGATCTTAATACTGAGAGATTCGATCCTACTAACTAACCTCCTGCTAACAGGGTTCAACTGGAAAAGGATTTGGCCAAGTGACATGTTAAATTAAAATTGATGACTCATGCTTAGTCATTGCTATAAATAGATTAAAAGGATAGTACAGGTTAATATAAAGAGAAGGTCAAAGGTCAATAATGAACAAGAAACAAGCGGTTAGAATAAAAGAGTTGAAAGGTCAACGGTATAACTGGACTAATAATATATGTATATATCAATGATCAAACCACAATATGAAATGGGAAAACAAGACTAAGATCTATCAACCGTAACAACACTAAGGTATCGCCAGGCTCTCGTCCTGCAAAGTTACAAACGGTGGGGGCCACGCACCTTCAGCAGTCGCCAGTCGTCTCTCCAGCCTTCTCCTCTCAGAGTTCAACTCAACGCAGTCAAACAGTATGTCTTCTACTGTTTAAGCCGACCTGCTAGTATATGTAATTATTAAACATGAATATAATATGTATATAATTATTAAAAAAAAATATAATAAACTGTAATCGTAAAATATTGAAATAGTGTTGAATCAATACCCCTAAGTCGACAAGTAGAAATACCGCAGTGGAGTAGTAATAAAGAGCTCACTACGGCACAACTACTTAGAGACCGAAGGTTATTTAAAACAGAGTGTTCTTCAGTTTGGAAATATTCAGTATAACTGCTTCTTCTTCAGCCCTCAAACCTTCATCTTCAAATTAATAATAACTTGTTCTTCAGTCTTCAATTCTTCAAGAATGAATTTTAATGAGGAACAGGACATGTGCTTTAGACATCAGATAATCAATTGTGATTATGTCTTAATAATGTACATACATACAGCAATTTAAACAACTATTCTTCAGTTTTTTATAGAGAACAGATCTTCAGTTCTAAGTAGTAATACTGAGGTGGTTAGACGCAAAACCACCTTCGGTTTCACTACTTTGAACATCCGAACTTCAACTAAAGTACAATCTTGCTGCTTTAAAAAGAAAATTAATTATTCCTTTTTTATGAATATATATGATTAATAACTAATAATTAATTTATGAATATATGAATTATTTTTTTGTATTTCTTACACAAACACACACACACACACACACACACACACACACACACACAGACGGGTCTCCAACCGTATCTGTACCAGTGCGCTTGGTTTCTCTTCTTTATCTCTCCTGAAGACGGTTCAACCGAAAATTAGAACCTTTTGTGTTTTTAACTTAGTTTTTTAGACATTCTTATTTGTCCAACGGAGTATTTTTTTCCAACAAAATTCTTTTCAAGTAATTAATTTAATAAATAATTAAATTATAAAATTAGACGGCCCAACCGGCTTTCATCCTTGGTTTCCCCTTTTTATTTCCTAAAGGTTAAAAAAAAAACTGTAAGTGGTTTCTTTGATTTCCAAATTTTTTTTAATTGAACAAAATATAAAATATATAAAAAATTCAATATTACAACCGTTGGAAGAATATGAAAGAATATTTCCAATTTTCCAGGTCAAAATAACCCAACCGAGTTTTGTTTTTATTTAAAATTTTCAACAAAGTCAGAATTTTTAATTAGAAAAAATGAAAACATTTAAAAATAATTTAACAATAGAATTGTGAACTAAACATCTAATGGTCAAAAACTTACCAGAGTTAGTCTGGGTCCAAGTTTTACCAAGATTTAGTTCACTAACAATTGTTACCATTTTATAAAAAGTAAATTTCACATTTTTCTAATTCAAAAAGACCGCCTAAAAAAAGGTTTAAAATAAAAACCGAAACGTGATTAAGTTTGATTTTATCCTGGAAAATTTACCGAACCCGTTACTTATACCCATAAAATTAAATATTTCACTGATTTAAAAGAAATAGATTTCCCAAATGAAAATCGTTCGAGATTAACAAAGAGCAACACCAAAGTGGGAAAAATTAAGTAAATTTTGGTTAACCTTTAGGAAAAAGGAATGGGATTAAATTTTTAATATTATATTACATTTGAATTGAAATTGAAATCAGACGGTAAAGGCAAATAATAAAAAAAATATATATATATATAATATATATATATATATATATATATAATATATAATAAATAAAAAAGATTTACATAAACACGTGAAACAACAATCAATGATCAATACCACAATAAGAAATGGAAAAACAAGACTAAGATCTTTCAACCGTAACAAGCGGTCTTCGTCAAAAACCCAACTCTGTGTATGTGTGTGTGTGTGTGTAAGAAATACAGTCAGTTGGGTTTTTGACTCTGACGAAGACCGCTTATTACGGTTGAAAGATCTTAGTCTTGTTTTCCCATTTCATATTGTGGTTTGATCATTGATATATATATATTATAAATAATTTAATTATGTAATACATAATTAACAAGTTCAAAAACGAAGAATAGTAAAACACAGAGACACACTTACTAACTCAAAATTTCGGATAATCCGTGTTCAAGAAAAAGAGAGTGGGAGACAAAGCACATGTAGATGCACGGCAGTAGGCGCATAATATACAGTGAAACACAGAAAAAAACTAACGGTTATCAAACCTCTTTTAACTTGAAAAGACTGTAAGAGCGCCATGTCGATTTGTTGAGTATACTCATTGAGTTTATTAAGAACTTCTATTGTCAATTTTCGAAAAATTTTTCTTTTCATAAAAGACATAAATTTGTTTTCAATTTATTTACAAAACTCCATAAAGTTTTGAAATACGGAATAAAAAAGAAAAAAAATTGTATCAGCTGGTTAATTTTTTTAGGTAAAAGTTGATCTTTTAAATCCTACGTTTTGGTTTTATTTAAAATCTTCTTCATAAGTAAAAGTATGAAATTTTGAAATTGAAAAAAAAACAATGAATTATTATATTAAGGGTTCAAAATAAATAGATTATTATTTTTTTTTTTAATATCAAAATTTTGTAGTTCCACCAATGAAAACGATTTTAAATTAAACTAAAATATCGACTTTGAAATTTATTATTTCAATCTGGAAAACTGACTGTTCATAATAAATATCATTCACCCATTAGTTACGCAATGGTCATTTTCTCTTTACTTATACCGGGAGAAAAAACGATAATTCAAAATCTCCAAACAAAATTTTTTTGTTTAAACTTCAGCATGAAATATTTTTCATTCTATTCTAAACTATGGTTGATAGTTATAGGGGCAGGTTAGCTCAGTGTTTAATGTACTCGCCTTTGGGATGATAGTCCAGGGTTGATCCTCCAACAAGCCCTCGAATTTTTCACGCGGGAGTTGAATAAATCTGAGTACGTCGTCCTTCGGAGAGGATGTTTAAGCCATCGGTCCCGAGCCTGTACCATGTCATGCACCCCCCCCCCCCCCCCCCCAACAAAAAGCTGGTAAACGGCTGACGTTATCACCCGCCAGGATATCATTTAATCAATAAAAAAAAAAAAATCCATAGTCGAACCTTTATCAGTTATATGTATAGTAAAAGAATATATACAACAAGATTTCACAGTAACCTCACTGAAATAACAGTTATTGTTAAACTATAGTAATGATCCAGAAAATGAACTAAGATCCTTGAACCAAAAGAACTGGTCTTCGTCAAGTACTAGTCCAAGTGACGAAGCCAGTGGTTTTGTTTCAGAGATGTTGTTGTTTATTTCATGTGCTCACCGTGAAATAATGTTTTATATATATATGCAAAACTAAAGTTTAACGGGACTCGGTCAGTTCTTCAGGTTCAAATTAAACTCTCATTGCCAACCTTTCGATCTTTATTAAAAACCTTTTTCATAGGCAGAAGTATAAATTTTGAAACAGAAAAACTAAGTATTACATTACAAATTATTTTACAAAGAATACTAGTATGTGGATTTTAACAACAACTGTAGTCTGAATGAACACGTGACACTGAGCTGTCACATATATATATATAAAGATTTCATATAAACATTTCAAATAATCAATGATCAAACCATAATATGAAATGGGAAAACAAGACTAAGATCTTTCAACCGTAATAAGCAGTCTTCGTCAGAGTCAAAAAACCCAACTCTGTTTTTGACTCTGACGAAGACCGCTTGTTATGATTGAAAGATCTTAGACTTGTTTTCCCATTTCATATTGTGGTTTCATCATTGTTATATATAATAAGGTATTGTTTTCTTAACCACAATTACTAATAAACACTTTTTTTCTTCTTCTCAGAATTTTGGTCAGGGTAAATATATGGAATCACCTTTTCGCCAACGTTTCGTCTTTATTTTAAGACATCCTTAGGGCTATAAACTAACAAAATTTAACGTAAAGTAGATATGACAAATGTCCATGGTTTTTGTTAGTTTATAGCCCTGAGGATGTCTTAATATAAAGACGAAACGTTGGTGAAAAGGTGATTCCATATATTAACCCTGACCAAAATTCCGAGAAGAAGAAAAATGTGTTTACATATTTATATATTTCGTTGAACAACTGACCGTATTTCACTGATGTCATTTTCTTCATCAGTTTTCAAGGTTTCTGAATACCTTCTTCTTTCCTTCATCCAAACGTTGGAGAATGTTAATTAAGTGGGAACCGACATGTTTCGACTGGCTTCCAGTCATCTTCAGGGTGACATCAGTGAAATACGGTCAGTTGTTCAACGAAATATGCTTAAATGAAGGACTGCTTCCAAATTTTACAAATATATATATTATATATAATATATATATATATTATAATATATATAATAATATATATATATTATCTTTCGTTGGAAATACGATCTGAAACAAACATATGTAGAAAAAGAAACATAGAGAAATTAAAAGCACACACTTACAGTGTCTAATTTTTTGTTTGAACCGTCCTCAGGAGAGATACGAGTATACTCTGAACTTGGTTTCCCTCTTTTATCTCTCCTCAAGACCGTTCAAGCCGAAAAATAGAGACTGCAAGTGTGTGCTTTTAATTTCTCTATGTTTCTATATATACATATATAAGTAAACAAAAAGTAAGGATCTACTTAGAAAAGTGACTTTGTTTGAATACCTTGGCTGGAAAGTTGTGGAGAGTCCTTCGCGAAGGGTTAAGGGAAGAACGAGTTGATCACTGAAGCCAGACTGTGATATTACTGACTGTTCTGCAGCATCCCTTTGTTTATATAAGAAAACATTATCAGTGATTGGGTCTGGGTGGAATAGTGGGAGAGGGCATGACTCAGGTCTGTGAAATGACCCTTTACCTACCTGATAACAAAGGGCCAAAGACCCTTGCTAACAGCTAAAAACCTGCCAAATACTTCCGTAATGATGACTTCATTCGCAAATATATTTATTTAAAGAAAAAAAAATATTACTAAAATTCAATTCACTATTCTATCAAATGAAAGTACAATCAATATCAAAATCATCCGTTCTATCTGTGTATCTTTAAAGTAAACGGTTAAAGGAATCCATTCTCAAAACTGGAACACAGTTTAATGATTTTATTTAAACATTAATTCTAAATTTAGGGGTTAGTATAATGAGGATTAACTATAAAAGACTTTGTACATCAACATACCATAAAGTTATCAATATATTTCAGATTTCTTTGCAATTATATTCATGCAACAAACTTGAACTATTTACATATGATTAAATTTATTCCAAAAATAAACTTTTTTTTTGAAGAATGCTCCCCATCTTTTTTGATGCAATCAAGAAACAGTGATTGAATTACTGAAAACATTAATAAATTAAAATGAAGATTGTACAACACTTTTTTTTTCAATATTTGTCAATGATATTTATTCAGCATAGTGTATATTGAATTTTTTAATTTTAACATCACTTCTTCCTTTGTTGCGAAGTTCTTCAACATTTAGTAAATGAACTTCTGAACTGGTGTTCTTTCAATAATCTTAACCTAAATTCTTCTAAGTGTTCCATAATGTCTTTCTCCGTTTAAAAATCCTAATAATAAATCTTTATATGACAAGATTTCATATAAACACGTGAAATGACAATCAATGACAAACCACAATAAGAAATGAAAAAAAGTGACTTTCCCGTCATGCATAATTTTTCCCAAACAATAGGGATCAAAACAAAACACTATCCGGCCCATTTTTTTGTAAAATATCAACTTGATCCATCAAAGATTCTGGACCGTAGCGTGGTAACAAGGAATGCTAACATACTCACCCACCCACCCACATACAGACATCATCGCAAAAACATCACAAAACGACTTTTGGGACCTCAAAACATATAATTCCGTCATCGCGCGAATTTTTTCACCATCGCTATATTTACTTTAAGTAAAAAAAAGACTAGGATCTTTCAACCACAACAAGAGGTCTTCGTCAGAAAGTTGGGTTTTTGACTCTGACGAAGAAAACTCTTGTTGTGGTTGAAAGATCTTAGTCTTTTTTTCCTCTTCATATTGTAGTTTGGTAATTCATATATGCATATATAAAATACAAAGTTTGTTTGTCTGCCCATTATAGAAATAAAACTGGAGACATTTAGACACAAAGAAACATATAGATTTGGTTTTCAAACGGTATTTTGATTTTGATCAGGGACCTTTTTTCCGATCCACCAATTGGGGATCCTAGGAAAAAAGTTCCCCCTTACATGTTTCTCTTTCCATAACCGGAAGAAGTTAAAGAATATTTTATAACTGACACTTATTTAAATATCCTGGAGAAAGTTAATACTGTAATTTTGATTTTGATTATAATCTACATTTCTAAATCTTCGTTTTAATTTTAAAAAAATCTGGAGTGGCCTGCATTCAACTTTACTGTAAGTAAATATAATATCAAACTTCTTGGGTATATAATATATAATGTCCCATTTAGGCATAATATAAAAGTTAAATGGAAAATGTTTATTATCCTTTTATTTCTGGAGGTAGCACAGATAGTGATTGATCCACTTATCAATATATATGCTTCTTATTATTATATAACACACTATATATAATATAGTGATATATTTGTATATATCACCACTGATGCATATAATAACATTTTGAAAAGGGAATGTGTAGATTTCGTTGCAAGAAATAATCTCCTACAAGAGAACATTTGTTGCAATACCCAGTGATCTCTTAAACAGTTTATCTGAGCCTTTTACACTGAGGATTCAAGAAAAACTTTCCCATTTAAAACTTGGAAATATCCTATTTTTTCTGAAAAATATCAGAAACATGTAAGAAGAAATGTGGTTCTAAGATCATTTTTAAATTAAGATGTAGGATAATTTCATTTATTATTTTTCAAATTATGTTTTCAATTTTGAATTATGTTTTACTTTTTTGATCTTTTTTGAAATCATTATACTAGGAGTTTTATAGCATGCTAGTGTTTTTTAAAAAAATCACTTTTCTTTCCTTTTTTCAAAAATTCAATTTACTCTGAGAGGGTGTTATCTTTTTTCTGCGTGCTGTACTCTGTTATAAGGTTGCTTTAAATGTACGAGTATATTGTGGAAAAATACATTAGTAATTAGGCAGTTTTGTATGCTCAAATCAAATTCAAAGCCGGCTTTTCAGTATAATTTAAAACTGTTTTTAAATAATAGATATGAACTATTAGACTAGAATAGTAAAAAAACTAAGTATTTGACAACATAATAAGATAGAGTCCATTCCTCATATTTCAATATTCAACCTAAATTGAATGTGATTCATAAGCACAAAAAAAGAAATTCCATCTGATAATAAGTTTTATCCAAGGGAGGAACAGATAGATCGATTAGAGCATTTCGTGAGACAAATCACATCAACCATACCAGTGAAAGTATCAGAAATTATACGTTTGATTGGCTTTGATTTTTTACATGAAACAATGTTATTCATCTTACATCTCATTTTATGTAATTTCATTATTTCAACTTTTTTCCTTAAAGACCTTAACATCAATTTTATTTTAGTCCGTTAACTTAAAAAATCTGGAATGGCCTGCACTCAACTTTATTATAAGTGAACATAATATCATACTCCTTGAATACGTAATAAATGATGTTCCCTTTAGGTATAATGTAAATGTCTAAATGGGAGATGATTATTAGGCTTTCATTCCTGGAGGTAGTACAGATAGTGATTTATTCACTTATCTATATATATGCTTATTTTTATATATCACACCACGATGCATATAATATCATTAGTATAATCTGACCTCCTTCTACATTGAATATTTAAGACAAATTATCCCATTTGAACCTTGAAAATATTCCTATTTTGTCTGACAAATGTCAGGAACATCTAAAAAAAAATGTCGTTTTTTCGATAATTTTTAATTTATGATGTCGGATAATTTCATTTATTTTTCTTCAAAAGATGTTTCAATTTTTATATGTTTGGTCTTTTATATAATTACTATAGTGGGAGTTTCATGAGTTCCTAGTATTTAATAAAAACCACCTTTCTTTCTTTGCATTTGTCAAAAATCATATATAGCAATTCACTCTGAGTGAGTGATATTTTTTGCTGCCTAGAGTACTCTGTTATATAGTTGCTGTAAATGTATACTGAGAAAAAATACATTAGCAATTAGTCAATTTTACATACTCAAATCAAAGTTGATATATATTATTATATGATATATATATAATGCTATTGACAAACTTTTTTATCTGGATTTTCAAAAGCTTGAAATTTTTAAAAATGATAGATATGAACTACTAGACTAGAATAGTGAAAATTCTGAATACTTGTCCAAACATAACTCCTCTTTCTTTAGGAAAGAGACCATTCCTCACACATCAATTTTATCTAATGATACTAATTCACAAACCAAAATAATTTACAACTGATATTAAGTTTCGTTCAAGAGTACAATGTATAGATTGATTATAGCATTTTGTAAGACAAATCCATCATACCAACGAAAGCAACAAACATTTATGTTTATTGGGGGTGAATTTTTACACGTAAAAATATTATTCCTCATATATCTCATATAAATCAATGAGTTATTTTAATTTTTCTTTTATAAACATCAATTTTATTTCAGTGGATTTACACAAAAAATTTCTAAGTTAATATTAACAATGTTTTTTTTTAACATCTTTATTTACAAATATACAACTACGCATATTATGCGTAACAGGCATATGTAGTAATATATTACACAATAACATCGATGCGCAGGAGCAAAGAAGAAACCCACTGGTTCAACTTCTCACTTGTTTTTTTTTTTTTTTTTTAGTATATTGTTCTAATAGTAGATCCCTGGGTCATTTTCTCTTGAGTCGTCTTGGGGTATTCTGGGAATTGTATAAAATACTAGCAAATGTACCCGTCTTTGACGGAATCAAAAATTCTATTATACTTGGTATTCCAAAATATCAATTATAGTATTATACTAATACTATAATAAGAAATTGTAGAATAGTAGAAAACACCATTATTAGTACAGTGTTAAACAAATGCCTCTGTATACACTACATTAGCTGTCTGTCCTTCAGGTTCATGGAAGAACAATCAGTTGAAACCTCTGACTATTGAGCAAGTAAACTACAGTTGACCACGTGAGAAAAACTTGGTTTTGCTAACTTGAATTCCTGCGTTAGATAAAGTCTCCCTTTGCGACTTAGTTAACGTCATTGCGAAATGGACTCTGACCGGACTTTGCAATAATTTCAACGTAAACAGACAGTGGCTCGGAATCAATGGTATGTGTGGTATACACACAGACTCCCCAATACCACATCCAGTCATTATGTCCGCCTCTATGGCATACCTGTGTAGAGCACGAACTCAGAGTCGTGTCCCGTTGCACAGTTTTGGGGCACTCATGTTTCGTAACATGAAATTTGTTACTGCTACTAAATTGCAGCATGATTGGTTCTCCTACTTTAAGTTTTTACTCATGAGCAGGCAGTCCAGGAGAAATAAATTCAATTAGATAATGAACTGCTTCTTCATCACTAATCCAATTTCTTTACTGACTTGTAAGTTCTTTCCTCGGTTTCATATAGCGTAAGAACTTGTTTGTTGATTTCTCATGCCTGTTCATATTAAGGGCTGAGAATTGCTCGTTTACAATAGATTTATTCTCAATAGATAGTACATCCTTAACTCTGTGAAACACCATTTCAATGATGTCAAAACGCAATATATTCATATGCTCAATTGAAATTAAAATCAACTAACAATACCTACTTGCCACACCTGTGTATTTTCAAAACAAACTTGTCTGTGAAGTTAGGAAAATACAGCTAAAAGCCCCATAACTTCGCTTCTGTATTGAATTAATAATCTATTAGAGCCCATATTTTAAGTTAGGCCCACACAAATCCAGTGTCAATGTTTCAGCTTGCTATGTCTTATGGTGGCTGAGTTTACTTGTGACAAACATTTTTCCGTTAAACGTCCATAACTTCACTTCTACGTTGAATTTCCAATCAATTCATAGCCTATATTTTAAGTTAGACCTACACAAATCTACTGTAAAAGTTTCAGCTTTATATGTCTTATGGTAGCTGAGTTTACCTGTGACAAAGTTTTGCGGACAAACCGACAGAAATTTTTCTAAGGGTGGATTCGGTTTCTCCAATGTATGAAACGTAAAGAAAACTTGAAATGAGTCAGTTCTGAGCAATGTACAGACAAAATCATTATTTTATTTATAAAGATTGTACATTTATCTAAAGAAGGATTACAGTAAAGTTGAGTGCAGGCCACTCCAGTTTCTTTTAAATAGTGATTTTAATAAATTAAAATGTGCTTTAGAGAATAAGAAGATGCAATTATTTTAGACACCACTATATTTGGATAATGAGATAGGACCTAAAGACAGCGATTTAAAGTGCATATTCATGACTTCATTAAAGAAGAAGTAAACAAAAGAAATGGTCAAATTTTTAAAACAATAAAAATGTAAAAATCTTGATCTATGATTGCATGTGAATGCTATTGAGGAGGCAAAAATCATGATGTTGTAAATTAGTTTGGTATTTTTTTTTACTTATAGCAAACTTAAGTGCAGACTATTCCAGATTTGTTACAATGTTATACGATTTGGTACAAATAAAACGAAAACTTTATAATACGGAATCCATAAAATTAAATAATGCCAGTAAAACAAAGCTCCTCTTATCAAAGTATAAACTGGGTGAAAAGAAATTTTTAAAATTGTTGAATTCAATACGACTTAAGAATCATAGGTCACTATTTAATATATAAATAATTATTCACGCAGAATGAAGTCCCTTCATTTCCCGCCAACACTACATAATGCGCATGTCTTTTCTATCGTATGATTATTTCGACCAATCATTGGCCCTCATTTTTTCACCTCATTTTAATTTTTAATTGCGTTTCTATTCGACGTCAATTTATTTGTAACAGTTTGAAATTAATTCAAATGTGATCTTATTGAGAAATTTAGTTTAATATCTGTGTTTAAAAGAGTACATTCAATGAAATATTTAGTTTAATATATGTTTTAAATATGAGTTTACGTTGATTAAATGACAATGCAAGAATACAGAAGGTAATGAATATCATAAGGTCAGTGGAAATATTGTATTAATTTTCTTTTCAATATTACAAGTGCATTAATTGTTATTTAGACTATCTACGCTATTAACATCATTTATATTATTTTTAAACCATTCTTGTTTTGCTAATTCTTCTATAAGTCTGTGTAATTTATATTTATTTTCACTTCACCAGGAAAATAAAATACTTAATTAACACCATGTACATAATGCAAAAGTTCACCTATTGAGTTTTGAGTAATACTGAATCAATATGATTATTTGTATAAGATAATTCAAGAAACGTATTTTAATATCTTTGAAAACATTTATTTGGTTTATTAGTTATACCTATTTTTCATAATTTACCTTAGTAATTTCTGGCCTTAAACAATGCTATCTCAATTTTTTCTCTTATTCTGTATTGTTATTTCTAAATTATTTACTTTATTACTATGAATGGAAGCTGTATTTGACATCATACAAAGAATTCAAACTCTGTGGCTAGAAGAGGTAGAAACCCTCGATCACATTATATCTGTATTCGATCAATCATCTCAGAATGGACAAAGATTTCTATCAGATCTTACCTAAAGCTATAGAAGTGACGAATACTTCTCTATTTACAATTATAAGGGTCATTAATGAACATAAAATCTGATGTTAAATTGAGTTAGAACAATGGCATGCCAACAGTATGTCATATGTTGTTACAACAGTATGACTGCAGAGCCTACGAGTCCGATGAGTTTCAGAAGTCATTGTTATCATTGTCAATGTCATTATCATAAATCATTGTTATCAGATGTCATGTTCACGATTCTAATAACTAATAAAGCGATTACAGTCAAATTAAACAAATGACACATACTGATTAAATGTAAAGAGCACAAAACATCAGTTGGTGGTTAATGAGTTTCTTATTATGTTTTCTTATAGTAAAGTTGAGTGTAGGCCACTCCAGATTTTTTACATTGACTTAGAAATTTTTTTAGTGAATCCACTGAAATAAAATTAATGTTTATAATGGAAAAATTAAAATAACTCATTGATTTATATGAGATATATGAGGAATAATATTTTTACGTGTAAAAATTCACCCCCAATAAACATAAATGTTTGTTGCTTTCGTTGGTATGATGGATTTGTCTCGTAAAATGCTATAATCAATCCTATATTTTGTACTCTTGAACAAACTTAATATCAGTTGTAAATTATTTTGGTTTCCGAATTATAATATCATTGGGTAAAATTGATGTGTGAGGAATGGTCTCTTTCCTAAAGAAAGAGGAGTTATGTTTGTGGACAAGTATTCAGAATTTTCACTATTCTAGTCTAGTAGTTCATATCTATCATTTTTAAAAATTTCAAGCTTTTGAAAATCCAGATAAAAAAGTTTTAAATTATACTGAATAGCTGGTATCAACTTTGATTTGAGTATGTAAAATTGACTAATTGCTAATGTATTTTTTCTCAGTATACATTTACAGCAACTATATAACAGAGTACTATAGGCAGCAAAAAATATCACTCACTCAGAGTGAATTGCTATATATGATTTTTGACAAATGCAAAGAAAGAAAGGTGGTTTTTATTAAATACTAGGAACTCATAAAACTCCCAGTATAGTAATTATATAAAAGACCAAACATATAAAACATCATTCAAAATTGAAACATCTTTTGAAGAAAAATAAATGAAATTATCCGACATCATAAATTAAAAATTATCGAAAAAACGACATTTTTTTTAGATGTTTCTGACATTTGTCAGACAAAATAGGAATATTTTCAAGGTTCAAATGGGATAATTTGTCTTAAATATTCAATGTAGAAGGAGGTCAGATTATACTAATGATATTATATGCATCGTGGTGTGATATATAAAAATAAGCATATATATTGATAAGTGAATAAATCACTATCTGTACCACCTCCAGGAATGAAAGACTAATAAACAACTCCCATTTAGACATTTACATTATAACTAAATGGAACATCATTTAAAACAGTTTGCCAACTTGAAAATACATACATACTACAGTGAAGTTTAAATTAAACTTGGACTATTTTAAATTAATAGGAAAAAGTAAGTAATCTGACTTACTACATATATATACTGTAGTTATTTTTAAGTTCAAAATTAAAAATAGTGTAAGGAATAAATTTTACATAAAATATAAAGACATCAAGTAAACTGATGTTACTTGAAAAATTAGCATAGATTTCCTGATACAAAATAATTTCCTACAAGGGAACATGCTTTTGTTCTAATAGCCAGTGGATATCTTACATATTTTATGTGAACACTTAAAAGAATTTTTCCCCATTTAAACTTGAAAATATTCCTATTTTGTCTGAAAAATGTTAGAAACACCTAAGAAAAAATGTCGTTTTAAGATAATTTTTAATTTAAGATGTGGAATTTTTCATTTTATTTTTCTTCGAACATGTTTTCAATTTTGAATGATGTTTTATATTTTTGGTCTTTTATAGAATTACTATACTGGCAGTTTCATGAGTTCCTAGTATTTAATAAAAACCACTTTGCTTTCCCTTTGTCAAAAATTATAAAAATCCAATTTACTCTAAACCAGGGTTATATTTTTCCTGTGTACTGTTCTCTCTTATAATGTTACTGTAAATCTATACTGAGGAAAAATATATTTGTAATTAGCCAGTTTATTATATTCAAAGCAGATTTAATGATGGCTTTTCAGTATAATTTAGAACTATTATAGCTAGTAGCCTGAAATTTTTGAAAATAATAGATATAAACTATTAGATTAAAATCAGAAAATGTGTCCTATATAAAAGCAAACTGTATAAAGGAGTAGCTGTTCTGAGTTCCAGGCATACATTTGTGAAAATTGATAAAAGTAATAAAAAAATGTTACCAGACTCTATTCAGTTGTATAATAAAACAAAATTTGGAGGTGATATGGCAGATCAAACGGCCATATAGTAAAATCTAGATCTCGTGGATGGTCCCTCCAAATATTATCAATATTTTAGATTTGGCTAGAATACATGCTTGGATCTTTTACAAAGATGCAATAGGAATACAAATACAACGAAAGCAGTTCTTATTTGAATTATCAGAACAGCTTTCTAGCGACTACAGAGCAGCAAGATAGAAAAATTCATCAGAACATGAAAATCCAGAAAGATTAACTGCAACATCATCAAATAAAACAGATTCTAAAAATACAAAAATTTATCAAGTACAACATAGCCACAACAACAAAACAAATAATATATATGAAAAATGTCAACAGTATGTTTGCAGAAGATGTATATATAAAAAGATTTCCACTTTCATCTGCTTAAAATGTTCAAATAATGCATAAATTATTTTTTTTGCAAGTGAAGTAATTTTTTTCATTGTTAATACTTACTAACAACTTGTTTTAGGAATGTAATAATCTAAAAAATAATAAGAATTAATTTTAAACAAATTTCTTTACACATCAGTTATTATTTCACAATGCAGTCATTTTGACTGCTTTGAGCCAAAATAGGTAGATACTAAGTTTCAGTCTTTCCAGTGTTAAGTTAATTAAAAAAAGCTGCATCTACTTAAAGAAGGAAAGAATACAGAAAAATTGAGCTGTTATTTTTGAAAGTGGTATAAGTCCATTTTTTTTATGTACCGAGATAATAAGGGTTTGCATTTGAGTTAATTTAAAAATATTGGCAAACATTAATCTATTCCAGTGATGTTTTTAATAATATACACATTTTAAATTTTATTATGAAATAATAATTAATAATTTTTTTAAAAAAAATAAATGATTTTCTTAGCTCAAAATGGACTTATACCATTTTCAAAAATAACATATTATAAAAAATAAAAACTAGAATAAATTTAAGTCCATGTTGTTATAGAACATTAGCTTTACTAAAATAGATTTTTAATGTAAAAAGTAATAATGAAGCCCATTTGATACTCGAGTAATCAAATTCATTAAGAGTTAATATTAGTTGTATTAAAAAAGCCATATGAATAAAAAGTGTATAATGTAAATTACTTCGTTAAGATAACAAAAAACCAAAACTTATAATTTTTGAAATTATTTGTCTTTTACTACTAGTTTAGTGAAGTATTCATTGTAAATACAGTGCACAGTGCAGTCAAAATAATCCATATTAATTGCAATAAGAAAGTTGTTTTAATTATAACTATTAGGAATGGACTTATTACACTTTCAAAAAAAAAATTTTTGCTGTAACATTTTATAGCAAAACGTTTTTCTTTTACTTTATGGAAAAATCATAGTCCATTGAATGTATAATTAAAAGTATGAAGAGAAGATATCTATTTCTTAGTAAAATTACCGTTAACTCATTTCTTTTTATAAAGTGGACTTATACCACTTTCAAAAATAACAGCTGATATTACCGGGTGAATAATTTGTTGCTTTTTTTTTTATTGTTCTCATTTCATAAATCACAAATAAAATACTTACAAGAGCTTTATAACCTTGTTATAAAGACCTTGACAATATAACCTTGACAATAACCTATGTTTAATTTGAAATACAAAAGCCACTTTGTTCAAATGTGTCAGTGCTGCCTCCAAGGATAACAATCTATATTAACATACATTTAAATCAACTATATTTTATGTTGTAATTAAAAAAAAAAATGAAAGCCAGTCAGATTTCAAATATCCGTTAAAGACCCATGCTCTTAATCAGAGTTTTTCAAACTTTTTTCGACGCGGAACCCTTTTTGCTTCAATAACTTTCCCAAGAACCCCAGATTCTAATGATTTTATACAATCATAATATAAATATTTTCATATGATTTTAGAAATAGTATGTATATTTAAAAACAATTAAAAAGTAAGATGACTGCAATGCATATTAATCGAAGAAAAATTCAAAACTAAAAGATTTAAATTTTCATATCTTCCACAAGTACATAACACATGAAAAAGAATTATTAGCAACTTTAACACAAAGTTTTTAACTTTGGTATTTAGTTTTTGGAAATGGCAGTATAAAAGGAAAAACCGATTTTACATAATTAGGTAGTTGGAAGTGGCAGCAATGTGTGAAGTGCTATTTTTACAATAGAAATAAATTCGGGAATGAGATAGCTCCAAAAACTGACTATGAATAAAATTTTGGCCACTTTTACTTATGTGTATAAGTATTATTCGGTGTCATGATTCACAAAAAACACAGAATAAATCCATTCCCACTAAAAAAAAAGTAGAAAAATGTTTTCTCTAAATGTTTTTCGCAGAACCCCAGAAAGTTCGTTAAGGAACCGAACCTTCATTAAAAAATGAAGTGCTACCTGAAACATTAGCATGAGAAAGCTGAGCATATCGTACATATATATATATATATTATATATATATATATATTAGGAGTTAGCTTCAGCTACTCAAAGGGACTACTTCTGCCCGATGACGACGACTGTCAAAATATTATTGTGAGTCTTTTTTATGTGTGTCTTTATTTGTTTTTCTCTTTCCTGTGTGAACTATATATATATATATATATAGTTCACAGTCGTTATCAGCCTTTGGAGCGATTCACTTCTTTTCCTGAAGACGAGGACATCGAAATATAGTAGTGAGTTCAGTGATTTCCTTTCTATGTGTTCTTTTTAAATTCTAGTTTATATATATATATACTAATAACTAAATATAAGAAACGGTCCACAAGGACTATACAACTTTAAATTACACAAAGCACGACACAGAAAAGAGAATAAAAAGAACACTTACAGAAATCAATATTTCGAACTGTTGTTCGTCATCAGGAGTAGACTAGAAGCGAGGACGAAGTGAGAGAGATCTCCCCGTTCGCGCTCCGTTCTTCGACGTGGGGAGATCTCTCTCACTTCGTCCTCTCTTCTAGTCTACTCCTGATGACGAACAACAGTTCGAAATATTGAATTCTGTAAGTGTTCTTTTTATTCTCTTTTCTAATAAGTATGTACGTATCTATAATGAGCAATAATCGTATGTTGATACGTTCGTAAGTCGAGGTAGCAGTGTATACTGTTTTATTTATCTCGTAGGTAAGTTAGTATTGGTAAATATGTTTATTAAGGCGAATTAATATTTTTTTTGTTGAATACACCGAGAAAGGGTTTGCAGTGTGGTTTTGTTTGTTGAAGTCTAACTTGCCGACTGGTGGGTGAGTGGTTTGAGGAAACAAGCTAAAACTAATAATAGCCGGTGGGTTGTTTGGACGAGAACGGTCATAAGAACTGGGTAATGGGAAACAGGCGCGGTCAACTTAACTTGCCTTCTGCAGATTCGGCCGACTTGAGTGCTCAGTCGACTCGAGCCCCGGCAGCGGCATCCTCTTCAGAAATACACCAACCAGTTCAGGTTTGTATTAACAACCAGCAATTTTGACGTGAATACTAATAATTTTTTTTTACTTGTATATGATATAACTAAGGGGAAAGATGCAATGAAAAGTATTTCAATAATGTTTATATTTAAGGTCTTGAGGATTAACGTAATATCCTTTCGTCTGTATTATCATGCATTTATATTGTTTAGTCATCGTTTGGTGTGCATTTTACTCTACACTAAGTATGATGTATTAATGATATAATAATTTATTTCTCTCTCTTTGTATGTACGTGGTGTGTGTGTGTGTGTGTGTGTGTGTGTGTGTGTGTGTCTGTGTGCGCGTGCGTGAGTGCGTGCGCGTGTGTGCGAGTGTGTGTGTGTGTGTGTGTGTGTGTGTGTGGTTGCATAAATGTATGAATACTCATAGAACAGCAGCGATTTTGTATTCTATTCTGTTCTATCGATTCTATTTTGGATTCTAACTGATATATTAACTGTAACACCAGTATACGAGGTGAGATATCATCGATCTTTCTTAATTCAACTTTGATTAACCTGAATTATGGGGGGCCAGGCTAGTTCAGTGGTTAACGTACTTGCTTCTGGGCTGGTAGTCCAGGGATCCATCCCTACCTGGCCCTCGATTTATTCACGCAGGAGATGAATCAATCTGAGTACATGTCCCTTGGAGAGGACTCTGAGCCCTCGGTTCCGAGCCTGTACAATGTCAGGTCTCGTTAAAGATCCCTACTCGTAATGCACTTGAGTTAGGCAAAATGTAGGACTCCCTAAATATAGAATCTGTAGAATCAACGATCAAACAAAAAGCCGGTAAACGACTGACATAATCACCCGCTAGGGGATCGGTTTAAACAAAAAAAAAAAAAAACTTCTATGATATTATTTATGCATGTATTTAATGAATGAATAGTATTTTGTTTTAAGGTGTTTTTGAGTGTACATAAGTGTATGAACACACCATAAGCTGATATAACCTGAACACTAACCGCTCTAAATGCATCAAAGTTTGATAAAATCTTTTGTGTTGTGACTTACTGTATCTTGGGGGGGCCAGGCTAGCTCAGTGGTTACGTGATCGCCTCTGAACTGATAGGACCGGGGTTCAATACCCACCTGGCCCTCGATTTATTCACGCGGGAGGTGAATAAATCTGAGCGCGTCGTCCCTCGGAAAAGGACGTTAAACCATCGGTCCCGAGCCTGTGTGATGTCAGGTACTCTTTAAATATCCCTACTCTAAATACATTTGAGTTAGGCAAAATTTAGGACTTCCATTGTAGAATCAATCTTCATTGTGTGGTATCACAAAGGGCCAATGCTCGGCCTACGTGTGTTCCCTTGTGGGACTGCCACTGCAACCTAACCTACTATATCTTCCTCTTTTTAATCAAGTGTAAATACCATACAATCAACGCTTGCACAGCAATGTGAGTCATTCCATATTTGTTTAATCGACATACTTATGTTTTATTTGAAATGCTTGAAGCTATTCAATTTGGAACACAGAGATACTGTTCTCCTGAAGCAAGATTCGCAGAATATCTGCACCTTATGAATGAATAAGATTTTACTATCCACAGCTTTCATTCATACAGATGAAAGGCAATCGTTCACTGAATTCCACAGAAACAAGTGTCAACTCTGAAAGTGTAGTCATCAAGTAATAAGACTTTATAAAAAAAGTGTTTTTTTTTAATGTCCGTTAGTCAGAAAGTCCGTTAAAATTTTTTTGTTCAATTTTTTGGCCAAATTTTATTGTTTTTTTTTAATGAGCAATTTAGCGTCAAAAAACATTTTCTGATAACAAAAAAAAATTTCACCTTAAGATTCTTTTGTATAATGTAATTTCAAAACGAACTGCTTCAACTCATTTTCAGAGTCCTCTATTTTTTAGTATAATTTCATTTTGATCCGTCAAACTGTGTGGCATGTATCGTCCTCACAAGCTTTTAGGTTGAATTACAAGTCAAAATTTTTATATTTTATTGAAAAACGAGCCTGTAC
The DNA here is from genome assembly GCA_026182355.1 of Hermatobates lingyangjiaoensis. Classification (NCBI taxonomy): domain Eukaryota; kingdom Metazoa; phylum Arthropoda; class Insecta; order Hemiptera; family Hermatobatidae; genus Hermatobates; species Hermatobates lingyangjiaoensis. The sequence continues at coordinate 100,771 of JAPFBL010000323.1, read as the reverse complement.
GATGTCAGGTCTCGTTAAAGATCCCTACTCGTCATGCACTTGAGTTAGACAAAATTTAGGACTCCCAATATAGAATCTGTAGAATCATCGATTAAACAAAAAGCCGGTAAACGGCCGACGTTTTCACCCGCTAGGGGATCGGTTCAAACAAAAAAAAAAACTTCAATGATATTAATAGTATGCATGTATTTAAACTTTAGTAGTTTTAAAGATAATACCAAAATTCCAAGACTCTATAATTAGTAGTTTAGAAGAAAAAAATATGTATAAAAACAAGTTTTTTTGGCAAAAAAAGAGTAACTTTCCCATCATGCGTAATTGAACCCAAAACAATAGGGTTCATCTACAGTATAGGGTCCATTTTTGTGTAAAATATAAACTTCATTTTACATGAAGTAAAAATTTTTTTTTTCTGTTTTGGGGAGATAATTCTTATAATCCCACAATATGAGTGAATTGCTTACTGTAACAGATTGTACAAGTAATAAATCACTCAAATGTATTTCGATTGATTTCTAAAGAGTACTTGACATTGCTACAGGCTCGAGGATAACAAGACGACGTGCTTAACTCACCTTCAGCATAAATAGGACGAGGGCCAAACTGGGTATTGAACCCTGGATCTACCTATCCAGATATACCCCCCTATAAGCAAGGAATAAGAACTACTAATCAAGATTAAACGCTATACAGTTTGTCTGATGTACCGAAACAATCAAGCTTTGACGACAGTGGATTAAACTTTCGGTTAAACTTGAATTTTTTTTTTTTTTTTTTTGTTTTAGCGCTAATTGAGTTGAATACGTCAAGGTAGGAGTACTTGAATGATAGAGGAAGACAGACAAGAGGGATTATTTAAGACTTGGCTCTGCGCCTGACATCCGAGTGATCCACCGCTTATTTATAAACAGCTTGTCAAACAGCTACAAATAACGACCTCAAGTCCTGTGTCAAATAATCTGCAATACTCAGCGACAAACTCTTTCCACAACCACTCTATTTTACCTTGCTTTTACCCTCTACATCAAACACAAGTACTTTGTTCACCTTGAAATATCCATATATATAGTATTGGCTGTCGTTCATCCGTCAATTCACTTCTCCTGAGGACGACCACCATTACGGTCGAAATGTTGAAAAGTGAGTCGTTATTATGTTCTGTCTATGTGTCACAGTTTATTTTAAGTGTAATCTGTCCTGCCGGACCGTTTCCGTTTATCATGATATATATATACCCAATGATCAAACCACAATAAAAAATGGGAAAACAAGACTAATATCTTTCAACTGTAACAAGCGGTCTTCGTCAGAGTCAAAAACCCAACTATTTATGGGTTTTTGACTCTGACGAAGACCGCTTGCTACGGTTGAAATATCTTAGTTTTGTTTTCCCATTTCTTATTGTGGTGTGATTATTGATTGTTATTTCACGTGTTTATCTGAAATCTTTTTATATATATATATATATATATACTTTTCGTTGGAAATACGATCCAAAACGGACAAATAAAGTTCAATGTAGAAAAAGAAATATATATATATATATATATATTATAAATATACGAAATATATATACGTTTCACAGTAAACTATAGATACATAGTAAAAGGATGAACACACTTACATCTCTAATTTTTGGTTGAACCATCATCAGGACGGTTTTGAACACCAAAAGCTTGCTTTTGGGAATAACATTTTCTTTTGTTATTGCATGAATTTGAAATACATGATGGTGGTTAGAGGTGGTCAATTTTACTTGTAGTTGAATAGTGTTGCTTGTCTTCCATGTAATACTAAAAACAGTTGTTTTATTTCTTTTTGTAAATGTGATTCCTCTGTTTTTTTTTCTTATATTCTATTTTCATGTCAAAAAGACAAACCTTTATTTTCTATGAAAAATGAAATTAACAACTAAACATTTTTCCAATAAACGTTTTTTATTTATTTATTACATATGAATTTTAAAAATAATTTTGTTTATCTACCAGAGTACTTCCAAGTGTGAGGGGTAAATTCATTTTACTAAAAATTCTATCGGGGGTAGCACCCCCCTCCCCCCCAAAACCCCTAGTTTAGGGGATTTTAAGCGGTTATCTGAATTAGGTCAAAGCTTGCTTAGGGGTAGTCTCGATGACGCAGCATCAGTATCTCTAAAAGGGTTAGATAATACAAGAAGGGTTGTTGAGTCATCCAAAGGTTGTTGCTCCAAATCTTATACTACTATCTCTTGAATGATTCACCGGATAACATATCATATGAGTTTCAATCATCTTAAGCCTTTAAACACCCAAGTTTGAAATCTTTCAAATAGTGATTAAATGAAGTCAATAATTATTTAATTATCACAGTTATTTTCTATTCAAGATAATTACTGTCTATTAATGAAATAATGAAATAATTATTATTTCATTCAATGAAATAATTATTAATGAAATAATAATTAACCCATAACTACTGCAAGAGAGGGCCATCACCCCTTGCAGTGACTTCCACGGGACGTTATTTTGGATTTCCACAGACCAAAATAATAGAAATAAAAAAAATATAAAAACCATCTCTAATTTCATGGCAATATGTAATTTAGGATATATATATTAGTTTGCTTAAATATTTGTATTTAAAAGTCCGCTGGACCGTTTTTCTTAATTACTATATTTATATATATATCAATGATCAAACCACAATAAGAAATTGGAAAACAAGACTAAGATCTTTCAACCGTAACAAGCGGTCTTCGTCAGAGTCAAAAACCCAACTGAGTTTTTTGACTCAGTTGGATTTTTGACTCTGACGAAGACCGCTTGTTACGGTTGAAAGATGTTAGTCTTGTTTTCCCATTTCTTATTGTGGTTTGATCATTGATTGTTATTTCACGTTTTTATGTGAAATCTTTATATATATATTATTAAAGCAGACGGCAGCTTCCGCATTGACGACCTTTTTGCTGGTGTTTTCTAGTTTTCTTTGGTAGGGAGTGACTTCATGAAGGAGTTGTCCCAGAAACATCGAAGAAATAATTTCGTAGGTTCTTCAATAATATATTTTTACTTACAAGCTTTCGATTTCACTGAAATCATCATCAGATATATCGTATAAACTGATTAAGCGTAAACTAACGCAATAACAATTTTGAAAAAGTTAAACAAACATTGAAATTATTAAAATTTAGAGGATAAATAGAAATAGACATCATTGTGAAAAAACAAGTCCACTGTGACAAGTGGAAGGTTACATCTTGTTATACACATTGCCTGGGGGTCCTGTCAGTGTAGGCCTATTAAGTTTATAAGAACTATCGAAGTTCTTACAACTTGGTATTATGCCTGCTCTGTTGGTTTGAATGTTCATAGAAGGTTGGATGTCCTTGATGTATAAGGCCTCGAGGATATGAAGGCGGCTGGTATTATTTTCTATTCTTAAAGTTGTTATTCCTTTCTCTAACATTTCCCTCGTTAATGTTGTATTATGTACTTGTCTCGTATGGTTTTTTGGAGTACCTGCTGTAAGATGGAAGGTAAGACGTCTTGATAGTCTGGTTGTAGTCATCCCGATGTACTTTGTAGGACAGGCTTCACAGTTCCCGGTATTACATGTATATTGGTACACCAAGTGACTTTTTTGCAGTACTGAGACGTCCCTGTGGGGGTGGTTTTTAAGAAGAAGGTTTTGATTGAGTCTTTTTGCTTTGATAGTAAATCCTAAGTCGGAGTTTATCAGTTTCATTGAAAATATATATATATTTTCAGGCCGGAGTGATCAAATGTTTATTGATTCTTTTTTAAAATGACCACATATAGCGTAGTGAACCAAATTGTACCTACTGAAAACCTAATAAATATATTACAATATGATCGGATAAAGAAAGCAATATTTTCTTATGACTTTGTCAGTCATTTTTAATGTTTAACATCACAAAAGACAAATTTCTATCATATATAAATCCCCATAACATAAACATTAACTGATAGAAAGCACCGGTCTCAGTGTCCACATTCCGTTTTGTCATTTTTGATGGCTACCACCAAGTTAACTTTTGCCAATATGCTAATGACTGCTGATAAATTATGAAATGAAGCCACACTTGGAGAGTCGACGTTGCATTGTGGGAAATATAGGATTGGTGCGTGTAGAACTTCTGCGGGCTGGCTCTAATAATAAACTAATAAAATCCCGCGGGTCATAGAAAACCCTCTCGCGGACTGATTTCGCCCTCGGGCCTTGACTTTGACATATGGGATATTTTGTTTTTAGCATCTTTTCTTGGAGGCTTTTCCAAAGACCAATAACCAGCTTCTCTTACCTTGCACTATTCAGTGTTTTGCAATAAGCAGTCCTAGTTAATAAACCAACTACTGATGAATTATTGTACAACTATTTACAGCGAGAATGTAAGTGTTGACATTTAGTAAGTTAGTCTCCTTCTAGAGAGTTATCATGGTCGTATAATCTTATAATGCGAGGGTTATACAACAGTAGGTTAGGCTACGTTACAATGGCAGTTCGACAAGAGAACAGACATAGGCAGGGTATTGGCCCTTTGTGATAGCACATCATGGAGAATGATTCTACATTTTGGAGTTCTAAATTTTGCCGAACTTATGTATATATACAGTAGGAAGTTTTGACGAGTACCTCACAGCATATGGGCTAAAGGTCTAACTGCTTAACTGATCTCCGAGAGATGACGAGCACACATTTATTCATATGTCGCGTTAATTACTCAAGGATCACAGTCGGTATTGGACCTATCAGTTAAGAGCAGAGCACGCTGCCATAAAGCTAACCTGGTGGTATCCAATACTAAGTAGCACAAATATTCAGGTGTCCTGAAATGATGTCAAAGTGTTTATAAGAGTATGGTTGCAGAATTGACGTTAGGAGTGTTAGAACTGATGTTAACGTCAATTCTAGAACACCATAGAAGCAGACAGGCCTAGCTACTATGAGAAGTTTATAATAGTATACCTACAGAAGTAACGTTAAGAGTAAACGTGTATTTTAGAAGACCAGAGAAATAGGGAGGACTTGTTCCTAAGTAAGGCTACAGAAGTGACGTTAGGAGTGAAAGTGATTTTTAGAGACCAGTCAAGCAGGCAGGCCTGGCTCCTAAGTGATGCTTATAACAGTATGGCTACAGAAGTAACGTTAGGAGTAAACGTGTATTTTAGAAGACCAGAGAAGTAGAGAGGACTTGTTCCTAAGTAAGGCTACAGAAGTGACGTTAGGAGTGAAAGTGATTTTTACAGACCAGTCAAGCAGGCAGGCCTGGCTCCTAAGTGATGTTTATAGCAGTATGGCTACAGAAGTGACGTTAGGAGTGAAAGTGATTTTTACAGACCAGTCAAGCAGGCAGGCCTGGCTCCTAGGTCATGTTTATAACAGTAGAGCTACAGAAGTGACGTTAGGAGTGAAACGTGTATTTTTAGAAGACCAGTCAAGAGGCAGGCCTTGTTCCTAAGTGATTTTATAACAGTATGGCTATAGAAGTGACGTTAGGAGTGAAAGTGATTTTTAGAGACCAGTCAAGCAGGCAGGCCTGGCTCCTAAGTGATGCTTATAACAGTATGGCTACAGAAGTGACGTTAGGAGTGAAAGTGATTTTTAGAGACCAGTCAAGCAGGCAGGCCTGGCTCCTAGGTCATGTTTATAACAGTAGAGCTACAGAAGTGACGTTAGGAGTGAAAGTGATTTTTAGAGACCAGTCAAGCAGGCAGGCCTGGCTCCTAAGTGATGTTTATAAGCAGTATGGCTACAGAAGTGACGTTAGGAGTGAAAGTGATTTTTAGCAGACCAGTCAAGCAGGCAGGCCTGGCTCCTAAGTGATGTTTATAACAGTATGGCTATAGAAGTGACGTTAGGAGTGAAAGTGATTTTTAGAGACCAGTCAAGCAGGCAGGCCTGGCTCCTAAGTGATGTTTATAACAGTATGGCTATAGAAGTGACGTTAGGAGTGGAAGTGATTTTTAGAGACCAGTCAAGCAGGCAGGCCTGGCTCCTAAGTGATGTTTATAACAGTATGGCTATAGAAGTGACGTTAGGAGTGAAAGTGATTTTTAGAGACCAGTCAAGCAGGCAGGCCTGGCTCCTAAGTGGGTTGAGGCGGAAGGCCCACTGATTGACACCTTCCGCCGGAGAGTGCCCAATGAGAGCTCAAGCAGGAGGTCTTTTATACCCTTGCCTCTGGGGTCAATACAAGCATGTATTTTGCCCACTTAGTCCAAAACTATACCTTTACATGTGAATATTCTACAAACGCCACTTAGAAACTCTTATCTACATGAAATGATATTACATAATATATCAAATGATGTAGAAATAGAACAATAACGAACGTTAATCCTGATGTTAATGAAAGTGTGAGGTTTGTTGGGATCAGTAGTTAACACAACTATCTTGATCTCCACCTTAAGTTGTAGAATCTTAGTGCTTTTCTGTGTATGGTGTTTGTGGGGGGGTCTCTCAGAATTAAAATTAGAAAGACTATAGATACTACCAAAGGAACAAATGTGTCAGATATGAGATATTATTAATTTATTCATTTATTAGGTCTGTCAGAATTAAAATTAGAAAGACTATAGATACTACCAAAGTAACAAATGTGTCAGATATGAGATATTATTTATTTATCTTATTTCTTTAATAACAACAATATCCCCTGGTAATTATTTTGAAAATAAGAAATTTTGACTATTAAAGGATTGACTTAGATTAAAATTTTTATTAAATTAAGTTTTTACCCTCTGAAAAGTCCGCCTCCTCCTTCGTGCCGCTCGTGGCATCCTCCCTAACTATGTCACTGTATTTTCTTTGAGCGTATTTATATTTTCTCATTCAAGCCTATAAACCTGAAGAAGAACATTATTTATTCGAAAAGCATTGTTTTCCTGAATAATAAGATTGTAAACTACATAACCTAACATCTATCTTTGTATTTGTGCTACTGTTCATCCATAATGTAAGCTGTATTTCTAGTGCTAATGTTATGAATACTTTATTGCGTTATTTCTTTTGATTCATTAGTTGTGCAATCCGTAATGTGTGGTATTTACGCATTCTGAAGTAAAATGGATAAACAAACAAAAGTCTCCACACAAATGAAGTTTTATTCAACAACAAGAACGCGTTTCGAACTCTTTGTGTTCATCATCAGGAAGACATTACAATACAAATTATAACTAATCAGTTACAAAATTAGAGTTACAAAATTAATGACATATCCAAACAAACATACCCAAACATCCTTTGGGTATGTCATTAATTCTCTTAATTGAATTTTATTATTTCACTCTAATTTTGTAACTGATTAGTTATAATTTGTATTGTAGCGTCTTCCTGATGATGAAAACAAAGTGTTCAAAACGAGTTTTAGTTTGTTGAATAAAACCTCATTTGTGTGGAGACTTTGTTTCTTTATCCATTTTACCTCAGAATATTTATTTTGAGTTAACTTTATCATTTTAAATGATATTTTTATTAGTAAAGTAGTTATTACTTTTAAGGATCCCTTATCAGGACTAGAGATAAGGATTTATTCCTTTACATCGTTTTAATTTATGAAAAAGTTTTTTTTTTTATGTAATGACATAGATAAAGTCGTGTATCATTTCACACAAGATTTTTTTTCAGTGTAGATTCACTCTAAAATGGAGAATTCTTTGAACTGGCGAAGATTGACAGACGCCCATGTACTAAAACCAGCAAAACAAAGAATCACCTCCAGAACTCGTCCTAAGTCAATCTGGTAAGAGATCCAATCATTTACAAAGTCGCCCTTTATTCACACGAGTGTATTATTTGTATACTTTAATATAAAATCTGAATTCATTAATCGTTTGAAATCATATATAAGTGTATAATAGTTTATATAAACATAACAGTTTATAAATCATTAGTTGTGCAATCCGTAATTGTGTGGTATTTACTTATTTATAAAACTTCATTTGTGTGGAGACTTTTGTTTCTTTATCCATTTTATCCTCAGAATAATAGTTTATGTTTGGCCTATCTTATGTTCTCTTGTGGGACTAACACTGTAACCTAACACACCTTATAATAGTTCTAATGTAGTGCAATCAGTTATTATGTGGTATTTACTCATTGTAGGGTAAAAATCTAATGAAATGGTCTCCACATATAAACATTTTAATGATATAAACAACGCGTTTCGAACACGTAGTGTTCTTCCTCAGGCATTAACTAAAAAATACAATGGTGTCATTGTATTTTTTAGTTAATGCCTGAGGAAGAACACTACGTATTCGAAACGCGTTGTTTATATCATTAAAATTTTTATATGTGGAGACCATTTCATTAGATTTTTAATTATAATAGTTAAATTACTATCAATAATAATAATAACAGTTCAGTTACTATATTATGTGTTTTTCTGTTCAGTTTTTAGTGACCTTTCCACTAATATCTTTGATTCTTGTGATTCTGATACAGTGATTTTTAGTGAGTTTTAATGACAGGAAATGTGACATCCTATGTCCATAGCTCTTTGGAAAGAACATAGAAAAACAATAAACATGCTCGTAAAAAATCCCTGTTCAAATCTCTGACTTCTTACATATTTTAACAAAACAGAAAGAAGTGTGCAGTGGTGGACAAGAATCATTGGCCCTCCTGCGACAAAACACGAGTTGCTAGGCTGTTCTTTAACCAGTTTTAATAAACCGTTCCAGAGTCGATCCTCATATTGTTAGCATGGTTTTATCCGCTGCTTCTCTAAAAACCTTTTTCTTTTTGTTTCTTTCCGATGAGAACTTTTTTTTACTCAATAGTTACAACTACGACTCTGAATTGTAAAAACTTCATTATAATTCAGTTGATTTAGAAAATTTTGCGAAAAAAAGAAAAACCCGTAGTGTTTTAAATTGAGATGTGAAATATCCATGTCCGTGGTTCTTTGGAGAAAACATAGAAAAACAATGAACATGCTTATCAAAAATTCCCGCTAAATCACAGACTTCTTACATATATTTTTTTTTGTTTCTTTTTAAACTTCAATCATGTTTGGTACACTAACACAGTGCTCCGCAACCGGAGTGAAGTGGCACACTGGTGTGCCATGAGCCAGATACAGGTGTGCCATGGCCGTGGTCAAATATATTACATTTGAAATCATTAGTTGTGCAATCCGTAATTGTGTGGTATTTACTCATTCTGAGGTAAAATGGATAAACCAACAAAAGTCTCCACACAAATGAAGTTTTATTCAACGCGTTTCGAACACTTTGTGTTCGTACGTCATATTACATTTGACATTTTACAATTTTTCATCACGTATTTAATACACAATGACAATTCTTCACCAAAGTTCCATTAGATGTTTTCTGAATTTACGTTAAAAAAGAATATCCTCACATTTCCTCCAAAGTAATCTTAACATTACTTTCATTTTCGATGACATATTTTTGTGAGCAAACTTTTTAAACTCTTGTATCAATTAAAAATGATAAGCAATCATGCTTAAAAGATCTTAACCAAGAACTTCGGGTTGCGTTGTCAAATATTGAGCCGAATATAAAACTTTTGTGTTCATTGAAACAAGCGCAAGTATCACATTCATTATTATTATGATTGCGTAGAAATAAATATGTTGTAGTTTTATGTATTTATGCTTTTCAAATAAAAAACAAACGTTTACTGTATAATTTAAATTGTACTATACTCGAAAATAGCGTTTATAGTGTAGATAAAGTGTATTACCTCAAGGGAAGTCTCTCTATTGACCGTTATGTGTAAAACACATAAGATTCAGTTTGTTCCCTCGAAAATAGCGTTTTTAGTGTAGATAAAGTGTATTACCTCAAGGGAAGTCTCTCTATTGACCGTTATTTAAACACATAGATTCATGTGTTCTCAAACTTATGAGTTGAACAGATTCATTTAACAAAATATTAACTTGTGAATTTGAAAGTTTTGGACACGCTTACTGGGCCCACTCTCTAACGGATTATAATTAAATTAACAGACACAGCTCTTTAAAGGAGGATTAGCTGTATAATTTTTCAACGAACTTACATGAAAAATGCATTTTTGTATTTTTCGCGAAATAAAAAAACAGAAAGCATTTGTCTTTTCTAAACTATTAACCCTAGTTTTTACTAACCATATGTAATTTACAGAAAATTATTACTTAATGATTATTATTTTTTAAAAAAAAAAAGTTAAAGAATCTTTGATCATTGGATTATGTCAATATGGTCCTAAAATGGTGAAACTCAACTTAGAATAATTCAAAACATGAAAAAGTCCGTTAGGATAACGTATCAAACAAATACAAGAAATGAACAGTGTTGTCTGTATCAAACGAACAACACACAGTGTTTTGTTTCTACGTGTTCTTTTCTTGTAATCAATTTAAAATACCGTCGAATTTGTTAATATTTACAAAAATAATTTTCTCTCAAATTCAAGACAAATAAATTTCTTAAACTTAAAAAACACTTTCTAAAAAAAAACTTTGTAGTTTTTTTGAACGAATTATTTTATTTTGAAATGAAAACAGTAGAAAATGTTTGAAAGATCTTTGAAACAGTATAAATTTCAAAGAACACATACGATTGCATCTATCCTTTGGACCAAAATCTCTTATCTCTAAATAATACAGAAAATTTTAAAGCTTGAAAGTTAAATTTAAAAACATGTGATTTACACAGATTGGTTCATCGTCTACCTTGTTTTGATACTGTACTAATACTAGAAAAATTATTAATATGCTTGATATAATAGTTATATATTTGTAATATAACTATTGTGATGTATATAATCACAGTATATGTTATATATTTGGACAAATACCAATAGAGGATGTTCACTTAACATATGCATGATCATTCTTTGTAGTTTATTAGTATTTATAATACGGATAATGAAAGATTTTCTTTTAATTTTTACATATTTACCCATTTACAATATCCCTGATTTTTTTTTTTATTTTGCCTGCCTGCGTTCGTCTATATACATATGTGTAAACATTTCAAATACTCTAAAAGTCACACCTTCCAGCAAATCCTAATAACATTTAACAGCTGTATAGTTTTTGATGACAATTATACTCAAAAATAGCTGTTATAGTATACGATAGGTTAGCAATCCTACCCCATGGGAAGTTTTTTTCTTATATGTTTAAGCACTCAATTTGTTTCCTCTAAACTCTAAACTGCTAAACTTTAAATGTTACAGTCATTATGGGCTTCAAACTGGAGTTAACTGAAAAAGTTTCAGAATAAAAGAAATATTTTAAATTTATTTCATCAAAACAACTGATCTGGAATTTTCCACCGTTAATGCAGTGATCAGACGTCTCACGATTAGTTTGTCCCACCTTTGGTTTTTCTCCTACTAATCCTTTTCCACAAAGTGTGTTAATTAGTTAGTTCATTAATGAAGTAATTAATTATTAATTAATATTTAAAAAAAAAGTTTACTACTTCCTTACAAGTTTTCAAATTACAAATCCAAATACCAAATCTAGGCTGGTTTTATTTTGGAAGTTATAAATACGATGAAATACATTTATAAGATTTATTAAGCATAACAAAATACGATATTTTATTTAAACACGTTCTTGCTTTTGGCATCATGCTATTGAACTAGCACCTTTTTTTCCCCTAACATTGATCTGGTTTGTAAGTCCACTTAAAAATCTTAATGACGATCCAAAATTGACACAATACGAGTTGAAAAGTCAAAGTAGAGTAACACACGTAAAGAAAAACACTTACAAACTAAAATTTTCGGTCCTTGTCATTGCGTCTACAACGTGTTTGGTCTTCCTCTTTCTCTTTTCTCCTGTAGACGGATTGCCCAAAATTTCAGTTCTTAAGTGTGTTTCTTTTTTCTGTGTGTTACTCTTCTTCGATTTTATTTGTAAGTCAATATTAAAGACTAAATATTAATTGTATGCCTCTATGAGTAAGAAAATGTACTATAAATTGTGTAGTACATAAATAGTAATAAAAAAATAGAACCTTTTCAGTATCTGAACTACTACAATTCACAGTAAAAACATCTAGTCACTTTTCTAGCAGGCAAGTAATTTTTCAGTTGATCTGTTGCTAAATGCGAGTTCAAAATCGAAGAGCTTGGTCTCCCTCTCTCTTTTCTCTTGAAGACGGATTACTCAAAAATTTGAGTTTAAGTGTTTCCTTTACTCTGTGTGTTGCTCTTCTTCGATTTTGAACTTGTATTATGTCCTGTTTGAATCGTCTTTCCAATTTTAAATTGAATGTTAATAAATGAAAAGTTAATATAATATTTGTAACCATTTGTAATGTGGGCATAATTCATAGGTGATTTTATATAAAAATTAAAAAAAAAAAATTCTCTGCTAGAAGCCAAATTATATTATTTTGTTTAATAATAAAGTTGTAGGAATTATTTAAAGGGTTATTTGAATAAATGTCCGGATTAGGGAGTGTGGCGCAGTTAACAGACGAAGGAAATCTAATCTCTGCTTGTTTACAGCAGATAAGAAGAGTATCCTATTGTCCTTAGATAGGGTGCAATGTAGCCAACCCAACGACACAAATCCCAGCCAACTCCACTAACTCAAGATATTAGCAACAAGAAAACAATAAATCAACCAAATTCCCCCACAATATTGCTTTGTCTATATTATTTATCCACCTCGAATTTATCTTAAATGACGAATGCTTCTCCATAACCCAGAGGTTCCAAAAGGGAGTTCCGCGGAACCCGCGGACAGTTCCTTAACGAACTGTCTGAGGTTCCGTGAAAAACAACTAGTAAAAACATTTTTCTAAAACTTTTTTTGTGGGTATGGATTTAATCTATATTTCTTGTGAATCATGAAACCGAATAATGTTTATATCTACATATACCCATAAGTAGAAGTGGTCAAAATTTTATTCTTATTTAGGATGAATCACTAGTCAGTTTTTGGAACTATCTGATTCCCGAATTTTCTGTTATTGCAAAAGTAGCACTTCACACATTGCTGCTATTTCCCCACTACTTACTTATGTGAAACTGGATATTCCCTTTAAACTGCCATAGAAATCAAATACCCACCTTGACTTAATGCTGGGGCTAACTTGAGAATCAAATTCTCAAATGTAAAGCCAAAAATTATTACAAAACTAAACTCTGTGTGAAAATTGCTAGTAATTCTGTTTTATGTGTTATACACTTATGGAAAATTAAAATCTTTTAGTTTTGAATTTTTATTCGAAAAATACACATTGCAGTAATATTACTTTTTTATTTGTTTTTAAACATACATACTATTTAAAAAGGCATATGAAAATATTTATATTATGATTGTATCAAATCATTAGAATCTGGGGTTCCCGGAAAGTTACTGGAACCAAAAAGAGTTCTGCGTCGAAAAATGTTTGAAAACTCTGCCGTAACCTAATATCGGTCAACAAAAAAATGCTGAAACATCAGATAAAATTTAAATATGAAAAAGCTTTTTTAACTATAATTAAACGATATTTGTTAATTGGAACGAACTTAACCACTAGATAATCACTAGTTTTTAGTGCTATTGTTAAAAAATGATTTCAATTAAATCAAATATACAATTAATACTCAGTGAGTTTACAGTGATCTCTCAATTGTCAAGGTTATGTTAGATCGCAAGGTTATGTTGGCAGGCAAGGGAATACACATAGGCCGACGGATTAGTCCTTTTTAATACCACACAACTTAGACGGATTTTAGTCTGAGAGTCCTAAATTTTGTCCAACTCAGGTATATTTAGAGCAGTGGGATCTTTAACAAGTTCCTGACGTTATACAGGCTCGGGACCGACATTGCACAGATTTATTCAACTCCATCGTGTAAAAAATCTGGGGTTAGAGTGGGTATTGAACTCCATACCGACAAGCCCAGAGGCAAGCGCGTTACCACTGGACTAACCTGGCACCATTTATCACGGTTAATGGGGACCAGAACGGACTACGTAAAGTGAAAAGCTACCAACTATTGCTCCCCCTCCACATTTTTAACATAATTTTTTTTTATATAAATAATATCAGTAAGTGTATATAAAGTTCAATGTAGATGAAAAAACATAAATATATTAAAAATACACACTTACAGTCTCTAATTTTCGGTTTGAACCGTCTTCAGATATATAAATGAGGGAAACTAATCGCACTTACTTAGAGGTCTCCAACCGTCTCTGTACCACTGCGCTTGGTTTCCTTCTCTTATATATCCTGAAGACGAATCAAACCTATAATTAAATACTGTAACTGTGTTTTTACTAATTTGTTTATGTTTCTTCATCTACATTGAACTTCATTTGTCCGTTTCGGACGGTAATTTCATCGAAAAACTGTTTAAGGGTATATATGCATATGTTATCATTATATGCATATGTTATAATATTAAATATTAGCTTGAAGCATGTCACAAAATAATATAAACAACATTAATAAAATAATGCAATAATACTAAGTCCTGTATATTCATTCTCTCTCTCAATCTCTCACTCTCTCTCTCTCCTATGATAGGTTAGGTTAGGTTAGGTTGCAGTGGTAGTCCTACAAGGGAACACACGTAGGCCGAGCATTGGCCCTTTGTGATATCACACAATGAAGATTGATTCTACAGTGGGAGTCCTAAATTTTGCCTAACTCAAGTGTATTTAGAGTAGGGATCTTTAGCGAGTACCTGACATCGTACAGGCTCGGGACCGACGGTTTAACGTCCTTCTCCGATGGACGACGTGCTCAGATTTATTCACCTCCTGCGTGAATAAATCGAGGGCCAGTTGGGGATTGAACCCTGGTCCTAATAGTTCAGGGGTGAGCACGTTAACCACTGAGCTATTCTGGCCCCTTCTTTCGTATGATACGCTTTTATGTGCGTGTGTCTACATTCATACGTAGATGTAAATAAAGTGAACATAGATATTTTTTTAGAACTCTTTTATTCTTAGCTCCCTCTGATAGTTTTAAATTTTTGATTTTTTTTTCAATTTTTAATTCTAGATGAATATCTTTGAAAAAAAAAAAACTGCGATATTCAGACTGCACAAAAGTTGAGCCGCACTGTATGCGAGAGATCACTGTATTTAACATAATCAACAACTGATTTATTATGAACCCATTTATGAAAAAATAAAATAATTGTTTTGTGTATTATACAGAAGAGTAAATCAAACACTTGTAATTAAATAAGGTTGCTTTAGAGAAGTACGACTTTGTTTTATAAAGGTTTGCAGAGTTTGAATTCGATATCAAAGTCATTTTTTTAAACTAAAATCTTCTTTTTTGACTAATCTAAAAAATACTGTTACTTGTTTTATTTTTTATTGTTTATTAGTCTCACTAATAAAAACAGTCTTTACTCACTCTTTCAAGACCATCGGAAGTAAGTCACTCAAGTTAGTCTCGCTTTATTAGGAAACGAGGACGGCTACTTCCTCATTGTCTTAAGAACTACAGTGTAATTCCGTGACGTCATTTCCCCTCTAAAGCACCAGTTCTCAAAACGACTTTTTGTTAAAAGGTAAAGAACCAACCATTCATGTTTATCCATTTATTCATTAGTAGTAAGCCGCTGATGAGAACGGGTGAAAAAAATGAAAATAATTAATTTAGTGAAATTTTTGTTTAAAATATTGGTGTTTGTACTTTAACAAATAATTGTATATCTGTGGATTCACTCAAAAAATTTCTCAAAAAAAAATGTAAACAATGTAAAAAAATATCAAAAATTCGATAAGTATAGTAGGCGGTCCCTTTGTCCAGGATAAACAAACAGTTTTTATAGCTTTATTGATCTTTGTCGTGATTGGAATTTAATGATTTCTTTTTTATAAATTGCTCATTTCTTGTTCAATTTTTGGTCAAATTTTCATAGTTTTTTAATGAGCCGTTCGGTGTTAAAAAAACATTTTATGAAATTAGAAACTGTACTGTAACGCCCCTTTGGCGAATGTAATTTTGAAAAAATTATCTCACCTCATCATCCACATAATGTTCTATTTTTAGGTATAGTGTCAAACGGTATGGCTTGTATAGCTCTCACAAGCTTTGAGATTGAATTATAAGTCAAAATTTTTACATTTACTGAAAAAAATATTTCCCTATGTTTTCAAAATCTGGATATATTTTGTGTTTATTGAATTTGTAACCTCAAAGATAATGCCAAAATTTCAAAAATGTAGAATTAGCAGCTTAGGAGAAAAAAATGTTTTCTAAAATCCGGTTTTTGGCAAAAAAAGTGACTTTCCTGTCAGGCATAATTCTTCCCAAACAAACGGGATCATCTAAAATATGGGGCCCATTTTTTATTAAAATATCAACTTGATCCATCAAAAATTCTGGACCGTAGCGTGGTAACAAGCAATGCTAAGATACCCAACCACCCACCCACCCACACACAGACATCATCGAAAAAACTTCATAAAATGACTTTGGGACCTAAAAACATGTAATTCCATCAAAATCTCGAGGTCGAGTTTTTTTACGATCACTATACTTTACATATAGTAAAGTAATAATGACATATATTTATAAGTGGATCAATCACTATCTGTACTACTTCCAGGAATGGAAGCATAATAAATATCTTCCATTTAGGCATTTATATTATGCCTGATTGGAACATTATATATTATATACCCAATAAGTTGCTATTACGTTTACTGATATTAAACTTGAATGTAGGCCACTCCAGATTTTGTTATTCTATAACAGTTAACTGACATTCAACACATTTTCACCAATTTAATTCTGTCTTCATTTTAAATGATATTTGTTGTATTTGACTCATTATGCAAGTATAATATAAATATAACAAACTCCTCATAAATCCTATAAATCTAGAAACTCCTATAAATCTATAATTTTATCTGTATTGCATAGTAATTCAGGAATTTCATGAGATGTGAGAAACAAAAACGCTTTGATTAGATTTCTATGCTGATCATCTAATTTCTTGACGTAACTAATGCGGAAAAAATATAAATTGTCATCATGTGTCAATATATGGTACTTGAAATAATGTTTTTATAGGTAGACTAGCAAACGTACCCGTCTTTGACGGAATCAAAAATTCTATTACACTTGGTATTCCAAAATACAATGGAATACTATACCAATTATAGTATTATACTAATACTATGATTAGAAATTATACAATAGTAGAAAGTATCATTATTAGTACAGTGATAAACAAATGCCTCTGTATACACCACTAGCTGTCTGTCCGTCAGGTTCACGGAAGAACAAACACTTGGAACTTCTGACTCTTGAGCAAGTAAACTACAGTTGATCATGTGAGAAAAACTTGGTCTCGCTAACTTGAATTCCTGCGTTAGATAAAGTTTCTCTTTGCGACTTAGTTAACCTCAATGCGAAATAGACTCTCAAAGGACTTTGCAATCACATCAACGGAAACAAATAGTGGCTCGGAATCAATGGTATGTGTGGTATACACACAGAATCCCCAATACCACACCCAGGCATTATGTCCGCCTCTATGGAATATCTGTGCAGAGTACGAACTCAGAGTCGTGTTCCGTTGCACAGTTTTGGGGCACTCATGTTTCGTAACATGAAATTTGTTACTGCTACTAAATTGCAGCATGATTGGTTCTCGTACTTTAAGTTTTTACTCATGAGCAGGCAGTCCAGGAGAAATAAATTCAGAGTCAAGAAATTCAATTAGATAATGAACTGCTTCTTCATCACTAATCACTCTCTTTACTGACTTGTAAGTTCTTTCCCCGGTATGATATAGCGTAAGAATTTGCCACACCTGTGTATTTTCAAAACAAATTTTTCTGTGAAGTTAGCAAAATACAGCTTAAAGCCCCATAACTTCCCTTCCGTACTGAATTATTAATCTATTTAGAGCCTATATTTTAAGTTAGGCATACAAAAATCCAGTGTCAAAGTTTCAGCTCGCTATGTCTTATGGTGGCTGAGTATACTTGTGACAAACGTTTTTGCTTTAAACGTCCCTAACTTCACTTTTACGTTGAATTTCCAATCAATTCAGAGCCTATATTTTACGTTAGACCTACACAAATCTACTGTAAAAGTTTCAGCTTGATATGTCTTATGGTGGCTGAGTTTACTTGTGACAAAAGTTTGCGGACAAACCGACAAACCGACAGACATTTTTCTAAGGGTGGATTCGGTTTCTCCAATGTATGAAACGTAAAGAAAACTTGAAATGAGTCAGTTCTAAGCAATGTACAGACAAAATCATTATTTCATTTATATAGATAAGAAGAATAATATGTTTGGAAGAGATAGACGTGATGAAAAGTTTGTGGAGCCCTTATTGGTTTATTACTGCAATTATATGACAAATTGATCCGAAGAAATCTGGACATAATTAGTACATTATCATTTGTACAAAGTAAAATTTATAAAAGTGAGTAAAATAACAAAGTGGTTAAGTAAAGTGCTTTTATAAGTTAGACACTAATTTGAAGAAACAGATGAGATCTTAAAGCAAATTTGGGGTATTAATGGAACATGTCGTCTTGAAAAATGTGAGAGAATGAGGACTGCTGAGATGTTGGCCTCTTGCCAACTGTGGTTAACTGCCTAAGAGGGATCTTTTATTTTTAAGGAGACAAAGAGCCCTAATTTATTTTGGCTTGAATCAAGGGGGTCAGTGCAGGCGATCAGCCAAAAGATTTGAATAGTCCCTCCCCCCAGCTAACAATAATCCCGTTCAGATCAGGTTCCGCGTGTCACCGATAGACAGCACTACTTTCGTGCACCCAATCACTCAATTCAACTTCGGGCGCAATTCCTACTGTTTGCTAATTTAACTTAAAAACCAAAAAAAAAAATGCTATATTTATTTTAAACAACATATTAATTAACGTTTTTTTTTTATTTGAATAAATAGGAAACAAATTCAGTGAGATTCGTGAGCAAATAAATGTTTTAATCAAGACCATCTAGGATTTCTGAAATCAGGTAAGGATTAATTACGGGAATTAAAGAAAGATAAAATAAATTTATTTGACTTGTGGCAGGCATTCCCTTGGAAGATAATCTCTCTTGACAGTTGCTATATTATCTTTTTCTCAGAAATTTAAGATAATCAGTGTCATTCATTGTTTACTAATTGCACAAATTAGATGATTCTTTTTGTCCTATCTTTTCACACATCATAAACCTAGTCATTTTACAATTCTTAATTGCAATTCACTCTCTTTAATTAATTCTTTTGTGACTCATGTTTGAACATAACTCAAAAAAAAAAAAACTTTGAACTTGAAATACGTTCATTACTTTTTACTTCACTATAAGTAAAGTATAGTGATCGTGAAAAAAATCAATCTCGAGATTTTGATGGATATTATATATTTCGAGGTCACAAAAGTCGTTTTATGAAGTTTTTTCGATGATGTCTATGTGTGGATGGGTGAGTGTGTTAGCATTGCTTGTTACGACGCTACGGTCCAGGATCTTTGATGGATCAAGTTGATATTTTACACAAAAATGGGCCCCATAGTGTAGATGATCCCTATTGTTTGGGAAGAGTTATGGATGACGGGAAAGTCACTTTTTTTTTGCCAAAAACCGGTTTTTAGAAAACATTTTTTTCTTCTAACCTGCGAATTTTAAAGTTTTACAATTTTGGCATTATCTTTAAGGTTACAAATGAAATAAACGAAAAATATATTCAGAATTTTAAAACAACGGGAAATATTTTTTTTTTCAATAAAATGTTAAAATTTTGGACTTATAATTCAAACTCAAAGCTTGTGAGAGTGATACAAGCCATACCGTTTTCACGGATCAAAATGATACTATTCCTAAAGACAGAACATTCTGTGGAGAATGAGTTGAGATAATTTTTTTTTAAAAAATTACATTCTTCAAAGGGGCGTTACAGTATGATTTCTGTTTTCAGAAAATGTTTTTTTGATGCTAAAGGGCTGATAAAAAATCATGAAAATTTGACCAAAAATGAAATAAAAAATTAGCAATTTATAAACAAAATTCATGAAATTTCATTTTGAATTCATATGCATTTGAACACTTTAACTTTATTAAACATAAAGTTCACTAAACTAATCTGGTTTGTTTTAAATTTATTTAATTAGTTAATAAAGTAATAAGTATCTAATAATTTATTAAGCTTTCCATCAGCTATCAGGATTCTTTTTTAATTATTATAATAATTATAGGGATCCTATCCCGAAACCCTGACCCCAGTATACCCACAAATATCCTCTAAGAACACCTAAATAGCATTGAAATCTGGCTGCAAAAGTGGCATTTAAGTATTTATATAAATAAAAGTGTTCGTGCAGATTTTACGTTAAAAAAAACACCATATCCTAATATCACAATGAATAGCGGTCTCCTTTCAACGAGAGATGTGGTCAGATTCTTAGAGCTCTTCATTGACAAAAGACTAACTTGGAATCCTCATAACCGACTGAAAAGACTTGACTTAAAACGACGATTCTTACTACTGTACAGACTTCTAGGGAAACACTCGAAATTGATGCTACATAACAAAATACTGCTATACAAAACATTACCATGACCGACCTGGACTTACGGACTAGAACTTGGGGTTGTGCAAAACCTTCCAATATTCATAGAATACAATACAATAATATACAAAAAAAAAGTGAAAAGGTTTCATTCTTTGCTCATGTGCATCGATGTTATTATGTAATCTATTACTACATATGCCTGTTACGCAGAATATGCGTAGTTGTATATTTGTAAATAAAGATGTTAAAAAAAAATTATAATAATTGAAATATTTATTATATTCTGGTTGAGATATACTTTCAAATAGTCATTTAATAATATTTCACTTGAACAGAGAAAATATAAAACAAGTACATCTTATTAAGCCAAATGAATTTATGTTTTCCATAATTTTATTAGTTTTTCATTTTGTAATTCATAGAAAGTGAATGATATCATTTCTGAGTCTAATATTATAAATTAAAATCATTTTTTTGAAAATACTTGCAACATTCATTGTATTTCTTTTAATTATTTTGTTAATAACCCAAACAGTTAAAACAATATTTGTTCTAATTATTTCTTTCTTAATGCTCGAATTCTTAATATTAGAATTTTAATCAAAACTAATACAAAAATAAATTTATTGAATCCACTCTCTGTTTAATAATATTTATTCATTGAAAATCAAAATAAAAAAAAAACAATATTAACGATATTACTTTAGTAAAGAAATGAATCTTAAATACATATAAATTAATTTAATTAATTTGTTTAAAATATGAATCATTACATTTCAATGCAATAGAAAACGTTAATTAAGTTTTTTAAACACATTTGACATAAACAAGCAGAAATACCCGGCGTTGCCCGGGTCTAGAAGTTTTAAGTATAAAATTTGAAATGATCGAAATGAAAATTGGGTTCAATATTATTTAATGCATTTTTGTCTTACGATTCTTCATTCATGATCTACAGTCCTTTGGACGTTTTTTAACATTTTCTGGAGAATAGTGGTACCTAGGCTATGAAAGAAGCATCCTAGAGCAAAAAATCATTATATAACTTTGAGCTCAATTTTTATTTCCAACATTTCATATTTTATGCATTAAGGCCGTAGACGCCATATTTCTTGAGAAAAAATGCAAAAACTAAAAATTGGCAAATTTTTGAGGTTTTTGAACCCTAGGGGGCATGGGTTAGGCTGCCCCCCAGAGTTTAATAGCCTAAAACCTCCCCAAGACCTATAGAAAGTGCCTTGCAAAAGAATTTTTGAAAAAGGTCCATTGTAGGCCGAATGCTTCAGGTACAAACATACATACATACATACAGAGCCACGAAGAAAATTTATATATAGATTCTGAAACTTGTTAAAAAAATGAAGGTCAAATCTAAAATTTGTGAATGAAATTTGTTTGAAAGATAATGTGACACTTGGGACAAAAAAATTGATTTTTGAAAATTGTAATGTGAAACTTGTGACAAAATGTTTAATAGTTGAAATTGTTATGTGAAACTTGTGGCAAAAAAATAATTGTTTGGAATTTATAATTTGAAACTTTTAAAAAAAATTTAAGAAACTATTGATAATAGCTAAACCTTTGTTAAAGTTAATAAGAAACCCATATAAAAATACAATTGTCTTTAATATCAATCTGAAAACAATAATAAAATTTCTGGTACCTGGTTGTTTCCAATTGAACAAAGCGTGTGGAAATATTATCATAAAGATTAACCTACCTGCGGCCGCCATTACCAATTAAAGTCAAAATGTAAACAAACAGGTTATACAGCAAACCTTATCTATTATAATATTTTTGGGATATTACATGAACCACAACTCTGATTTTCGATTTTTATTTCCAACATTTCATATTTTATGCATTAAGGCCGTAGACGCCATATTTCTTGACAAAAAATGCAAAAACTCAAAATCGGCAAATTTTTGAGGTTTTTGGGCCCTAGGGGGCCGGGGTTAGGATGCCCCAAAGAGTTTAATAGCCTAAAACCACCCCAAGACCTATAGAAAGTGCCTTGCAAAAGAATATTTGAAAAAGGTCCATTGTAGGCCGAATCCATAAGGTACAAACATACATACATACATACATACATACATACATACATACATACATACAGAGCCACGAAGAGAATTTATATATAGATTAAACCTGTGTTCATCTATGTCATTAATAAATAATTTCAAATTAAAAAGAAAACAAAGATTCTTTTGGCATATGTTCCAGTTGTGAAGTTTGACATAATTTTTAAAACTCTCCAGTTAATCTTATACAATATTACTCCTTTAATTCTAATGAAAAAAAACAACAATCTTCAATTATCGTACAATTTATATATGTTGTATAGCGATATTAATAATAATAAATAGTTATCTAACTTTTCTTATAACATAAATTACTTTCATATGGGAGGATTTCAATAATTACGTCCCCACACACAAAAAATAATCTGGAGTGGCCTATACTCAACTTTACTATAAGTAAACATAATATCATACTTCTTGGGTATATAATAAATAATGTTCCATTTAGGTATAATATACATGTCCAAATGGGGATGTTTGTTAGTCTTTCATTCCTGGAGGTAGTACAGATTGTGATTGATTCACTTATCTATATATATATATATATAAATTCACTGATAAAACGAAATACGATCCAAACTGGACACAATACAAGTTCGAGATTAACAAAGAGCAACACACAAAGTAGGGAAACACACTTACAGACTCAAATTTTTGGGTAATCCGTCTTCAGGAGAAAAGAGAATGGGAGACCAAGCACGTTGTAGACGCAACGGGTTACTCGCCGTTGTGTCTACAACGTGCTTGGTCTCCCATTCTCTTTTCTCCTGAAGACGGATTACCCGAAAATTTGAGTCTGTAAGTGTGTTTCCCTACTTTGTGTGTTGCTCTTTGTTAATCTCGAACTCGTATATATATATAAATATATATTCTTATGTTTGTATATCACACCACTGATGCATATAATATCACTAGTATAATCTGGCCTACTTCTACATTGAATATTTAAGACAAATTTTCCCATTTAAAACTTGAAAATTATCCGGAATATTTTGTCTGACAAATGTCAGAAACAGAAACAAGAAAAAAATGTCGTTTTTATTATTATTTTATTCATTATATTAAATTTATTATTCTAGATAATTCTTAATTTAAGATATCAGATAATTTCATTTATTTTTCTTCAAAGATGTTTTCAATTTTGTATGATGTTTTATATTTTTGTTCTTTTATAGGATTACTATACTGGGAGTTTTATGAGTTCCCAGTATTGTAAATTCCCAGTATAATAAAAGCCACTTTTCTTTCCATTTGACAAAAATCATATTTATAATTCACTCTGAGTGAATGTTAATTAATGTTTAATTAACACTCTGAGTGAGTGTTAATTTCTTTCTCCCCATTGTACTCTGTTATATGGTTGCTGTAAATGTATATTTAGATAAAATACATAATAAAATACATAAACTCAAATCAAAGTTGAAGCCAGCTATTCAGTATAATTTAAAACTTTTATATCTGGAAGCTTGAAATTTTTAAAAATGATAGATATGAACTACTAGACTAGAATAATGAAAATTCCGAATACTAGTCAACAAATATAAATTCACTTTCTTTAGAAAAGGGACCATTCCTCACACTTCAATTTTAAACAATGAAACTATAATTCAATAACCAAAATAATTTACAAGTGATATTAAGTTTTGTTCAAGAGTACAATATATAGATTGATAGCGTTTTGTGAGACAAATCCATCATACCAATGAAAGCAACAAACATTTATATTAATTGGAAGTGAATTTTTAAGTGTAAAAATATTATTCCTCTTATATCTTATATAAGTAAATAAATTATTTAATTTTTTTCATTATAAACATCAATTTTATCTCAGTGGATTCACTCAAAAAATTTCTAAGTCAATGTAAACAATGTAAAAAAATATCAAAAATTCGACAAGTATAGCAGGTTCCTTAGTCTAGGATAAACAAATAGTTTTTACTGTTTTATTGCTCTTTGCCGTATTTGAAATTTCATCAATTTTTACTTTACTATAATTAAACTGGATAATTAATAATATATTTTTTCTCAATATACATTCATAGCAAGCTTATAACAGAGCACATCAGACAGGAAAAAGATAACACTTGCTCAGAAAAAATTGATATATATGAGTTTTGATAAAGGGGAAGGAAAATGATTTTATTAAATACTAATGAGCCATTAATTTCCCTGTATAATAATTCTATAAAAGTCCAAAAACGTTCAACATAATTCAAAATTGAAATCTTTTGTTTGAAGATTAATAAATGTAATTATCTTACATCCTTTATTACAAATTATCTTAAAATGACATTCTTTCTTCGATGTTTGTGATGTTTTTCAGAGAAAATAAGAGTATTTTCCTGTTTTAAATTTGAAAAGTTCACTTAAATATTCAATGAAGAAGGAGGTGAAGTAATCGATGTAAGAAATCCACTGCCTATTTGAACAAAGGCTACGTTCTCTTGTAGGAGATTATTTCGTATCAAGAAATTTTCACTTTGGCTTTTCAAAAATATAATTACTGATGTAGTTATACTAATGAAATTATTTACATCATCTGTGTGATGTACAAAAATAAGCTTATTTATTGATAAGTTGATCAATCACTATCTGTACTACCTCAGAAATGAAAGACTAATAAACATCTCCTATTTAAATCTTTAAATTATGCTTAAATGATACATTATATATTATATACCCAAGAAAAGTGATATTAAATTTACTTATAGTAAAGTTGAGTTCAGGCCACTTCAGATTTTTTTTATAAATTGCTAATTTTTTTCCATTTGTGGTCAAATTTTCATTATTTTGTAATGAACCGTTTAGCGTCAAAAAAACATATTCTGAAAACAGAAATTGTACTTTAACGCCCCTTTGGTGAACATAATTTTGACAAAAATTAGTTCAACTCATTCTCCATATAATGTTTTATTTTTAAGCATAGTTTCATTTTTATCTGTCCAGCAGTATGGCTTGTATCGCTCTCACAAACTTTGAATTTGAATTATAAGTCAAAATTTTTACATTTAACTTAAAAAAATATTTCCCTGTTTTCAAAATCTGGATATATTTTGTTTATTGCATTTGTAACCTCAAAGATAACGTCAAAATTTCAAAACTGTAGAATTAGCAGTTTAGGAGAAAAAAATGTTTTCTGAAAACAGGTTTTTAGCAAAAAAAGTAACTTTCTCGTCAGGAATAATTCCTCCCAAAAAAAAATGGATCATTTACACTATGGGGTCCATTTTTGTGTAAAATATCAACTTGGTCCATCAAAGATTCTGGACCGTAGCGTGGTAACAAGCAATGCTAACACACTCACCCAAACACCCACACACACACAGACATCATCGAAAAAACTTCATAAAATGACTTTTGGGACCTCAAAACATATAATTCCGTCAAAATCTCGAGATCGAAATTTTTCACAATCACTATACTTTAAATATAGTAAAGTAAAAAGGAACTAATATTGCTTATGCATTTTAAATTTCTGTATATTCAATGAATTTATGATGACCATAAAAACTTCAGCAGGAATTTTTTTTACATTCGTCCCCTATAAAATAAACAAGTTAATTTGTTAACAATACAGACTCTGAGCTTGATTGTAATTAGGGAAAGATTTTCTTTAATACATATTTCATTAAACTGTTTTTGATTCCTTGTTCTTGTTTCTTTTCTAACTTTTTAATAGGTATTTTAAAGTTTTTTTGGTATATCAAATAATAACAGCCCAAATTTTTTATCTTCAATTCTCCTCATTATTAACACTATTCACTTTTTGGGAGAAGAAAAAACTGAGTACGTCCTACCTGGGAAAGGGCGTTAAGCCGTTTGTCCTCAGCCTCGACGATATCGTTAAAGATCCCTGGTGTAAATAAACTTGAGCTAGGCCAAATTTTTGATAGCCAATGTTTTAGATCCGGAGTGGCAGCCTTTTTGATAGTGCGTGCCAAAATCAGCCAAGTCTCTGACACAATTTTTTTCCACGTGCCAGCCATTTTTTTTTTAGTACATATTTGGTATCTCTTAAGAACTTTTTAAACGAAAAACTAATAAATTACCTCAGTGAAGTCAAACATAGTATAAAAAAAAACAGAAAAAAATGTGTTTAACCTTTTAAAAAAAGAATGCAACTGTGGTAACAAGATCAACTTCTTTTTCTTAAGACCTTTTTAGCTTCGTAGAACTTAAACCTCTTCATCCACCAGGACGAACATACACTGTCATGGCATGAAAGCTTATACCCCAAGGAAAGTAGTTATTTTTTTGTCTGTGCTTAGGGTAACGTGTGCTTGCATCTGTGCTAAGGGTAACCTGTTCTCTTACGTGCCAGAGACAAGTCATCGGTGTGCCAAGTTTGGCATGCGTGCCAGAGTTTTCCCACCCCCATTTTAGATGATAACTCATGCACGTATTCCTCTACGTTAGTTATTGTCATGAGATTATTGATGTTGTATTTAAAAAGAAGTTAGTTTAAAAATAATGGTTTTGCTGGCACTGAAAAAGCAGTTAGCATTGTTAGTATTTAAATAGAAACATCGTACTGGACTTACCTGCACACTCTCAGTAACATCTTCACAGTCATAACAATAAAAACTATTTTATTTCATTTATATTTAAATTTAGTGGAATCCTTTATTTCTTAGACAATTTTTTTTAATATTTAAGTCCATTTTTTTTAAGTTTATATTTCTAAAAAAGTAGCTGTAACCAAAAGTGTTCATTCTATATTTTATAAAAATTGTTAATTATTTCACTGTCATTAGAAGATCTGTTTAAACGCCTGACTCATTTGACTATATATGGCACCCTATAAGCATGACTTGCTATTAATAAACACATTTGAATCGGCCTACCAATAATACAAACAGCAAAAACCTGTATCACGCTACAGAAATACTAATATATTAATTATAGTGTCTAATTGATAGATTGTATTACTATTGTAATTTATATGTAATTAAAAATATAACTAATTAGATTAATTTATGTTAAATTTCAAATAAGCCATTGTCCTATGTGATCCCTAGTATACGGGTATGATTGAAAAGTATGGTGACTTTTTGAATTTCGCAGTTCTGTAAACTCTAATTTATAAATGTTTTTCGTTGTGTTAGTACACTTATCAAGATCATATGTTCGCACTTTTGACTACATAGAATGTGTTGTTTTTATGTGAGAGACTAGACGAGGTTAGACGTGTGTTTGCGTGCGTGCTGGGTAATTTTTTGTTGCTGAAAATAATGGAGAAGAGAATTTGTATTAATTGTTGGGTAAAAAATGGTATTAAGAGCTCACAAACTCTTGGAATGTTGACAATGGAGTAGGGTGAGTACTCGAGCAAAAAAAAAATGTTAGAAATACAGCAATAACAGCCAAAAATCGTCAAGCACGCAAACACGAGTCTAACCTTTATGCCTGTCACATAGAAACAACGAAACAACACATATAGTAAAAACTGTAAAAAAATATGATCGTGGCGAGTGTACCAACACAACTAGAACAAATTTTTGGGAAAGTTAGAATGTACAGAGAGAGAGAAATTCAAAAAGTGTCCTGACTTTTTGATCACACCTCGTACTTGTGGTCTACACTGCGCTATATTCAGGTTTCTGGTGTAACTTGAAAGATTAAGGGTCCAAAGTCTCCCAGGTGAACACTGGCTGATGCAAATATTGTCGGGAACACCGCGGCTTTAGGTATTACCTTTGTAGATTTAAAATCACCAATAGTCCACTATGTATCTGAGGAAACGAACCGAAACTGCCAAGCATGTGCTCTTTTCTTGCGAGAGATACGAAGATATCAGATTCAAAATGATGATAGAAACGGGCCGCAACGTCACACAGATAATTGAACATTTATTTTTGGACAAAGTCAACAACAAAAGTTTTCTTGAACTGAATATATATATGAAATAGCTGAAAAGAAAAAGAGTATGAGGTTTCGCACCTCCTTTAAAATAACCCTAAAATTTCTTCCTAAAAGTTCACGGACCTGTGGAACCTAGACGTGATGTGGGGTCGTGGAAGCTCGCCTCAACGTGGTTCACCTCGGGCGTGCCCCAGTGGCTTGTTATCCCAACTCGTTGGGGTATGGTCACTGGGATACGGCAAAAGAGCTTCCACGTAAAAAAACCATCAACTTAATTTGTCATACTGTACAAAAACCTGTAACATGTATTTATTT
The DNA here is from genome assembly GCA_026182355.1 of Hermatobates lingyangjiaoensis. Lineage (NCBI taxonomy): Eukaryota > Metazoa > Arthropoda > Insecta > Hemiptera > Hermatobatidae > Hermatobates > Hermatobates lingyangjiaoensis. The sequence goes on along the minus strand of JAPFBL010000323.1, from coordinate 72,046 downwards.
CTGTACATATATTATATAAAACAAGTGAGTCGTCACTTTTCTTGGGAGTGATTCATATTTTTCTAACTGATAACAAGTGAATGGAATATTGTAGTCATTTTTCTGATTCCTATTGTATTTGTTCGTGATTAGCCAGGCTAGCTCAGTGGTTACGTGCTCGCCTCGGAACTGATAGGACCGGGTTTCGATCCCCACCTGGCCCTCGATTTATTCACGCGAAAGGTGAATAAATCTGAGCACGTCGTCCTGCGGAGAAAAGGATGTTAAACCATCGGCCCCGAGCCTGTACGATTATTAGTTTATCGTTAAAGATCCCTACTCTAAATACACTTGAGTTAGTATATATAATATAAACAAAATTATTTGTTTTATACATAATATTTGTTTTGATTTGATTTAATAAATAAGCAATGAGAAAAAATTGAACCCCATATTGCCATCACAAAGGAGAGATTCTTATCCATTCTAAATCTTATTTGTGAAGCTCGATTTTTATATTTAATGGAGTTATATATAAACAAAAGTTTGGATTACCTATGGGCTCTCCAATATCACCGGTTCTTGCAAGAGGTAACAACAACAGCCAGAAAATGATACAAATACTGACTTGCTTGGTTATTTCAGTTCAGTGTCACGTCTTCATTCAGACTACAGTTGTTAAAATCCACATACTATTTTTCTTTGTAAAATAATTTGTAATGTAATACTTAGTTTTTCTGTTTCAAAATTTATACTTCTGTAACTTTTCTCACTAACCTATAGTAAAAATTTCCATTGTCATTTCTTAACTGTTATTGTATTTCTTAACATAAACATACTTTTATGTATGTTTGATTTTTGAATGACTTTATTATTTCTTATATTTCCTCTGTTTTTGTAGGCCTATGAAAAAGGTTTTAAATAAAGACCGAAACGTTGGCAATGAGAGTTTAATTTGAACCTGAAGAACTGACCGAGTCCCGATAAACTTTAGTTTTGTATATATATATATATATATAATATATATATAAACTCCAAAAATTATTCTTGACCTCTTCTATTCTATTCTATGTTTTGTTATTGAGGGCTAGGTCAAATAAAAGAAAATAAACTCCTTTCTAGGCCGACGTTTCGATGTATTTGTACATCATATTCAGGGCTAAAATTAGAGTAAGAACTATAATACATTTACCAAAACAATGTGAGTTGTAGATTGTTTTCGTAAATGTATTATAGTTCTTACTCTAATTTTAGCCCTGAAGATGATGTACAAATACATCGAAACGTCGGCCTAGAAAGGAGTTTATTTTCTTTTATTTGACCTAGCCCTCAATAACAAAAAATAGAATATATATATATATATATATATAATATATATATATATATATATATAGTTAAACACAAGAGAAATACAAAGAAAACACTGAAAAATAATCGCTTCAATATATGAACATCCGTTGTCATGAGGAAGAGATGTGCCAAGACTTCCCATAGAAGGGAAGCTGTTTCTTTTTTCCTATTTTAGATATAATTTTAATTAAAATTTTTCAAAATTTTATTGGAAACACTCTTCAAATGGTTGCAAAGTTGTAATCTTGTATTTATGTTTAGATATAAACAAAACGACGTGTGACTCCTTGTGTCACTTAGTGTTAAGAGATTATAGTAACAGTTAATAAAATACATTCACTGAATGTGATTGACAGGAATAACTGTTATTGCTATTTCTTGTTATTAAGTCATAAAAACAAAGAGTCTTATATGAACCCAAGCTTTTGATATAATATTCTAAACATGATTCAAGATATATACACAGTAAGTATATTTAGTAAAACCATAAATCATTTAAAAGTGGAAAATTTAATTTATTTTATTTCATAACTGAATAAAACATCAATTTAAGGTATATATACACTTAAGCATATTTAACGTCACACTTGAATAAAACGTCAGCCGTTTACTGGCTTTTTGTTTGATCGGTGATTTTACCGAATTGGGTAGTCCGAAATTTTGCCTAACTCAAGTGAATTTCGAGTAGGAGGATCTTTAACGAGCACCTGACATTGTGCAGGCTAAGGGGCCAACGGTTTATCATCCTATCTGAGGGACAACATATTCAGATTTATTTACTTCTCGCGTGAATAAATAGAGGGCCAGGTGGGGATCGAACCCCGGACCAGCAGTCCAGAGGCGAGTACGTTAACCATTGAGCTGACCTGGCTCCTTCTTATTCTTATTACTAAATAATAATAATATATTATATTATATTATATACTAGCAAATGTACCCGTCTTTGACGGAATCAAAAATTCTATTATACTTGGTATTCCAACATATCAATTATAGTATTATACTAATACTATAATTAGAAATTATAGAATAGTAGAAAACACCATTATTAGTACAGTGTTAAACAAATGCCTCTGTATACACTACATTAGCTGTCTGTCCTTCAGGTTCATGGAAGAACAATCAGTTGAAACCTCTGACTATTGAGCAAGTAAACTACAGTTGACCATGTGAGAAAAACTTGGTTTCGCTAACTTGAATTCCTGCGTTAGATAAAGTCTCCCTTTGCGACTTAGTTAACGTCATTGCGAAATAGACTCTGAGGGGACCTTGCAATCATTTGAATGGAAACAGTCAGTGGTTCGGAAGACTCCCCAATACCACATCCAGTCATTATGTCCGCCTCTATGGCATATCTGTGTAGAGCACGAACTCAGAGTCGTGTCCCGTTGCACAGTTTTTGGGTCACTCATGTTTCGTAACATGAAATTTGTTACTGCTATAAATTGCAGCATCATTGGTGCTCCTACTTTAAGTTTTTACTCATGAGCAGGCAGTCCAGGAGAAATAAATTCAGAGTCAAGAAATTCAATTAGATAATGAACTGCTTCTTCATCACTAATCCAATCTCTTTACTGACTTGTAAGTTCTTTCCTCGGCTTCATATAGCGTAAGAACTTGTTTGTTGATTTCTCATGCCTGTTCATATTAAGGGCTGAGAATTGCTCGTTTACAAAACATTTATTCTCAATAGATAGTACATCCTTAACTCTGTGAAACACCATTTCAATGATGTCAAATACGCAATATATTCATGTGCTCAATTGAAATTAAAATCAACTAACAATACCTACTTGCCACACCTGTGCATTTTCAAAACAAACTTGTCTGTGAAGTTAGGAAAATACAGCTAAAAGCCCCATAACTTCGCTTCTGTACTGAATTAATAATCTATTTAGAGCCCATATTTTAAGTTAGGCACACACAAATCCAGTGTCAATGTTTCAGCTCGCTATGTCTTATGGTGGCTGAGTTTACTTGTGACAAACATTTTTGCGTTTAACGTCCTTAACTTCACTTCTACGTTGAATTTCAATCAATTCATAGCCTATATTTTAAGTTAGACCTACACAAATCTACTGTAAAAGTTTCAGCTTTATATGTCTTATGGTAGCTGAGTTTACCTGTGACAAAGTTTTGCGGACAAACCGACAAACCGACAGAAATTTTTCTAAGGGTGGATTCGGTTTCTCCAATGTATGAAACGTAAAGAAAACTTGAAATGAGTCAGTTCTAAGCAATGTACAGACAAAATCATTATTTTATTTATAAAGATTATTATGTGAATTATTATTTCGTATATATTTTATTATTGCATTTCTTATTTTGATTTCTACATTTTTTGGAATTACTACTGCTTTGATAACTTGTGTTAATTTTCAAAAAAAAAAATTTTTTTTTGAGATATTAAAAATATGAAGAATAAATATTTTATGATGATAGCAAAGAATGAATGAATAAATTTTATGATTAATGATAGTAAAGAATGAATGAATGATAGTAAATATATGAATGAATAAACAAATTTTATGACACAAATAGTTTTGTGGATTTCATAAAACAGTTTTCACATATGATGCTAACAAATACCATCTCCCTGCTCCTTAAAGCCACATAGCACTTTTTTATAAGTCGAAATGTTTTATTTCTTTGTATAATTTGATTCTGAATTATTTTTTTGTTTTAATGAATTGAATAGTTTGATATACATTATATTACGCTAAACATGATTATCCTTTATAAAGGTATGGTGGACAACTGGGGAAGTATATCCGTAGAAGTGACATCTTCCTTCATTGGAACAAGGGATAATAAAAACTTCAAGCCCAAAACAGTAAATCTCATTACTCTTTTTAAACATTGATTTCTAAACAAGACCAGGAATCAATAGTGTGATTTGTTTGTTTGTTTTTTGCATGCTATGGTATTTTACTTTACTTTAAATTATTGACCATTTATTTGAATTTTTTGTTTGTTTTGATTCTTTAGTTAGATCAGTGGTGATAACAGTGATAACAGTTATGGCTGCACTGAAAACACTTTTTGCCTGATAGGTAACCAAAGATAAGCATCATTGTGGATGTGGTTAGAACTTTGATGGGTGAACTTATTATGGTTGTTCCACCAGCTATGTTACTATTTATGTTATCTATGTTAATCATATAGAAATGAAAAAGAGTAATATACCTGAAGAAGATATACGACGTGTTCGAAGCGTTTGGTTTTCCTTGTAAAATGTCGTTTTTATTGATTTCATCCATGACTCTCAATTATATGTAATTGATCTTGTAATTGATGTCTATGACTCTGCTCTTTTCTCCTTGCTACCTCTTTCTGGTGATTAAAACCTGTTGTCTATCTATCGATTCAAAAATGTTATTCAATAGATGTTGTTTTCATACAGATTACCATCTGAACATCGTGTTCTAAACTTTTTTAAAATTCTCTCAAAATTATGATAACCGCAGTATATACTTGTTGGAACGAAAATAGATGGATAAAAATAAAAACAACTCATAAAGTGACGTTCAAAGGAAGTTATAAAGTAACAATGGAAGAATAGTGAAATGAAATAGTGAGAGTGAAATAGAGACTATTGAAAGAAGAGTCTATTTTTTGACAGTGGGGGGTTCAGTTTGAAATTCATTTGAAATCATAATGAGTGCTATCAAAAACCTGGAGATGGGCAGGTACCATACGAAGTTATCTTTGCAGTGACTGTAATTGTAGAACCAAACTTGAGGTAGATGTGGATTAGGTTAGGTTATGTTAGGTTGCAGTAACCATATCACAACAAAACAGACATATGCCAACAGACATTCTACATTGGGAGTTCTAAATTTTCCACTAACTCAAGTATATTTACTGCAGGGATCTTTAACAAGTTCCTGACATCGGTATCAAAAGCTTAACGTCCTCTCAAGTGAATAAATCAAGGGCCAAACTAGGTATTGAACCCCGGACTTACCAGTCTACAGACGAGCACGTTGCACTGAGCTAACATTGTCTCTTAATAAAAGTACTACAAATGCAGGTATTTATATGCATATAAATTAAATAAAGGCATGATAACTTTGACTCCTCAAGATATGAGTCACTCAAATCAAATCAACACTCCCCTCTTCCTGCACTACTCATTTATTCTCAGTAATATTTATATTTTATCATTAGTATGACCGTAATGAAAAATTAACCTCGAAAAGTACCTTTAACAATGGATATTTTTGCAGAACAAGATATTTCATAATAGTTTGACCAAAGACAATGAGAATAGTTAATAAGTTAAGAGTTATGATGGCTCTTAACTGAACCAGAAGAGATGCAACCAGATCTTGAGATGTACTTGAATAACGGAGGGTTTGGGTGGAATGAAAGTGCATCATCTTGGTTGTAATCAAGACTGCAGAAATACTTTAAGAAATGGGAGCTTATATCAAAAAAAAAATTTCTTCACCATTGCTGGATTCAGTGAACATGACAGGGTTTGGTTGAGCAATACTGCATCAGCATGGTTACATCGTAGACTGCAGTAATACTCGTACATTAACGAAAGAGGATTCAGATGAGGAAAACAATAGAGGGGTTCAGTTTAAAAAAAAAACTTCTTCGTCATGGCCACATTCAAGAATAAACAAATAAAATACTTGAGCAGCAGAGGATTTAAGTGAACAACAGTGCATCTGACCAGACATAGAAAAGCGTTTTGTACATTTATATATGGGATGGGAAAAATAAAGAAGACACTGGGGTGAACGCCACTAGCACCCACCGAGTGAAACTTTATTAAGTTTTTTAAAGAGCAGTTTTAGTTATTTATTATGTAGTGTGTTTTTAGTTTAAAGGAAGTTTAGTTTGCCTTTTATTTTATTTTTACTTTTTGAGGAAGTCTCAGTTCTGTTTTGTGTAACATTTAAGTATTTTTGTTTATGTGATGTAGGGTCGTGGAAGCTCGCCTCCGCTTAGTATCTCGGAGGCTTTAGTTTGTCTCTATCTCGGCTAGGGCTTGGTGCCCCCCGAGATGCGGCGAAAGAGCTTTCATGCTAAAAGCATCGATCTGTTCTGCTATTATTCGTGTTATAGCTGAATAAGCTGGGCACACGTCCTAATATCAAAACAAAAGCAACAGTGCATCATGGTGGACTTTTCAAAATATTTTAGACTATGTTAGAGAGATATCTGAATTGTAAAGCATTTTGGTAGACCAAATTACATGATATAGTAACTGTTTTCAGGATTAAGGAGGTAGGTTTACACAACAGAGGTTTGGGGTTGACTAAAGCTAGTACATAGTATACAGGCTAGAAAAAAAAAAAACTTAAGCCACACAGGCTTGAGCAAAAACTCATGAATTTTGTTTAAGAATATGCACAATATCTGAACAGAAAGAAGCAACTTTGAAAGAACATTGATTTCAAAGTCTGAAATTAAAAAAATCTATAAGTTTGTAAATTGGTTGTCAAGGACTCATTCGAATGGAAGGTAACTGCTTTTCAAGAGTTTTTATCAACTTTTTCTGTGTTTTGGTGAAGTCATGAGATGGTTTGAAACCATTCTCTGGGTTACTTCTAATCCTGACATAATAGATGCTACCTCCAGAATGAAACTGTAAGGGAAATATCGAAATATTTATAAATTGTTGAATCAGGTTACTGATTTAACATGACCATCCTTAATTCTTTTTTGAGTAGTCATTGTTGAATGAATATTGGATTATAAACGAGTTCTTATATATGTGGGTCATTAAAAGCAATAAATTGTTTATGTTAAACATTGATTTGTGAAAAATATATATATATATATATAAATTAATTGAGAGTTGATGTCAAAGGAGAGATTGTCTGATGTATCATAGATCACAGAAACCCCCCCACTCCACCTCTAGCTGTCTTGCCTATCACCTTTGTTAACTGTCACTCCAAGTCACCTGGGTTAGTTGGTGCCTTGTTCTGGTTGACTCTGCTACATCTCTTCTCGTCACAACGAAACATGATCGTAACCAAAAAAAAAAAATCTTCTCTTATTGACAATTTCAAACACAATTATAAATGACATTTTAACTAGCATGGCATGAAATGGATTTGAATGTTTCACTTAATATTAGAAATTAAAGAAAAAAAAAACTTATTTTATTTATAAAAGAGAAACAAATTTGCAAAACAAAGCTACAAAACAAAGAATGTATGCAAAACTTTACTTCCTCACTTCAATCTACTCAGATTTCTTTAAATTCAAGAATCATGCCTACTATTCATGAATCATCAGCTCTTCCAGCTCAGTGTTTTTAAAGATACAAAGTTCATTCCTATCTAAAAAGTAACAAAGATGTATCTTTAAAGTTAGATGTTGAAATAATTCATTTTAAAAAATAAAATCATATATTTAAAAAAGATTACATCAACTATGTAAATCTGAATTACTTTACTTAAAAGTTACTTGTATTTCATACTTTAATAAATTTATAATGACTACCATTTTTATTTGAATTAATAATACTTTTAATTATAACAACTATTTCCATAAATGAATTTTAAATTTACTATTTTATTATTTCAGTTATTAAACAAGAAAATGTACTTATTAAAATCAAAGTATTTATTTTTTTTAAAAAAAGTTAATATTTATGTTATTTAAACAAAAATAATATATTTTGTTATTTTATAACGTGTTTTAAAGAATAATTATTTTTTTTCTAAATAACAATAATAAATTTAAGTTTGAAGGGAATAACTTGAACAGTGTAATGTGCTCAGTTGCCAATAGAATGAGCCAACGTCGGAAGCTAAAATTAGTTTCTTTATTTGTACTGCCTTTAAATGCATTGAGTTACAATCGATTGGAAAAACATTACCATGTTTCTGTTTTAAATATACTCAGAATTTATCAAAAACTTTATAATCTATATGAAAAAGTATATTCTTATTGTAATATTGTTGTTCTTAGATGTTACACCTTTTTTCTTAGAAAAACTTTTTCTTTTAATTTAAAAGACATAATAGCTAATATTATAACTCCTTTGATAACAAATATTACATATTCAAAATAAAATCACATTTCATTGAAATATGAATGTTGTAAAACATCTATATTATGTAAGTTATAGTGACTTATGTAACTTGTTATTATAATATATAAATACATAAACGAGTAAATTAATTATGATTATTATAGATTAACTATTGGTACGGAAAAACAAAGAACCTAATAATAATATCTTTTACTATCATATATATAGATTAAACAAAAAAAAATAATAATATTCTTTTAACATTAATCATCTATTATTATTTTTATCATCCAATTATTTCGCATATCCAATGTGTATAAAAAAATTTCACATTCTATATTAAATGTAAATATTTTTTAACATTGAAATTGAGCACGTTTGTGGTGGACAGCTACTGGGTCGTCAATTTTAGGAATACCATATTGGCTAAAAGATCTGTGTCATCCTCTCTAAAGGAGAAGGGTCAATTTGCCTGAGATCCGGGCTCACTTCCAGAGTGTGTAATAGTTATCAGTTCTACCTGTTATGAGATGGACCTTAAGGGTTGAGGGTCTAGCTGCTTTTCATTGCTTTGGAGGCAGTCATCGGACAAGAAACCGTTTCTCACACTGAGACTCCCTGGCAAGTCTACCCTTCCTGGTGAGGAACAATAGTAACCACGAGTTCAACTCAAACGATAGGGCATGTGGTACTCCTAAAGAAGTCCCACATTGGCTTTCGTCGCCCTTGTGGTATTTGACAGTATTTTAGCTCTAGGGTGGAACTCCAAGCAAAGGTCCTACTTGGTGTGTAGGTGACGTGAGTGGTCACTTTAGGATAAGGGTTCTCTCGTATTATTCCAGCTGGTTTTACTTAGTTCACCTCTTCTTCAATAGCTATTCGCCAGCAGTCGTTGTTAAGTTGGTTCATCTGTAACTGTAATACGTGGGAGCCAGGTTAGCTCAGTGGTTAACATACTCGCCTCTGGGCTGGTAGCCCTGGATTTAATCCCCACCTGGTGAATAAATCTGAATACGTCGTTTCTCAGAGAAGACGTTAAGCCTGTTATGATCTTCGCGTTCCTCGGCATTTTTGTACCATAACCACTTAGTCAAGTCGCCTTGTTGGCAAGTTGCCCTTTAGCCATCTCCATTGAAAACCATGGAGGTGCCCGAGGTGGACCTCGCGAGGGTGGGCAACGCAATGCTAAGCACGAAATCTGACAGTTACTCCGCAAAACAGTACCTAGGCCATGAGTAATAGACTTTGCTAAAGCCCAGGTAACATGCGGAGATGATTACCGATAAGGTACTCAAAATACCCTTATCGGTTTCACTTTAACTAAAGAACACATATAACGAAGACATATGAATACACAATCTAGATCAGGGGTACTCACACTTTTTCAGTATGCGAGCAACTTATAGATCAATGACTAAGTCAAAATGATCTACCGACCCATAAAAGCGTATGTTATTTTAAAATTTATTGAACATTCTTACCTTGCATTATTGCATCAGCCAATATTGCAACAAAATAAGTTCTGAACATGTTTTTGTAATTACCATATAATAATAATAACTTTTTTTTTTGTTAAGGAGGTGAAATGCATTTACTCACATTGTGCTGGGCTCCCAATAATAATAACAATACATTGACAATTTATAATAATAATAATTAAAAATAAATAAATAAAAATAATAAAATAAAATAATAATACAGCTGTTTTTGTAGCTTTTCATTGTGCTCAAAGACAGAAGCTTTGTAGGAGGATCAAAACACACACGCACACGAGAGAGAGAGAGAGAGAGAGAGAGAGAGAGAGAGAGAGAGAGAGAGAGAATGGGCTGACTGTCACCCTGGAACTTTTATTTTCGGAGAGAGAACGTTAAGCCGTCGGTGCCAGGTCTGTGCGATGTGAGGTACTCGTTAAAGATCCCTACTCGAAATACACTTAAATTAGGCAAAATTTAAGTCTCCCAATGTAGAATCTGTCGAATCACTGATCAAACAAAAAGCCGGTAAACGGCTGACGTTATCACCCGCTAAGGGATCGGATTAAACAATTAAAAAAAAAAAAACTTGTAATATATGGCAAACTCCACTTCAGCACCTTGGGATCTAAATACACTAAAAGACACTAAGAGTAAAAATTATTGCATACTTGAGCACATCCAAATTCCTTGAATGGGAAGTGAAAATTTGTAATAGTCATTTCCTGTTTTTTTTTTACTCTCAGTATTTAGGTAACAAAAGTTTGATTATAATATTTCTAAATACACTACATTTTTGTTTTTATTTTGAATTCATTCAAAATTGATCTCCTGTTCTGAAAAAACCATTATAGATACAGTTTCTCAACTAAGAATAGAACTTCAAATAGTTTCTATTAGGTCAACTCAAATATTTTTGTATTTATAACTCTGAGATTTTTTAAAGTAATTAACACCAGATTAAAATATTGTAAAAATCAATGGTTAGTTTTTTGTTAAGCTGTTGATATAAATATTGAAACAAATGTAATTCATGTTACATACAGACAAAAAGTAATCCTTTTATCATAAAGAAATACAAAATATGAATTTAAAAAAAAATATTCCTACAATCACTATTATTTAACTAACATTTCTTAAATTTATCAATGGATTAAAATGAAATCAGATAAAACATTATCTTGAAATATGATGAGATAGATATATGAATCATATCTTAATGTGATAAATTAATATAAAACTTTAGTTGTGCAATCTGTAATTGTCTGGTATTTACTCATTCTGAGGTGAAAGAGTTGTTTTCACCGGACCAACCCTTCAGCACCACATCCTTGGTGTCTTCCTAATGATGAACACAAAGTGTTCGAAACGCGTTGTTGTTGTTGAATAAAACTTCATTTGTGTGGAGACTTTTGTTTGCTTATCCATTTTACCACAGAATAATATAAAAATATTCTCTAAAAAATCAATAATAAGTGACTATCAAAATAAAGTAAAGGTCATTTTAAATATAAATGTTTAAGATTTCAATAGGTAACTTAAAAAAATGCTATAAAAAATTACTAATTAAAGTTATAAAAATTCAAATTTCTAATCAAGTTTGTGCTTTTAAATTTTTTTATAGTCATTTTAATGATAATTTGAACTGAATATTTTGTAATATAATTTTTTCTTTTTAAGTTTCAGGATGACTATTTCCCATTACATATCCTTAGAACTGAAATTTAAAAGAAAAAAATCTTACCTGATTTCTTAGTTGTCATGAAAAGTAGTACACTGTCGATTTTAAAGAATTTCCATGGATGATAAACTAACCAATCATTAAGTAGTCGTTAATTAAAAACAATTTAATTAACTCACTTTTAATTATATACATAAATAGCAATTACATTTATTTATGATTATTTATGAATTTTTATCTTAGATCTATATATTAGTTAATTTGTCTAATATTTAATAAATATATCCTAAAATATTTATAGAACAGATATGCTAATAGGAAGCATTTTTAAACTAACCCGTTTATTAAACTTTAAATAAATTATAATTATCATGTAATATATATACTTTAAAATTATGATACATTTTTAAGTTTTGAGGTTCCTTTGAATTCGTTTTTTACAATTATTCTAGTAATAATATTGTAAAGTATATTGATAATGAAAAATAAGTATCCTATACTTATTTTTAAAGTATAGGATAATGAAAAATTATATCCTACTTACTATAAAACAGATTTAAATTACCAATACAACATTGATAGTGTAAAACCCAGTGCAACATGCAAATTTATGTTTATTATTAGTTTTATCTTTTGTATTGGTAATTTGAAGCTGTTTTATAGTAAGTAGGATATAATTTTTATTTTTGTTAATAACTTTTGTTCAATTATTTTATCTTTCTTTACACCCTGATGATGGTCAGTGATGGCTGAAACGTTGGATTTAAATTTTTAAATGTATGTTAACTAAATATTACATGGAATTTACAAGGAAATCTTTTGGTAATTTATTACACTTAGTACCAAATGAATGGAAGTGTGAGATCAGAAACCGCGAGAAGCTAAATCGAAAAATCATCCATAGAGAAATTAGCAAGAAATTTAATTATATATATATATATATATATATATAATATATTGATTAATGAAAGTACTGCCTAAATTGTGATATCGACTTTTCATACGAAATACTCATGAGATCCTCTAAGCCTGATAAAAAAAACCTTCAAATTGGACTGTGTATCGACAGCATATTTTTTGAGAAGCTACTTTATCTGTTTTTTTTTTGTTTTCGGTGATTTAAAGAAATTTGTTCGAATAATTTAGATTAAAATCATTACAGTACCGGATTTTTAGTTGATATTTAATATTTAAAGGGTACGATCCGAATACAAATTATCCTTTAGGGTTAAAATGTATCAGAAAATCTAAATTGGAAGTTATTTATTAAAAATAAATAAATAAATTTTTATAGTGATATGATTATATTGCTAGTGATATTAATAAAAAAAACCAGTCAAATATAAATAATAAATATTAAACTAATATGGAATTTAGTAAGCAGAAATAAATCATTTCTGATTTCATAAATAATAAGCCAACATGAAGTATATCTTTTGAGGAGTACTTTTCATGATAAAAGTGAAAACGTTTCAGGGTTTTCATATATTTGCATTCTTTACTTCATTAATACTTTATGAATTCATTAAATGATAATAATTTAATTCTATATTGAAGAATTTGTACTTTTGAAATTATAATTATTATTATTTGATAACATTAATTAGTTATTATTTTAATTAATAATTTTGTTCAAGTTTACAGACAAGAATTTATTTATTGTTTTAACAAATAATTTGGTTTCTAAAAAAGTGTATTATATATACATATATTGATAAAAGTATCGACCGTGAAGTAGAAACAAAATAGAAGTTTACCAGGGCTTGGTCATTTCTTCAGGGTTCAAATTAAACTCTCATTGCCAACGTTTCAGTTTTTATTTAAAACCTTTTTCACACACCTACAAAACTTGTGTAAGATCTTTTACTAACCTATTATCAAAATTTCTATTGTATTTTCTTATTTGTAACTTTTTATGTTTTTGATGTTTGTTTGATTTTTGAATCAAATCAATCTTATATTTCCTCTGCTTTGTAGACCTATGCAAAAGGTTAATAAAAACCGAAACGTTGGCAATGCGAGTTAATTTGAACCTGAAGAACTGACCGAGTCCTGATAAACTTTTATCTTGTATATATATATATATATATATATATATATATATATATATATTCACTGTTTTGTTATTGAGGGCTAGGTCAAATAAAAGAAAATAAACTCCTTTCTAGGCCGACGTTTCGATGTATTTGTACATCATCTTCAGGGCTAAAATTAGAGTAAGATTATAATACATTTATCAAAACAATCTGCAACTCACATAGAGAAATAACACACACTTTTGTTAAAACCAACAGATACATACAAAGGTTATTTTATAATAAAAGTTGTTGAGTACACATCTATTTAAAAGTATCAGACAAAAGGAAATTAGTTTTACCTTGGAATTAATTTCCTTTTGTCTGATACTTTTAAATAGATGTGTACTCAACAACTTTGATTATAAAATAACCTTTGTATTTATCTGTTGGTTTTAACAAAAGTGTGTGTTATTTCTCTATGTGAGTTGTAGATTGTTTTGATAAATGTATTATAATCCTACTCTAATTTTAGCCCCGAAGATGATGTACAAATACATCGAAACGTCGGCCTAGAAAGGAGTTTATTTTCTTTTATTTGACCTAGCCCTCAATAACAAAACAGTGAATAGAATAGAAGAGGTCAATAACAATTTTTGAGTTTATATATATATATATATATATATATATATATATATATATATGATGTAATTTTTTTGAGGGTTGAGGTCCAATGATTTTAAACATTTTCTGTTTAATCATTTAATCATTTTCTTGACCTGAGAAGGCTACACATTCTGGAAGCGCTCTGCATAAGATAAAAGAAGCCGAACCTGAACAACCAGACCACGAGCTTCTCAAAAATATTAAAGCTGCATGCAGGAACGTAGGATATTAAGTTCAATCCCTGATTATTTTCAAATTCGTTAGTACTTTTAATTAATAGCAACCCTGAGGACCGTTATAACCTGTATAACCTCCCACTCAATTCATGTAAATATTTCTTATTCTGTTAGGATGTTAATAATTGTGTTAATAATTTAGGTAGTTCTTATTTTTGTATTTGAGTTCTGTTATGATTTAGTTATTAGTCTCTGAAGATGGTCAGAGCTGACCGAAACGTCGTTTATAATTTGTATGTAATGTTAATTTGTTTGTTATGGTTAAAACTTGTTTAGTGAATAAAATGGAAGTCAAGAATAAATCTTTTGGTGAATTACTTTATATTTTACCAGAAAGGTGGAAATCCATAGTGAGAAAACTTGAAAAATTAACTCGGAAAAGAACAAAAGTTAAAATTGGCATAATTTTTAATAAAATATGTTTGATTGAAGGTCTGCTCCCAAAATACACAAATATATTTATATATATATTATATATATTAAAAAATGAAGAGATAAGAAAATACAAAATATTTAGTATATATTATTGATATTATATATTATATATATATATATATATTTATATATATATATATTGAACCTGAAGACGGTTCAAACCAAAAATTAGAGACTGTAAGTGTGTTCTTTTGATTTCTCTATGTTTCTTTTTCTATATTGAACTATATTTGTTCGTTTTGGATCGTATTTCCAACGAAAAAGTGTATATATATATATATATATATATATATATATATATATATATATATAGTTCACAAAGGAAAGAGAAAAACAGATAAAAACACACAAAAAGACTCACAACTATATATATATAAAGGCCAATGTAGATGAAGAAACATAGAGAAATTAAAATCATATACAATCTCTAATTTTCGGTTTTCCTCTCTTATCTCTGCTGAAAACGGTTCAAACCGATTAGGAGTAAATTAGTGCCTGTAAGTGGGTGTTTTTAATTCTTTTATGTTCCCTTGTCTACACTGAGCTTTTTCATCTACTTAATGTGAAATAAGTGATGAGTCATCACTAGCCTCTAACCATCTTCAGAGTTACTCACATCGTCTTCTTTCTGGGAATTTAATTTACTTAGTTGGTAGAATAATTTTATTTAGTTGATTATATATATCTATTTGTAAAAGTTGGAAGCAGTTCTTGTTGAATACATATATTTAAGAAAAGATGTGCCCACTTTGTTCTTAATAAGTTGTTTGGAGAGTATTTCAACTTTTCAAAAGTATTTTTTCAGATCAAGACTTTTTAACTCAAAAGCAATTCACTAAATTCTTTCAATTCAGTTCTTTTCAATTGGTATTGTTATATGTATATTTCTCAACATTTTTCACTGATTTCAATCACTTATCTTCAGGAAATAAATGTATTATGTACAATCACATTTATAATAAACTAAACTAAACATAAAAATAATGTATTGATAGGTTTTTATGTTTAATTTAGCTTATTGCAATTGTGATAGACGATTTAATTAATTCCTGAAGATAGTGATTGAAATCATTGAAATATGTTGAGAAATATACATATACCAATTGAAAAGAACTTAAGTGATTTACTTTTTGAATTAAAAATCTCTCATCTGATAAAATATTTTCGAAAAGTTAACAAAATTCTCCAAACAACTTGTTAAAAACAAATAAATATATCTTTTTTAAATGCATATGTATACAACAAGAATTCACAATGTACGTGTGAAGTAAAAAATCAATGAATAAAATACAATAAGAAAATCAGGAAAATGACTAAAATCTTTAAAACAAAACAAGTGTCCTACACCAGTGTCAGTTATAACAGTGATTCAAACCTTTTGAGTTCGGTGTGTCAACATTTTGACAAATCCAGATATATAATATTCGTGGCGTGTCACACATGACAAAAGTAAAGAATAAAAAGAAAGTATAAATATTTATAATTTTTGTAAGTTAATTATTTGTTAAATGACATTTAAAATACAGAAAATTTTACATTTTTGCATTTGGAATCAGCATGTTTTCAGAATTTTTACTTTCATTATTAATATTAATATTAAAACAATATAATTAAATGTTAAATAATTTGTTTTTATGCCATTTAAAATACAAGAACCAAACTTATGAAACTAGAATTTAGCATGTTTTCAGAATTTAGTATTTTATATTAATATCAGTATTAAAACAATATGTTTAAATGTTTTTAATATGATATATTTGTCAGACAATATTATTGTATTTGTACATAAACGTCTGGTTTCAGAAATAAAGTATTAATTATTATTTACAGAATTAATAATATTACTATTATTAAACAATTTTGGGAGCTATGAAAGACAAATTTTTAAATTATGATTTCTTATCGTTCAAGATGCGTGTTACTATAAATAAGGTTGCTTGTCAACACTGACACGTATGTTATAGGTTCACCATCACTGAGTTAAACTCTGTTACTGATGAGTATTTAAGGTGTTTTCCGAAATACCATGGTTTTTGAAACCAGTGAATAAGGAAGATTGCCGGCCTGGATGAATAAATGAATGATAACATTTAAATTATCCTTCTGTTCTGATAGCCTATGCCGGAGGGACTTAGGTGTATCTACTACAGGGTGACCCAAAAAAAACTCTAATTAGGCCCCGTTTCTTAGTGTTTTGTCCGAATGAAATGAAACTTTGGTCATAACTAGTTTATTATATTCATAATATCACATCAAAACACTAGGGACTTTGACCTTTTTTTCTCCGTTCTACGGCATGTGTTCTAGATGGCCTCCATTTAGCTCTGTGCATTTCTTGAGGCGCAGCACGAAGTTGTCCATGACGTTCTTACAGACTGAATTGGTAATGGCTCTCATCTCCTCTCTGACGGCTTCCTTGAGTCCCGTGATGGTTCTGGGTTTTCCCAGCGTAGACTCTGTTCTTAAGATAGCCCCAAAGAAAAATAATCTAGGGGACTTAGGTCCGGGCTGTGAAGACTGATGTTGAGACTGATCACTCGGTCTCCGAAGTTCTCTTTCAGCTAATCTCGGGACAGGTTTGAGGTGTGAGAACTTGCTCCGTCTTGCTGGAACCATAACTTGCTCATGAGCTCACTTCATAAAGTGTACACGGGGCCCGTTTTCTTTGGTCTCAATAACAGACAACCAACACTTCATTTAACGTTTGGCAACACTGGTTTTATAAAACAGCTGATTAAGTTATACAGAAACAGATTATCAGACAGTCAAATAAAGACAATAAATATTCAATTTTGATCTAAATTGATTGGTAGACGTCCAAGATATCTGCTTTGATAAATAATTATCTAATATGGCACCATATTTTTTTGCAGCGCTCCTGGTGAGAAAATATTAAAGTTTCGATCTTTCCTTATATCTGACCACTGAATCCATTATTATTAAATAAAATAATTGACTGATATGTAATATACTGACGTGATCACATATTTGTCTAAGAAACCTAAAAGAACGTCACAAAAGCTGGAATTAAAACTTAATAAAAGTAAAAAAAAAAGAAAAAAAAAGATAATTTTATTTAATGATACTAATTTAAATAGAAAAAAATGACTTTCCTAATTATTTAACTCATTTTTAATTACATTTATATTATTAATGTGATAATTATTATTATTGGTTATTATTTCAATTAATAATTTCTGATCAAGATTATGGGTAAAAATTTTTTGATTTATTAAAGAATTTAATTTTAATTTTGAACATTATATTTATAATAACATAAATAAAGTGGTGTGACATCTTACACAAGATTTTTTTAATCTGTTCTACATTATTTTTTATTTTTTAGTAAACTTATATGTATTCATTTGAGTTAAATGTTAATAGCCGACTATAGGTTTACTTTCAATCATAAATAGTATTTGACAAAAAAAAAAAATGAAACATGGTAGATGGAAGATATAATGTAATCTTATCAGATTGCTCGTTTTATAAAACTTTTTTTTTTTAGATTATCAAAAATTATAGAAATTCGAGTTAACTAAAAAAAAAAAAAAAAAAGAATAAAAACATAGAAGTGGTGTGAATAATGGGGCTGATAAATCGGTTGGTTGTCAGTTGGTGATTTTTTTTTTTTGATTGGGTTTTTGGCTGAAGCAGGTGTTGCTCCCCAAACAGATGAGTCTAATAATAATTCCAGATGGAGTCTCTGGTTTCTATATTTGTGGGACAAAACTGAAGTTTGTGCCTTCAACCAATCCGCCTTAAAACTCAGACGGGAAAAAAGTGTTCTTGTTTTTTATATTTTTTTATTTTTTTTCATTTTATTTAAATTACTATCAAATAAATCTTCTTCATTTTTCTTTCTTTTTTTTTTACTTTGATAAAGTTTTAATTCTAGCTATTGTGCCGTGCTTTTAGTTTTCTTAGAAAAATGTGTGATGACGTCAGTATATTTCATTTTTCTTTAAAAATTTTTTAAATTTGTTGCCACAAATTTTATATTTAATTAATATCACTATATTAAAACGACAAATGTTTAAATTAATTTATTAGTATTTTAATCCAATTTCTTCATACGTGACAGCAGTATGAACCATAATAAAAATAACTTATTTGCATATATATATATGTTCTATTGAAACCTATGCCTGTTTCCTGTCTAACACCTTTTCGTATTAATTTTTCCAATTTTTTCACCTCTGACTTCCATAAGTTTGGGACAAGATACATTAGTTCTCTAAAATTTTTATTCCTGTACTCCAATATGTTTCGGTCATCATCGAAACTTAGGGTAGTTAGAGGTGAGAAAATTGGAAAAATTAATTCGAAAATGTGTTAAAATAGAAATAGGCCTAGGTTTCAATAAAACTTGTATAAATGAAGGCCTGCTCCCCAAATATACGAATATATATTTATATATAAAGGATTTTTTTTAAAAAATCATTATTAATTTTCCCTCTAAATTTATATCCTTTTGACCTAGTATTTCAGTTAATTTAATATATATTTAAAAAAATTCAGTCGTTAATATAGTGAATATATTTTTCTACATATCTGGTATTTATTTGAAACGTATTATAGACGTAATAAAAATCTTGCGTCAAAGTTTTTATGCAGTAATATAAATTGTAAGTTTTTTGTATTCTTTTAATTTTTTTTTTTTTAACTACAATATTCATTACGCAACTTCATCTAAATTAAAATATATCATTACTACATGTTGCTTCGGCCTTTTTTTTTCGAATATTAAACCATTTAAAATTATTTCAATATCCAGTTTATCCTTGTATAAACATACTTGGTAATTTGAATTAAGTATTATTACGTGATATTGTTTCTTCGAATAAAAACTAATATATATATTTGAATTATGGCTTAAAGCATCTGAACAAAAAACTTTTACAAACTTTATTAGTGAATATTATTTGTAAACTGAATAAATAAAATATATCAGCCTTACCTGTTTGGTACAAATAAGCAGCTGAAATTGTCTTTTTCATCGAATTAACGAAATTCATCTATTATATATCTTTTTCTTTTATTAAATATCTAATTAATTATGGAATTTGTGGCAGAAATTTAAATAATGCGAACTTTTTTTTTTTTATACTTTTCGCTATTATTAGGTTTGGAATCAACTGACTGTGGAAAGGTCCCAAGTTTATATAGATGATGGAACTGGAGTGCTTCGAAGTCCCTTTGCAGGAACTGTAAGTCCTTCTACTTAATTCGAGCTAGAGAAATATTTTCAAAAAAGGTTGAACATTTCTAGAGCGGAATAGATTAATCATTTTTTTAAAAATTTCAAATGAAGCTTTTTTTTAAATTTTAATTTGATAATGTTGTGGGAAATATAGTAGTATTTTATTTGCTAAGCCATCTTCACTTAGTAGTACTTTCAGACTTCATCGAACTTTCAGAGCAAACTAGGTTGTTTACTGGTGGAGTACCAACTTACATGAACCCACATACACACACACACACAGAAAGATATATATATATATATATATATATATATATATATATATATATATATACTTCATATCCATTTTTATCGCTTTTTTACAAATTCACGATAAATAATAAATATTCTGTAGGATTCCAACGTTGTTACATTGAAAAACCACACCCATAGTCTCAAACTAACCAGGGAAAAATTGAATCAAAATATTGTAGTACTTTATCAAGAGAATGACCAGAGAAGGCTACAAATTTTGGAAGCGCTCTGCATAAGAGAGAAGAAGCCGAACCTGAGCAATCAGACCACGAGCTTCACAAGAATATTAAAACTGCACGCAGGGACGTCAGATGTCAAGTTCATGCCCTCATTAAGTTCAAAGTGTTAGTCCTTTTAGTTAATAACAATCATGAACACGAGAACGTGTCATAACCTGTGTAAAACTCCCACTCAATTTATGTAAACATTTCTTATTGCGTTAGTATGCTCAACAATTTAGATAGTTTTTATTTGCATTTGAGTTAAGTTATAATCTTGTTATTAGTCACCTAAAAACTCCCTGAAGATGGTCAAAGCTGACCGAAACGTTGGAATCCTACAGAATATTTATTATTCATTGTGAATTTTTAAAAAAGCGATAAAAATGGATATGAAGAATAAATCATTTGGTGAATTGCTTTACCATATATATTACAGGAAAGGGTAAAAGCCAAAGTCAGAAAGTTAGAAAAATTCACTCGAAAAAGGACAAAAATGAAAATTGGCATAATTTTTAACAAAAACCTGTTTGAATGAAGGTCTACTCCCAAAATACACACACACACACACACACACACACACACACACATATATATATATATATATATATATATATATGTGTGTGTGTAAAGATTTCACATAAACACGTGAAATAACAATCAATGATCAAACGAGGTTTGAGAATTGCTCGTTCACAAAACTATTTATTCTTAATAGATAGTACATCCTCAACTTTGGGAAACACCTTTTCAATGACGTCAGATATGCAATATATTCATATGCTCCAATGAAATTAAAATCAATAAACAATACCTACTTGCCACACCTTTGTATTTGTAAAACAAACTGTTTGTGAAGTTAGGAAAATACAGCTTAAAGCCCCATAACTTCGCTTCTGTACTGAATTATCAATCTATTTAGAGCCTATATTTTAAGTTAGACATACACAAGTCTAGTGTCAAAGTTTCAGCTTGCTATATCTCATGGTGGCTGAGTTTACTTGAGACAAACGTTTTTCCTTTAAACGTCCATAACTTCACTTCTTAACTTCACTACGTTAAATTTCGAATCAATTCAGAGCCTATATTTTAAGTTAGACATACACAAATCTACTGTAAAAGTTTCAGCTTAATATGTCTTATGATGTCTGAGTTTACTTGTGACAAAATTTTGCGGACAAACCGACAAACTGACAGAAATTTTTTTAAGGGTGGATTCGGTTTCTCCAATGTATGAAACGTAAAGAAAACTTGAAATGAGCCAGTTCTAAGCAATGTTCAGACAAAATCATTACTTTATTTATATAGATATCAAAAATATTGAAAAATTAATGTTTCGTATTCAATCTAGTTTAAGAATGAGCTATTTGAATGACAAGAAAATTTACAATTTAATTGATTAGTAGTTGGTAACATTGAATGGTAGTTGGTACCATCTATTAGTAGTTGGTAACACTGATTAGAAGTTAGTTACACTCAATGGCAGTTGAGAACTAATAATTAGTAGTTGGTAACACTGAACAGTAGTAACTACTGATTAATAGTTGTTGTAATGTCTTGAAGAGTTAGACCTGCGGAGCGACTCGTTTCTGTCTTCCTGATGACTTTGGCCATCGAAATATAGTAGTGAGTTTCTGTTTCATTTCTGTGTGTTCTTTATGTCAATGTAGTTTATGTATATAAATGTGATATTTCCATCCATGACCAGTCAGGACTCATTAACTTTTAATTAACTTTTGTTAATTAATAATTTGTTATTAAATGGGATGGCATATTTTTACGTTTCCTGTGTGTGTGTGTGTGTGTGTGTCGGGCTAGGGCCCGGTCTTACCTCTAACACACACACTCACACACACACACAAAGCGTAAAAAAATGCAATCTCATTTAATAACAAATTATTAATTAACAAAAGTTAATGAGTCCTGACTGGTCACGGATGGAAATATCACATTTAACCACATTCCATTTCATATTAGAGAAGGCATACATCCACGAATATAGACCACGTTAGACCTGGCAACCTCTCGTCCACCGCCAATGCCTATTCTTGACCGTCACAGAGGGTCTGTGATTCAGTATGCCGTGACTGGTGATGGAATTCACCGTGATTCAGCAGGTTCGTGCGAACCGGTGCTTAAAATATTATGAGTTCGGCGAACCGGTTGTTAAAATTACGTAAACCCCTATTCAGACCTGTATTAATTAGCCCACTATTAAACTCCACAAGTGTCGCGTGACTCAACAAGTGTGCATGTATGAGAACGTAATTCGCGCTTGTATATATCCTATATATAACTAAACAATTTAGTTTGGTTTGCGTAACTGTTACAGTGCTCAAACTGCTCATGACAGTGCAGATGTTGAGTTGGTCTAGTCTATATTAGGCCTAGTTTTAACTGTTAGTTCTGAATCAAATTTTGAATGTTTTTAGATCTAAATTTTAAACCTCATAAAGAGGTCTATTAAATCATTTGAATTGCTTAAGGACAATATAGGGGTCATTTGAAAAAGAAATTCATGAGATGGACGCATTCAAAGAGATCTAGTTTACTGAAAATCACAGATTTGTTAGCCTACCTCGTCAAAAGCTACTGGAAGCAATAATAGAAAATATGAAAAAAAAAAAAAGACTGATCGCTGGTGATCATGGTAAAGCAACAAGCAATGAGCAGGAAAAGTTCCTTGAGCTATTTAACTCGCCGAACTCATAATATTTTAAGAACCGGTTCGCACGAACCGGTTCTTACAAAAATTTAATCCCATCACCGTGGCCGTGAACACGAAGGATGATGGTCAGCATTCAGATCATTGGCAGTGATGTAATTGAACAGACACGAATAGGTCAAAAACACTGACTTTATTACTTGTCTTGTCAGTTTTATTTGATTTTCTTTCGGACGCCTTAATAAAAATGTGGGCTTTTGTATGACAGCTTCATGTTTGGTGTCACTTGTATATCTATATTTGTCTGTCGACAGTACATAGGGGGACTAAATGAATCACAATCAACGTCAAAATATGACCTCAAGCCAGAAATTATCATACAACCGGGCTGATTTATCTATACTCCTAAAACTAAACAAAATTTAGTTTTAGGAGTATAGATTACTCCTTACAACCTAAAACTATCTATACTCACTAGTGTTTGAAATAGGTATATTTAAAATCAAAGATACAGACAAAAAAAGGATATTCCTGATTAGTATTTGATTATAGCTGACAAAAGATAATTCCTTTCTTAAAATATGTACAAGATAATAAAATCAAAAGGCTGACTTTATGAAAGTTTCAACTCAATGGCTCTTTTGTTCTTGTCTTATGTTCTATTGCTCTATTGCCATTGCTCTAGTTCCCCGGTATGCTAAGCAGGCATCTTTATATATGCTAAGTAGGGATCTTTAACGAGTATTTGACATCGTACAGGCTTGAGGCACACGGCTTAACATCCTCTCGTCGAGGGACGAGGTACTCAGATTTATTCACCTCCCTCGTGAATAAATTGAGGGCCAGGTGAAGATCGAACACCGGACTATCAGCCCAGAGAAGTAAACGAGAAGTAACGTGTAAACGAGAAGTTACTGCTTCTCACATAGTGACCTCAAGGGTCTACACAACCTGGGTGAGAACCAACAGCCACTACGAGTCCAACCTTAGTTGGCGGAATAGAGAGAGAACCTCGCCATGAGCCACCACCGCCCGTAGTACCGATTATTTTAAGAGTTTCGGTTCAAACTCTGGACCCATGGTCCTACTGAACCTGCTCAGCTGCAGATAGGGTCAGTGGCCCTTATAGCCCCCGGTTCAAAGAACCACGTGGAAAATAAAACCAATGCAACCTATGGTATATCTGCATGGCCCCACTAGGGGCAGTAGAATATAGAGCTGAAAGATCTTATAAAACTGTGTTCAAACGGTGCCCTTGAAAATGCAATTTGAGAGTAAAACTTTGGAACAGTATTTGGTGTTCGGTTATTATTTCATTTTTTCAGGACTTCGTGAAACTGCACTAGCAGTGCTGATTCCATTTGCAAGAAAATGGTTATGTGAGTCAGGATTTAGCACTCTTTTTGTCAATTAAAACAAAATCCACAAAACACTTGAATGCACAAACAGACATGCGTGTTGCTAGCAGTAACATAGTTTCACGTTTTGAAATTCCCATAAGCATGAAAGAAAAATAAAAGAGCCATTGAGTTGAAACTTTCATGAAGTCAGCTTTTTGATTTTATTATCTTGTACATATCTCAAGAAAGGAATTATCTTTTGTCAGCTATAATCAAATACTAGTCTGTGATACCTTTTCTAATCCATATATTTCATTTTTTTTTATATATTAAAATATTTAATGTCTTTTTAAGCGTTTCGAGGCTAGTTCTTGATTTTACTATTTTACCAATATTTCAAACAAGAGTTATTATTTTCGTAAAGTTTATTTAAATATCAATCTATGATGTTTCTTGTCATAAGTTTGATGTATTTTTTACATATATTAAAAGTTAAATAAATATCTTCTGTGGATAAAAAAAACTATTGTTTTGTCTTTTTTTTAATCACAATACTTTAGTTATAGTGAAGTAGCAAAGCGTATTTTATACGCTTTGTGCGTAGTATTGGGCCGACGGAATAATGTTTTGCATGAAAGTTATTCATGGAACAAAAGTTGGTGACCTCTGGTCAAAACTGTCTTCCGCTGAATAAATTGTTTGTAAAAATTGACTTATATATGATTTAGTATAATATAGGAACAGTACGCAACTTATTTCAATATTATAGACTTCGTTCGTCATCAGGAGAAGAAGAAGAAGAAGAGTTCTGCTCGGCTGGCAAATGCTCCTCTTCTTCTTCTCCTTTTTCTGATGACGAAGAAATCGAAATATTGAAGTGAGTTGTGTGTTTTTATTGTTTTTGTTTTATTATTTAAACCGATCCCCTACCGAGTGATAACGTCAGCCGTTTACTGGCTTTTTGTTTGATCGGTGATTTTACAGATTCTACATTGGGTAGTCCTAAATTTTTGCCAAAACTTGAGTGCATTTCGAGTAGGGATCTTTAACGAGTATTTGACATCGTACAGGCTTGGGACTGACGGCTTAGCATCCTCTCGTCGAGGGACGAGGTACTCAGATTTATTCACCTCCTTTGTGAATAAATTGAGGGCCAGGTGGGGTTCGAACACCGGACTATCAGCCCAGAGACGAGTACGTTAACTACTGAGCTAACCTGAGCTGTGTGCGTTTTTTTCTACATGTTCTTTTCTTGTGTTGTCCTAACCGACAGTTCCATGTTTTTAATTAGTACAATATACTTAATACAAATAATTGTACGTAATTTTGATCTTTAAAGCATGCTTTTTGTTCTATTATTAGAATGTTTTACTGTGAGCATTTTGAACTCCATTTGTCCGATATTATCCACATTTTATAGGAAGGTTATTTGATCTTGTTTTAGGCAATAAATACTATTTTTAAGTTCGTAAATATAACAATAAAATAGATTTTTGAGTGTATTGTTTTTTTTTCAAGACTATTGAAAAACTGCCGGACAAGGTGTTGCTTCATATATTCTCCTACTTGAGTCATCGAGAGATCTGTCGACTGGCAACAGTTTCGAGGAAGTGGAGGCAGACTGCATACGATACCAAGTTATGGAAGAGTGTTTCCTTGCGTCCAGAGGTATCAGGACTGCATGTTGGCTCTCTGGAGGCTCTTCTCGCTCTTATAAGGTATTATTAGGCGGTAAGAGCCTAACTCTTATTAGGCTCTTATCACTTTTACAAGGTATTATAAGGCGGTAAGATACTAACTCTTATTAGGCTCTTATCATTCTTATAAGGTATTATTAGGCGGTAAGATCCTAACTCTTATTCGGCTCTTCTTGCTCTTATGAGGTATTATTAGGCGGTAAGAGTCTAAATCTTATTAGGCTCTTCTCGCTCTTATAAGGGATTATTAGGTGGTAAGAGCCTAAGTCTTATCAGGCTCTTATCACTCTTATAAGTTATTATTCTGTATAAAAATAAATAATAAACAAAAATATGTAAATCTACTTAATGTACTTGAATCCGTCTCCAGAGAATAAGCCCTAGCACGGATTTTGGCCTAAAAATAAAGTAAGACAGTGTCTTATTTTTGGAAAAAGACGATAGGTGGTAAGAGTGTAACTCTCATTAGGCTGTTATCACTCTTATAAGGTACTATAACAGTACACTAAGGTACCCTTTGTGTCACTTAGAAATTATAACACTAGCTATGGAAATAAATTCAAAAAACATTATTGACAGGGATAATTGTAATTGTTGTTTCTTGTTATTACGGCACGAAAACAGATTCTTATATGACCCAAGCTTCTGATATAATATTCTTAACATGATTCAAGATATATACACAGTAAGCATATTTAGCAAAATAAATAATCATTTAAAAGTAAAAAAAACATTTCATTTATCATATAAATAAATAAAACATCAATTCAAGTTATATATACAATGAAATATATGTAAAACAAACAAAACTTGTTTGTATATTGAAATATTCAATTTATTTACCAAACGTAACATAACATTAATGAAAGGAATGTGTCTTTATAATATTACCTTAGAACATTCGTATTTTATCTGACAGTTGTGTTCAAGTTTGTTTTTAAAATGATTCATTTTTAACCTCTAATGTAATAGTTAGAGTACTATTATTTTGTATGTAATAGTATTAATACAAATAGTATATATTTGTTACATTTATTTATAATACATTTGCACTACTGTCATTGGTGAGCAAGCAAGCGACTGGCTACCCTGGCTCCACGCCTTTACTTTATTACCATTGTTTATATTATTCAAATTTTAAATTCAAAAAATTTTTGGTTACATTTATTTTTAATTATTTGGCTACTGACATCGGCGAGTACGCAAGCCATTGGGTTACCTTGGCTCCATGCCTTTGGTTTATTCCCAATACCCAATAAGTCTTGCATAATTCTTACCAAACAATAGGGATTATCTACACTATGGGGCCCATTTTTGTGTAAAATATCAACTTGATCCATCAAAGATTGTGGACTGTAGCGTGGTAACAAGCAATGCTAACAATGCTAACCCACCCACCCACCCATACACAGACACACACACGCGCGCGCACACACACGCACACACACACACACACACACACCCACACACACACACACACACACACACACACACAGACATCATTGAAAAAAACTTCATAAAATGACTTTTGAGACCTCAAAACATATAATTCTGTCAAAATCTCGACATAGATTTTTTTCACGATCACTATACTTTACTTATAGTAAAGTAAAACAGGAATGATTTGTTTTTGATTGTGATGATGAAATAGTAAGGTGTTGAGGCTAAATGTTTTCACTAAGTGATGTGTTTGCAGTATCCGGTTTGGACCCAGTTTGAGGTACATCGAGCTGCCCATTGAACTGATTACGCCTACAGTGATCCACGAGCTAGCCAGTAAGTGTCCCAACTTGACTCACATGCTGCTCGACTTTTCGACCGCAATGCAGCTTCACGACTTCAATGAGCTCCAGGTAATCTCATACAGCATCACCTTCACACTGCAGTAGCTTACAGATGGCTTTATAGGTATGACAGCTTGGAGAATCATTTGTGATGTATAGAAGATTCATGTGTCATGCATGTTAGATTCATCTGTGATGTATAGTAGATTCATGTATCATGCATGTCACATTCATGTGTGTTGTATAAAATATTCATATTCTCGTATTTCAGATTCATGTGTGGTGTATAACAGATTCATGTGTCATGCATGTAACATTCATCTGTAGTGTATAGGAGATTCATGTGTGATGTATAGAGTTTCATGTTTCATGCATGTCAGATTCATCTGTGATGTATAGAAGATTCATGTGTCATGTCAGATTCATGTGTGTTGTATAAAAGATTCATGTTCTCGTATGTCGGATTCATGTGTGGTGTATAACAGATTCATGTGTCATGCATGTCACATTCATCTGTAGTGTATATGAGATTCATGTGTGATGTATAGAGTTTCATTTATCATGCATGTCAGATTCATCTGTGATGTATAGAAGATTCATGTGTCATGTCAGATTCATGTGTGTTGTATAAAAGATTCATGTTCTCGTATGTCGGATTCATGTGTGGTGTATAACAAATTCATGTGTCATGCATGTAACATTCATCTGTAGTGTATAGGAGATTCATGTGTGATGTATAGAGTTCATGTATCATGCATGTCACATTCATCTGTGATTTATAGAAGATTCATGTATCATGCATACCAGATTTATGTGTTGTATATAGATGCAGGGTCTTCGTCAGGCATGTTAAGTCACCCCAAAAGGGACATCGTGGTAGGGGGGTGGGGTGGGGGGTAGTTAAGCCGTCGCCGTTAGTTACGAGCCTCCATGTTGGCTCATATGTTTGCTCATCCAGTATCTGGGTGCCAGGACTTACAATTTAAGACTCCCAATGTAAAGAATCAACCTGGAATAAAGTGGTAAAAGGCCTAGATGCCTGTCCACTAATTTAGGATGTAGCTTACTGTGCATGGCTAGCTGACCTTTGACCCTTGAATGAACCAGGTATGTGGGTGCCAGGATTTATAGAATAAATCTATTACTAAAATGGGTGCGAAATAATAAATGTGCCATACTTAGTACCTATGAGAACAACACTAAAAGGATAGACTACAATTGTTATATTAAAGAAAACATATAAATAGTAAACTTAATATTGTTAGATATTAGTCTCGCAGAATCTTTATTCGTATAAATTTTATGTTGTCTGGCTGTTTTTGCTTAAAGATTTGACTGAAGTACATCACCAAGAAAATACTTGTGAAACTTCAAGAATTATGTCTCCACACAAAAAAACGTTTAATATGAAACTAACAACGCGTTTCGAACACTTAGTGTTCTTCTTCAGGTTAACATCTGCACTGTTCAGAGTCGATCTACGGGAATGAGTTAGAAATATCTGAGTCCTTTCTAACTCATTCCCGTAGATCAACTCTCAACAGTGTAGATGTTAACCTGAGGAAGAATATTAAGTGTTCGAAACGCGTTGTTTCTTTCAAATTAAACTTTTTTTTTTGTTAGAGGCGTAATTCTTGAAATTCCCCAATATGAGTAAATATCAGTATATAATAGATTATTCAATTAATAAATAAGTTGATTTCTGGAATAACATTTTTTTCAACTTTTTTCAACTACATTTCTCAAATTAACAATTTGAAATAACAAGAAATTATTCAAAAAACAAATAAATTTCGAAAGAAATGATTTTTAAACTTTTACAATTGTTTACCCGGGGACCAGGTTAACTGAGTGGTTAACGTACTTGCCTCTGAACTGGTACTTCCGGGGTTTAATAATCCCCACATGAGCCTCGATTTATGTATTTACGCGGGAGGTAAATAAATCTGAGTACGCCATCCGTCGGTCCCGAGCCTGTACGATGTCAGGTACTCGTTAAAGATCCCTACTGTAAACACACTTGAGTGTTTACGACTTATTTACGACTCCCAATATAAAATGGCTCACTCATTACTAAAATGGGTACCAAATAATCAATGAGCCACTCTTTCAGTCCTTAGAACAAAACGAAAAAGTGAAAGCCTTATAAGTATGTTCACAGAAGGGGTTCTTGAGGATTTTGGTAATAAAATTCAACTCCTGATTATATGCCCATGTTTCGACAAAAGGTGTTTGGCATTTTCAAGGCTAAAAAACAATTTATTAACGACATAAGTAGAGCAAGACAAATACATCCACGGAATACTCACAAAAAAAAAAGACAAAGAAAAATGTAGTAACAAGAAAACACAAAAGTATCCTAAAATACCCAGTGTTATTGTGCATTATTTAAAAACAAACATTTGTTGTTTAAACCTAATTACTTATTATTAATTATTATCTTATCAGTTTGAAAATTGGGTTTTGTGGTCTTAATAATTAATAATAAGTAATTAGGTTTAAACAACAAATGATTGTTTTTAAATAATACACAATAACAGTGGGTTTTTTATGATCCTTTTGTGGTTTTCTTGTTATTGAATTGTACTTGTTACTGGTTTTTTCGTTTTCTGTTTTTTTGTATTCCATGGATGTATTTGTCTTGCTTTATTTATGTCGTTAATAATTATTTTTTAGCCTTGAAAATACGCCAAACAACTTTTGACGACACATCGGCATATAATCAGGAGTTGGATTTTTATTACTAAAATCCTCAAAAACCCCTTTCTGTGAACTTGAAAAATCAGTGGTCGAGAAGCTATATCAATACTTATACATAAAAAGATTTCACATAAACACGTGAAATAAGAATCAATGATCAAACCACAATATGAAAATGGGAAAACAAGACTAAGATCTTTCAAGCGTAACAAGCGGTCTTCGTCAGAGTCAAAAACCCAGAGTCAGTTGGGTTTATGACTCTGAAGAAGATCGCTTGTTACGGTTGAAAGATCTTAGTCTTATTTTCCCATTTCATATTGTGGTTTGATCATCAATACTTATAAGTGTGGGCGTTGGAAAACAAACAACAAACAAACACTTTCTTTAGCCTTATTAATTGTTATTTTTCTTATTTTTTTTTTCATTTAATTTAAAATAATTAAAGCTAAATGGTATTTGTTGTTTCAGGCGTTTCCGACTAAACTGAAATACCTGTGTATTTGCCTCTCAGAAGTCATCTTCATGGAAGGGTTCATGAGAAAGATATACAACTTCATCAATGGTCTTGAAGTCTTACATCTAATAGGTAAGCAGAAACCTATAACTGCTTACATTTCAAATTTATTCTTTCCTAAATTTTGGAGATAACCTCCAAAAATAAGGAGGTTATATATTGTCATATAAATTATATACGACACTTGATATTTTGAACTAAATTTCTTTAATCTCTATGTAGCAATGGTTAATACTTTGTCTTTTCTTTTCCTTGGGGATTTAAATCATTTCTCACTCTCTTTATCTCTCTCTCTCTCTCTCTTCTCCCCCTGACTCTCTTTCCCCTCCCTCTCTCACTCCTTCTCTCTCTTAAAAAAAAACTATTCCATTTAATTTCCTATCGTCTTCTTATTTTCAAATTTTAGGATTAAATTTTCTATGTTAAAATCAGAGGTGCCTCCCAAAAGCTTTGGTTAATTCATAGGCGCGAGCGAAGTAAAAAAGCTTGAAAAACACTGGTATAAACTCAAACAAAGACCTTTTGTTATGGTTGAAAGATCTTTGTATTTTCTGATTTCTTACTGTAGTTTAGACGTTGGTTTTTTTATTTTACTTGTTTATTGTGAAACCCTCTTATTAATAATAACATAAAGTAGTATCCATGCATAGCAGTATATTTATATATATAAAAAGATTTCACATAAACACGTGAAATAACAATCAATGATCAAACCACAATAAGAAATGGGAAAGTTGGGTTTTTGACTCTGACGAAGACCGCTTGTTACGGTTGAAAGATCTTAGTCTTGTTTTCCCATTTCTTATTGTGGTTTGATCATTTATATATATGCAGTAGAACATCCCAGTGTGTCTTTAATTCGTTCCCAAACCGAGCTCGTATTGCAATTTACTCGTATAAGAGTAAAAATAATAATAAAAAATATATTAAACAAATTAGTCGAAGGTAAAATAATCACTAATCAAACTTAAAAAGATAGGGCTGTTTTGAATGATTAGGATTTTTTTATCTTTGACTATTTTGTTTAATATATTTTTTACTATTATTTTTATTTTTTTTATTTTAAATTATTATTTATACAACTTTACTTTATTCTAACCATCCACATTATTATTATTATTATTATTATTATTTAAGTATTTATTATTTATATTCCCGGATTTTCTTTTGTTTCAGTTATTTTCTTCTTAATTTTCTTCATTATTATCTTTTAGTTTTTATTATTTATATTTCTAATTTTCTTCATTTTTACTTTCTATTTCTTAGCTTATTTCTTGTCAATTTTTCCTACCTCACTTGAACCGGGGTACACACACGCGTGTGACAACACTGTTGGTCTCCAACCGTCGCTTCACAAGTACGCTTGGTGTCCCTATCTCAACTCTCCTGATGACGGTTCAACCGAAAATTACAGACAGTAAGTGTGTTCGTTTCTTTGTTGTGTGTCTGTGATTACTGTGAAACTTTTGTTGTCCTTTTGGATCGTTTTCCTGTTTGCGATATATATATATATATATATATATATATAATATAAACAAGATTTCACATAAACACGTGAAATAACAATCAATAATCAAACCACAAAATAAAATCAGAAAAAAAAGTCCAAGATCATTCAAGCACAACAAGCTGTCCTCGTCAGGGTCAAAAACCCAACTGCTTTTATTTCATTTGGATTTTTGACTCTGACGAAGACCGCTTACTGTGGTTAAAAGATCTTAGTCTTTTTTTCTTATGTCATATTGTGGTTTGATCACTACATATATATATATATATATATATATATATCAATGATCAAACCACAAAAAGAAATGGGAAAACAAGACTAAGATCTTTCAACCGTAACAAGCGGTCTTCGTCAGAGTCAAAAACCCAACTTTATATATATATAATTATATATATATATATATATATTCGTGTAGAGGGCAGCAAATCTTCATGTAGGCATATTTCATTAAAACGTACCGCAGCTTCGGCATTCACAACTTTCAAACTTTGATGACCTATGTTTAGGCCGAAAGCTTGTTTTAGTATTAAAGAGTTAATGTTATTGAGTCGTATGTTGAAGTGTTAATGTCATTAAAGTGTTTTTAAAAAGTTTCTTAATGTCCTTTGGACAACTCATTTGGGAGTTACCTACCCCTAGCCGTAGGATTGTCAGGAGAATTGAACAGCTGAGTTTGAAAGTTGTGAATGCCGAAGCTGCGGTACGTTTTAATGAAATATATATATATATTATTATTATTTTTAGTTAGGTTTTTATAATGTGTTAAAAGTTTTTTTAAATGTTTTAAATTGTTTA
Organism: Hermatobates lingyangjiaoensis; assembly: GCA_026182355.1. Taxonomy (NCBI): domain Eukaryota; kingdom Metazoa; phylum Arthropoda; class Insecta; order Hemiptera; family Hermatobatidae; genus Hermatobates; species Hermatobates lingyangjiaoensis. The sequence goes on along the minus strand of JAPFBL010000323.1, from coordinate 38,492 downwards.
TTTTTTATTTCTTTTTATATCCTTGTCTCCTCTCCCTTCGTAAGTTGGCTACACTGTTTAAGAACACACTTACACTCTCTAATTTTTGGTTTAACCGTCATCAAGAGAGAAGAGATAAAGACACCAAGTGCATATAGAAGCGACGGTTCGAGACCATATACATATTATTTATATTATATTATTTACGAGAAGTTTGAATCTTAACAAATACTTGTCGTTTTGTTTTTCAAGTCATATTACCTCTAATTATAAGTGTAATTTCAGAAAGTCAAAAATATCCGTTACGGAATACTAATTAGTTTAAAATATAGCTCTTCTTATTTACAGGTACTTATGAAAAGATCGAAGAGGAAGAAGAAGAAATTTACGAAGTCATCAACGTACACAAACTGAAGTCTGCTACTCCTAATCTGAGAGTTATCAACCTGTTTGGCATTAACTTTGTCGACGACAGCCATATTGATGCTTTTAGTTCTAACTGCATTCAGGTATGATATCTTCTTAGGAGTTCAAACAACTAATGAGTTTACGAAAGATTTGTTTGGCATTAACTTTGTCGACGACAGCCATATTGATGCTTTTAGTTCTAACTGCATTCAGGTATGATATCTTCTTAGGAGTTCAAACAACTAATGAGTTTACGAAAGAGATTTGTTTGGCATTAACTTTGTCGACGACAGCCATATTGATGCTTTCAGTTCTAACTGCATTCAGGTATGATATCTTCTTAGGAGTTCAAACAACTAATGAGTTTACGAAAGAGATTTGTTTGGCATTAACTTTGTCGACGACAGCCATATTGATGCTTTCAGTTCTAACTGCATTCAGGTACGATATCTTCTTAGGAGTTCAAACAACTAATGAGTTTACGAAAGAGATGTGTTTGGCATTAACTTTGTCGACGACAGCCATATTGATGCTTTTAGTTCTAACTGCATTCAGGTACGATATCTTCTTAGGAGTTCAAACAACTAATGAGTTTACGAAAGAGATGTGTTTGGCATTAACTTTGTCGACGACAGCCATATTGATGCTTTCAGTTCTAACTGCATTCAGGTATGATATCTTCTTAGGAGTTCAAACAACTAATGAGTTTACGAAAGAGATTTGTTTGGCATTAACTTTGTCGACGACAGCCATATTGATGCTTTCAGTTCTAACTGCATTCAGGTACGATATCTTCTTAGGAGTTCAAACAACTAATGAGTTTACGAAAGAGATTTGTTTGGCATTAACTTTGTCGACGACAGCCATATTGATGCTTTTAGTTCTAACTGCATTCAGGTATGATATCTTCTTAGGAGTTCAAACAACTAATGAGTTTACGAAAGAGATTTGTTTGGCATTAACTTTGTCGACGACAGCCATATTGATGCTTTCAGTTCTAACTGCATTCAGGTATGATATCTTCTTAGGAGTTCAAACAACTAATGAGTTTACGAAAGAGATTTGTTTGGCATTAACTTTGTCGACGACAGCCATATTGATGCTTTCAGTTCTAACTGCATTCAGGTATGATATCTTCTTAGGAGTTCAAACAACTAATGAGTTTACGAAAGAGATTTGTTTGGCATTAACTTTGTCGACGACAGCCATATTGATGCTTTTAGTTCTAACTGCATTCAGGTATGATATCTTCTTAGGAGTTCAAACAACTAATGAGTTTACGAAAGAGATTTGTTTGGCATTAACTTTGTCGACGACAGCCATATTGATGCTTTTAGTTCTAACTGCATTCAGGTATGATATCTTCTTAGGAGTTCAAACAACTAATGAGTTTACGAAAGAGATTTGTTTGGCATTAACTTTGTCGACGACAGCCATATTGATGCTTTCAGTTCTAACTGCATTCAGGTACGATATCTTCTTAGGAGTACAAACAACTAATGAGTTTACGAAAGAGATGTGTTTGGCATTAACTTTGTCGACGACAGCCATATTGATGCTTTCAGTTCTAACTGCATTCAGGTACGATATCTTCTTAGGAGTTCAAACAACTAATGAGTTTACGAAAGAGATGTGTTTGGCATCAACTTCATAACCCTCCAATCATACTATTTTAGTTCATAACCCTCCAACCATACTATTTTAATAATCCGTCTTACCTCGTACCCTGCTGCTGAAGTTCTTAGACCGGTTTCGGGCGTCACCCAACTAGTTGATCAGTTCTTGTTGAAGATGGGTGACGCCCGAAACCGGTCTAAGAACTTCAGCAGCAGGGTACGAGATAAGACGGATTACTATAATTTTAATATTAATGATACTAACCTCTGTGGTAATGAAAAAATGCATGAACATACTATTTTAGTTCCTCCTTCCCGCCCGTCCACAAATCATACTGAGTTCAAACACATATTATATTCAATGAATATAACATTCATTTATATTCAATAAATATAGCATTCATTTATATTCAATAATAAATATGAATGAGTTCGAACCGCAATCATATTATTTGACTTTACGACTCCCAATCATACTATTTTAGTTCATAACCCTCCAATCATCCTATTTTAGCCACAGCCCCAATCATACTATTTTAGTTCATAACCCTCCAATCATACTATTTTAGTTCCTCCTTCCCGCCCGTCCACAAATCATACTGAGTTCAAATACATATTATATTCAATGAATATAACATTCAATTAATATTCAATAATAAATATGAATGAGTTCAAACCGCAATCATATTATTTGACTTTACAACTCCCAATCATACTATTTTAGTTCATAACCCTCCAATCATACTATTTTGGCCACAACCCCAATCATACTATTTTAGTTCATAACCCTCCAATCATACTATTTTGGCCACAACCCCAATCATACTATTTTAGTTCATAACCCTCCAATCATACTATTTTAGCCACAGCCCCAATCATACTATTTTAGTTCCTCCTTCCCGCCCGTCCACAAATCATACTGAGTTTAAGCACATATTATATTCAATGAATATAACATTCATTTATATTCAATAATAAATATGAATGAGTTCAAACCGCAATCATATTATTTGACTTTACAACTCCCAATCATACTATTTTAGTTCATAACCCTCCAATCATACTATTTTGGCCACAACCCCAATCATACTATTTTAGTTCATAACCCTCCAATCATACTATTTTGGCCACAACCCCAATCATACTATTTTAGTTCATAACCCTCCAATCATACTATTTTAGTTCATAACCCTCCAATCATGCTATTTTAGCCACAACCCCGATCATACTATTTTAGTTCATAACCCTCCAATCATACTATTTTGGCCACAACCCCAATCATACTATTTTAGTTCATAACCCTCCAATCATACTATTTTAGTTCCTCCTTCCCGCCCGTCCACAAATCATACTGAGTTCAAATACATATTATATTCAATGAATATAACATTCAATTAATATTCAATAATAAATATGAATGAGTTCAAACCTGCAATCATATTATTTGACTTTACGACTCCCAATCATACTATTTTAGTTCATAACCCTCCAATCATGCTATTTTAGCCACAACCCCGATCATACTATTTTAGTTCATAACCCTCCAATCATACTATTTTGACCACAACCCCAATCATACTATTTTAGCCACAGCCCCAATCATACTATTTTAGTTCATAACCCTCCAATCATACTATTTTGACCACAACCCCAATCATACTATTTTAGCCACAGCCCCAATCATACTATTTTAGTTCATAACCCTCCAATCATACTATTTTGGCCACAACCCCAATCATACTATTTTAGTTCATAACCCTCCAATCATACTATATTAGTTCATAACCCTCCAATCATAATATTTTAGCCACAGCCCTAATCATACTATTTTAGTTCCTCCTTCCCGCCCGTCCACAAATCATACTGAGTTCAAACAAATATTATATTCCATGAATATAACATTCATTTATATTCAATAATAAAAATGAATGAGTTCAAACCGCAATCATATTATTTGACTTTACGACTCCAAATAATTCTAAAGACACAGTGTAATAGTAATTGAATGTTTTCAGCTGGAGTGCCTGGCAGTCAATTTTTGCGCCAAAGTCACTGGTTCGACAATGAAGGCTTTGTTTCAACGAAGTAGGAGGCTTCGCTGCCTGCTTATGGACCAGACAAGTAGGTAATTCTTTGTTCTGTCACTACCATTAAATCAGTTATCGGTATATATATATATATACTTTTTCGTTACAAATACGATCCGAAACGGACAAATATAGTTCAATGTAGAAAAAGAAACATAGTGAAATCAAAAGCACACACTTACAGTTTCTAATTTTCTTTTTGAACCGTCTTCAGAAGAGATAAGAGAGAGAAACCAAGCGGACTGGATCAGAGATGGTTGGAGACGGTCTCCAACGCTTTTTATTTATTTATTTTTTTTTTTTATCTAAATCCATATACATCATAATTGATGGACTAATAGTTTTGCGTTGGTTTTTGTACAGGCTTGAAAAGCGAATACCTGATGCAGGTAGAATGGGAGAAGTCTGCCTTGCAGGAGTTGGACATAACGGCGACAGACCTTAGCACCGAGTGCCTTATCGACATGCTTACTCGTATACCAAGCTTGAGGATTCTTAGAGCAGGCCAGCTGAACGGCTTCAATGACTCAGTCTGTTTTCCTTTCAAACTCATTTATATACCTGAAAAATATTATGAGTTACGAGTTACGAGCCAGATTATTACCAGTGTGATAGATCACAATTAAACCAGTATAGTCATATTTAAACCAAGGCTGTGCATTTAATGAATGGAGTTAGAGTAGTCCAAAGTAATGTTAGCGATAAAACATAGTGCCCATGTACAGTTACAATTAATGTAAGGGCTCTGTTAGGTATTGATATGTATGTTGAGGTTTATATATGTCAGATATTAATATGTATGTTGAGGTTTATATTTGTTAGGTATTGATATGTATGATTAATATTAGAAATAGAAAAAACCGTCATACCTCGTAAGTTGATATCGGAGATGTTGGAGCGCTTTCAGATCTTGTCCATCTTCGTTCGCAACTAATCTATGGGGCTATTGTCGAGGGGTTTTATAGTCGTGTCCACTGTTGTAATTATTGTAACTGTTGTAATTGTAATTATTATCTAGTCTAATTCTTTTATAGTTCTTTTTATCGTCATACTGTCCGTCCAGTCTTCTTTTTATTTTTGTTAGTGGTTTGAATAAGATATCGGATTGGTGGTTTATGTGTTCGTTTATTAAATTACCCGATTTTTTATGTTTATAAATTTCTAGTTGTTCTTTTATATTAAGTCTCTGTCCTTTCTGTCCCGTCTTTAGTAAGTCCATTGAGTTTTCTAAGCTGTCAGGTTCGTGTCCGTGTTTGGTTAGGTGATTTGCGAAATTAGATTTATTTGTATTATTTAAATAATCTTTAAGATGTTCTTTGAATCTTTGTATTGATATGTATGTATTGATATGTATGTTGATGTTTATATATATTAGATATTGATATGTATGTTGAGGTTTATATATGTTAGGTATTGATATGTATGTTGAGGTTTATATATGTTAGGTATTGATATGTATGTTGAGGTTTATATATGTTAGGTATTGATATGTATGTTGAGGTTTATATATGTTAGATATTGATATGTATGTTGAGGTTTATATATATTATATATTGATATGTATGTTGAGGTTTATATATGTTAGGTATTGATATGTATGTTGAGGTTTATATATGTTAGGTATTAATATGTATGTTGAGGTTTATATATGTTAGGTATTAATATGTGTGTTGAGGTTTATATATGTTAGATATATATATATATATATATATATATATATATATATATATATATATATAAAAGATCAAATAAAAATATGAAATGTGAAAAATAGACTAAGATCTTTCAACCGTAACAAACGGTCTTCGTCAGAGTCAAAAAATCAACTGACTCAGTTATGGTTGAAATATGAAAGTTTTTTTCACATTTCAAATTGTGGTTTGATCATTGATTGTTATTTCATGTGATATGATATGAATTTACTACAAAAATAATTAACATGCTTTAAATACCAATCAAATATGGATTTCATATAAGAAAAATCCAATTTTCATTGCATTTATGATGATACATATGTTCTATATAGGATAATATAATAACTTAAACATTCATTCATACTTACCTATGCTGTGATAGAACTACGTGCCTTTGGTACGAAGGGATTGGTGAGAATGAAATTTATTTCAATTTAAATTAAAATTAATATATTGTATGGCCAGCACGTACCAGCTGAATAGTTTTAGGACTACCTTACTGGTCAGAGACCTGGGTCGTCCCCCCCGAAGGGGAAATGGCCTAAAACCCGGACAGGGCCCTACCCAAAAGGTAGGTACCAGTTTCAAGAGCTCTACCCAATTAGAGCTCTTACCCACTGGTGAGGGCCGGAGGTTTAGCTCCCCCTAGTTGCAATGCAGGCAACCACCCGAGAAGAAACTGCTTCTCACACAGCGACACATCACATACGATCACTTGTGTCTACTCAACTTGAGTGAGAAACTAAAATTAATATATTTTAAAATAATTTTTTTTTTTTCCTAATGGTAAGACTTATGACTATCACTAAGCTTAGAGCTGAATGTTTGGAGGGGATTATAGGTAGCCAAGCGATCGCCGCGCGTCTCTTTTGTTTTCCTTTTTTTTTTATCTTCTTCTACTTTTTGTTTCAAGGTGTTGAAAATGTGGGCAGAACAAGGAAACGTGCGCAGCTTGGTCGGCTTAGACTTGGACAGTTCTGACAACCTAAGTGATGAAGCCTTGCTGAGGTTTCTCTCACGCTTTGGTCACCAACTCCTTGGGCTTGTACTCTCTGGCATGCCTCACATTACTGACCAGCTGTGGATGCCCATCTTACCAAAGCTGACCAACGCTAAGTAATATACTTTACTGAAAAAAAAAAAAAACTTTTAACAGCATTAATAAGAACCTTCAGCTTCACAACTAAATTCAGCTCTCTATTTAACATTATTTTTCTTGATGTTATATTTCAGTAATAATAAATACATACATTTATGTCTCAACTAAACCACAATAAGAAAATCAAAAATGAATCTAAGATCTTTCAAACGTATCACATGGTTTTCGTCAGAGTTTCACTAATACTAATTATACTGAGCATGAGTGAGATTCTAACGACAGCATGTAAATTTGGTTGAATTTTTTTTTAACCAAATCATATGTTGTCGTCAGATTTTCACTCATACTCATATACTGAGCATGAATGAGACTCTGACGAAAACGACTTGATTTAGTTGAAAGATCTCTCACCCAATCATATGGTTTTCGTCAGAGTCTAACTCGGACTCATATACTGAGAATAAGTGAGTAGTCAGCTGGGTTTTTGACTCTGACGAAGACCACTTGTTACGGTTGAAAGATCTTAGTCTTTTTCTCGCATTTCATATTGTGGTTTGATCATATATATATAATATATATATATACATATATATCAAATTATCAAACCACAATATGAAATGGGAAAACAAGAATAAGATCTTTCAACCGTAACAAGCGGTCTTCGTCAGAGTCCGAAACCCAACTGAAAGTTGAAAGATCTTAGTCTTGTTTTCCCGTTTCATATTGTGGTTTGATCATTGATTGTTATTTTACGTATTTATGTGAAATCTTGTTATATATATATATATATATATATATATATACTTTTTCGTTGGAAATACGATCCGAAACGGACAAATATAGTTTTCAATGTAGAAGAAGAATCATAGAAAAATTAAAAGCTTACACTTACGGTCTCTAATTTTTGGTTTGAGCCGTCTTCAGGAGAGGGAAACCAAGCGCACTGGTTCCAACCATCTTTGAACCAGTGCGCTTGCTTTCACTCTCTTATCTCTCCTGACGACAGTTGAAACCGAAAATTAAAAACTGTAAGTGCGTGTTTTTAATTTGAACTATATATATATTTAATGATGTTTTCTGTGTCTTACTGATGATTACTGACTTTTGACAGAATCCTGGTAATGGGAACACCAGAACGGCTTGGTGTCAACATCCACGTGGACCAGCTAATGGATTCAATAGCCAACAACTGTGTCAACCTAGAAAGACTAGAACTACGCTGGGACCCGGAAAACTTGAGATTCTCCGATAAAAGTCAAAAAGCCATTGATATACTTCGAGTCAAGTGCTTTAAACTCAAGAACCTTGTTCTAAGGTACAAAGTCTTCATCATTAAACAAAAGGAATGCATATCAACAAAGTATCTTTTTTGAATAAAAATATTAAATATAAAAATATACCTTTAATACATTTAATACTTTTTAACAGTTATATAGATAACAAATTAAAAAACAGTCAAGACAAAATATAATCAAATAACAAAATGAATAGTTCGGTATTTTAAGGGCATTAAATTTTTAAAATAAGATACATTTTTAATCTTTTCAATGAAAAGATTTTATTGATGATTTATATATTTATTTTACCTTTTATTACCTTTTTATATATTTTATTACATTTATATATTACCTTTCTTTTATTTATATGGATTTTTAATATTTCAGTGTTTTGAAAACTTTCAATTAATCAAGTTTTCTAAGATTTGTTTTGTCTATTAATTAATTGTTAACAAATATTATGTACTTATAATTTTTATAAATTTGGTAAAATGATTTCAGCGATGGAAGGTACTATGAAATAGTAAAGGCTAATTTTGAAAGAGCGGACAGGATGACGGTCGTGAGAACTTCCACCAGCTGTAGAACTTCTCTGTATTACCTTCTCTTCAATTACAGGGAACTTATTTTCAATTAAATTTCTTCAAGTGATCACTTAAAAATAATTAAGTGTAATTGTTATTATTATATATTTTTTTGTTACAAAAAAAAAAGACAAGAAAACTGTTACTAGCTATATTCATTGTTTAGTCTGGAAAAATATGTTACAACTTGATTAAACTAAAAACTTTTATTAAAGCACCATGTAATTAATATCTTGTTACAAAAACGAAAATATTGTTAAAAATAACCGGAATGTTATCAGAAGTGAGTACTGGAAATGACTTTGCATTAATTTTATCAGAAGTAAAAATATCGATTACAATGAGAATTAAATATTTTGTTTTCGAAGAGTAATAGGTATATCTGCACCTAGGGAATAATGAGGTCTATTTTTTTCTGAGTGCAATAGTTGATTACTAACAAAATATAGTTTAATACATGCATATTATTATTACTAGTGAGGTTAGTATGATTTATATAATTAATATGACAAAGCGTCATACCTTGTAAGATGATCTTGGAGTCATTGGAGTGCTTTCGGTCGTTGTTCATCTTCGATCGCAACACGATCTTCGATCAAGATGGAAAACGTCCGAAAGCGCTCCAACGACTCCAAGATCATCTTACGAGGTATAACGCTTTGCCATATTAATAATATAAAACAAAATAAAGGTTTAAGAAATCTAAAACAAAATAATGTAAATAAAACAGAGTAGAATAATTAGCAATACAGTTGAGATTTAAAAATCAGGCTTGCCACCCTAACTCTTCCCGATCTCATTTCACTTCAAATCTAATAATCAATATCAACAAAATAATTAGGTTGGACAACCTGGATATATCCTATTTTATCATTAGTCATCCGTCTTTTATCATTTTGACACGGCGATTAAATGTCTTATATTATTGCCTGAAAACTAGACGTAAAAAAGTCGCTTTTCGTCCTTTCTAGAGATAAAATTATTTTTTGTTAAAATCAGTTCAAAAGCGACGTGAAATTTCAGTTCACTAGTCGTAGAGAATACCACAAGAGTCATATGAACATCTCTTTTTTGATTCAGTTCTTAGTTCATTACCAATATAGAGCAAAGAAAACCTGTCTTCGATTGGCTTAAAAAAGTTCATTCTTTATTATTCCAAATTAAGTCAGATCACTTAAAAATATTGATTTATTTCGACGATTCATTTAAAGGTTCAGAATTTTTATCTTTGAAGTAAATGCTCTATTTATAGAATATTGTTGTATATACATATCTTTATATTGTACAACATTATTGTTATTATGCGAAAAGTAACCACAAGAAACACGTGATGGTAAAATACAAAAAAAAACCACAAAAATAAAAGTGAAAAGAGTAGCCACTTTATATCATCAGAGAGAGACTGATGATTATTTAACGTGAAAGCATCAGAACATTTATTGTTCCTTTTCGACATTTATTTCTGCGGTTTTTCTTTCATATTGTTAATATATATAATGCAAATATATATATATATATATATATTTATAAAGTATTATGTACTTTATATTATTTATGTATAATAATACAAGCATAAATACGGTTAGTAATAATTATTTTGACCCAACTCCACTGTAAACTGTAAAATTTCTATCGGTGAAGCAACCACTTTTTTTTATATGTTTTTGAATGTTTTTAGTCTTTTTTTTGCAATTTCTTATTTTGGTTGATCATATATATATATATACAATTAAAAGAAACGGTCCAGCGGACTTTTTTAAATAAAATAAATTCAAAAGGAAGACAACGATGGTCGAAATATCTATGTGAGTTATGTTTGTGTCTTTCTGTGTGTTTCCTTCGTTTTAAATTTAATTTATATATATATATATATATATATATATATATCATGATTTGTTTTCTTGACCCAATATTTATATGATGTAATTTTTTTTTTGAGGTTTGAGGTCCAATGATTAAAACTACTCCTTTTGCCGACGTTTCGACATATATTTATGTCATCTTCAGAGCTACAACATGATTGTTTTACAATTAGCACTACTATTACTACTATTTGGTAATTTATTACATTTTAATATGTTCGGTAACAAAGAGGAATTTATTGATAAATCAGTTATTACGACTATGGATTATTTTGTTATAATCCATTATTATGCTGCAACATAAACAGGTTTCCAAGGTAATCAAATAGTGATCTCTATACTTATGCAATAATTCTAAAGCAATAGAATAATTATAACAATATCTTATGTTAATGTATAACAAAATAATCCATAGTCGTAATAACTGATTATCAAATAAATTCCTCTTTGTTACCAGAATCATGATTATAATGTAATAATTTACCAAATAGTAGTAATAGTAGTGCTAATCATGTTGTACCCTGAAGATGACATAAATATATGTCGAAACGTCGGCAAAAGGACTAGTTTTAATCATTGACCTCAACCTCAAAAAAAAATTCATAGTATAAATATTATTTATTATATATATATTTTATATATATATTTATATATTATATATATATTAATATATATATCCATCCATGATAAACGGAAACAGCAAGACAGATTACAGATTACACTTATATATATATTTATATGTAACAGATTCAATAATATATTGACCGTTTGATAGAATGGGTGTGTTATCTAATCAGGATTCGGTCAAATTTTCTAAGTTCAAAAATCAAACTCTCATTTGCCAACGTTTCGGTTTTAGAGAGATTCGGTTTTGACCTTTTTCGTAGGCAGAAGTAAGGAATTTTTTTACTAAGAAAATGAAATTTACATAAATAAATAAAAACATATAAATAAATTTACATTATTTAAAGGAACAACAATGTTAAACGGACAAAACCTTCGATTAGATAGTCGAAGGCTAAACACATTGTAAGACAGACGAATAAAAAGGAATAAATGAAACACTTTTACATAGATCTGTTTATCTGAAAAATCATCTGGAATTTGTTTGGAATGGAGAAGTTCACAAATAAAAATTAGAAATAATAATAATATTTAAAATTATTATAAATCGTGTAACCTTTGTTTTATTTCGTATGTTATAATTTTAAATAAACAAATACATTTTAATTCAAACTGGGTTTGTTGAGGATTTGGTCCAAAGAATTAGCTACTCCTAGGAAACCCATTTTGAACTTTAAGAGTCATACAGTCTAGAAGTTATATCTATATTAAATACAATATAAATTAAGGCAAAAGAGTTGTTGAAGATAAAGCGTTATTCATTTATTTATTACTAGCAAACATACTCGTCTTTGACGGAATCAAAAATTCTATTATACTTGGTATTCCAAAATACTACGGAATACCATACCAATTATAGTATTATACTAATACTACAATTAGAAATCATAGAATAGTAGAAAATATCATTTTTAGTACAGTGTTAAACAAATGCCTCTGTATACACCACATTAGCTGTCTGCCCTTCAGGTTCATGAAAGAACAAAGAGTTGGAACCTCTGACACATGAGCAAGTAAACTACAGTTGACCACGTGAGAAAAACTTGGTCTCGCTAACTTGAATTTCTGCATTAGAAAACAAATAGTGGCTTGGAATCAATGGTATGCGTGGTATACACACAGACTTCCCAATACCTCACCCAGTCATGATGTCCGCCTCTATGGCATATCTGTGCAGAGCACAAACTCAGAGTCGTGTCCCGTTGCACATTTCCCGGGGCACTCAAGTTTCGTAACATGAAATTTGTTACTGGTACTGAAACGCAGCATGATGGTGCTCCTACTTGAAGTTTTTACTCATGAGCGTACAGTCCAGGAGCAGTCACGGAGTCAAGAAATTCAGTTGGATAATGAACTACTTCCTCATTTCTAATCACTCTCTTTACTGACTTGTAAGTTCTATCTTCGGCTTGATATAGAGTAAGAACTTGTTTGTTGATTTTTCTTGCCTGTTCATTAGTAAGGCTTGAGCATTGCTCGTTCACAAAGCTATTTATTCTTAATAGATAGTACATCCTCAACTCTGGGAAACACCTTTTCAATTATGTCAAATACGCAATATATTCATATGCTCCAATAAAATTAAAATCAACTAACAATACCTACATGCCACACCTGTGTATTTTCAAAACAAACTTGTCTGTGAAGTTAGGAAAATACATCTTAAAGCTCCATAACTTCGTTTCTGCACTGAATTATCAATCTATTTAGAGCCTATATTTTAAGTTAGGCATACAGAGATCTACTGTAAAAGTTTCACCTTGATATGCCATATGGTGGTGACTGAGTTTTTTTGTGACAAAATTTTGCGGACAAACCGACAGAAATTTTTCTAAGGGTGGATTCGGTTTCTAAGCAATGTACAGACAAAATTATTATTTTATTTATATAGATTATATTTTTTGATGCATGCGCAGGCCATGTTGGGCTTCTTGAATATGTAGTTAAAGGTTAAAAAAAAACTGTTCAAAAAGAAGGAAACATGTGTTTAAAAATAAACAATTGAAAGATATACTTTTGTACTGTCTTTTTCCGAAAATAAGTCCTTGCGTGATTTTTGGGACTTTTTGAAAAATAAGCCCTCTCTAGAAAAATAAGCCGTAGTTAAAAAATGAGAAAATATAATTCGTTAAAAACGCTATTGAATTTAGAAGGTATCTCTAGCTACCCTAATATATCAGAGAATTGTTTGTGAACAAAATATTCTGAGAATTCCTTGTTTACTTCTACAATATGTTTCAAGCAGTGCACAGGCAAATGTCAAAAATAATTTCTAAAATTTATAAAGTAGAATTTATCTTTAAAATACAATAAGGCAGAAGTTTGCATAGAGTGACGGTGCAGATACAATGTTTGTGCATTGCAGTCTTGTAAGTCTGATTATTGCCTATTACTTTGTTGTACTTGAAGTCCTACCCCAGAAAATAAACCCTAAAACGCGTTTTGTACCTATCAAGAAAGTAAAACAGTGTCTTATTTTTCGGAAAAAGACGGTATTTTGTTATTTGGATACGCAAGGGACATATGATAACTGATTGGGGTGAAAGGGAATTGTTCGTTTTGGTGGTCACAGTCGAATTGTAATCAGCCAACTGGACAAAAACAAAGTTAGTTGGACAAACCACCAGCTGTCCTAGAACACTCTGTTATCTAGAGGAAAGTGTGATTTCTAGGAAGGTATGAGCTTTTTTTTTTCTTTTACTTCTGTTTGGTTCAAAGTAATTGGAAACGCTCGAGCATTCTTGACTCCCGCTGTAACTGGTCACCTAGAAAACCAAACGAAAGTGACTTGGTTTTGATTGTTCCTGTCCACAACAGAAAATGATAGGAGGGGAAAATGATTCGTGCAGAGCTAGGAGCTCGCTTCACAATTACTACATGCCACTACACCATCGGCCTTTTAATACGGATTGACCCACACTACTGAGGCGGAACTAACACCAAATCGCTGTCCAATCCAGAAAACCTAACTCCTAAATACCCATTACTTTTCCAACTCCCATAGAAGTTCAAAGTTAAAAAAAAAAAATATTTAAAATCATTATAAGCGTTCTAAGGTAAAATGAATAAACAAATAAATGAAGTTTTATTCAACAACCAACAGCGCGTTTCGAATACTTTCTGTTCATCACCACATCCTTTCGTATCTTCCTGATGATGAACACAAAGTGTTCGAAACGCGTTGTTGTTTGTTGAATAAAACTTCATTTGCGTGGAGACTTTTGTTTGTTTATCTATTTTACCTCAGAATGGGTAAAAACCACACAATTACGGATTTCACAACTAATGTTTTTTTTTCATTATAACCTTGTATCTTTGTTTTTGTTTGTTTTATTTCGTATATCATAATTTCAAAAATGAACAAATAAATTATCATTCAAATGAGTTTCTTGAAGATTTTATCTAAATCCACCTTTCGAGTTGAAAAAACCTATTTTTTTGCATATATTTTTGTTTTTGTTTGTTTTATTTGGTATCTCATAATTTCAAAATGAACAAATAAATTATTATTCCAAATAAGTTGCTTGAGGATTTTGTCTAAATTCTCCTTAGAAGAAGTATTTCTAATTTGGTTCTAATCTAATTTCTTCTTTGGTTTCTAATCTAAATTTGGTTAATTTTTTGGACCAAATCCTCAAGAAACCCATTTTGAATTTTAAGAATCAGTGGACGAGAAGCTATATCAATAATTAATCTTTACATAAAAAATACAAAGTTTGTCTGTCTGTCCTCGATAGAAATAAAACTAGAGACATTTAGATAAAGAAACTTTGTTCGGGGGAACTAACTACGGTATTTTGATTTTGATCAGGGTCCTTTTCTTGTTTTGATTTTGATTAGTTTCATTTTGAGGATCTAAAGGCTCCATATTTACAGACCCCTTAAAACAAAATTCAATATAATGAAACGGTTTCAATTCAATTCAACAGAAGATCATTATAATGTATGTGAGTTTGGAAAAGTTTCTAAATTGGGGTTCCTAGGAGCACAACACCACCTAACATGTTTCTCTTTCCATTGCTGGAAGAAGTTAAAGGATATTTTATAACTGAAACTTATTTAAATTTCCTCGAGAAAATTAACGATGTAATTTTCATTTTGATGATAATCTACTTTCCTATACCTATGTTTAATTTTTGAAAAAAAAAATGTATGCAAATTTATAATAAGTTTTATATTATATCTTTTTTATTTCATTATCATTATGAAATAATAAGAAATGATTAATTATTTTCTTTATAAGAATAATAAAAAGTTAAATAATTATTGATACATTAATACATCACAGAGTATGTATTTGTAAATATATACATTATATATATATATATATATATATATATATATAATATAAGCTGTATGTATCTAAATACCACAGAATATGGCTCGCTAAGAATATAAAAAGTTAAATAACTATTGCTACATTAATATTTTACAGAGTATATATTTCTAAATATATACTTATATATATATATATAAAATAAATTCAAAACGAAGGAAACACACAGGAAGACACAGACATAACTCACATCGATATTTCGACCATCGTCGTCATCAGGAGGTGTGAAGAGCGAAGAGCAAAGAGTCCCGCAGGAAGGCAGGAGTCGCTGCCTTGTCTTCCTGCGGGACTCTTCGCTCTTCGCTCTTCACACCTCCTGATGACGACGATGGTCGAAATATCGATGTGAGTTATGTCTATGTCTTTCTGTGTGTTTTCTTCTTTTTGAATTTATTTTATTTAAAAAAGTCCGCTGGACCGTTTCTTTTAATTGTGATTATATAATATATATATACCTCATTAAATATCTTGCCAACATTAAGTTTAGTATGTTTCCTACATCCCTTTTCAAGGTTTCGAATGCTTCTTTTAGATATTTAATGAGGTATGTTTAAAAGAAGGTCTACTCTCAAAGTATACCAATATTAATATTATATATATATATATATATATATATATATATATATATATATATGCTCTAAATACCACAGAATGCAGCTCGCGGTAACTTAAAAATTATGTATTGCGGTCCCCAGCTAACAAAAGGAGCCTGTGTTTCAAATCAAAAGGCAAATTACTCGAATATCTCAAACTCAAACTGAATTAACAATCAACACACTAGTAAATAATAATAGATGAAAAAAGAAAAAGTTGCTTCATAGTTTGAATTGCTACTATGAAGCTGTCAAGGAATGATTGTTAACTGTTTGGGTGAAATCTAACGATGTCCTCTTGTTACCTTTCTCATTCCACCTATATTAATCTTTGTGTCTTTTATAAAATATTAACCTACATTTCAAAAAAAAAAAAAAAAGAGACAAAGACTCTCAATGTCTCTGTCAAAATCGAATTATTTCAGCCATTTCTCAAATCTTTTCTCTTTCCATCCCTTATAGTTCTTTTCAAGCAATTAAAGTTAAGTGCATAAAAAACTGTTTCCACGCCATTATTTATTATTTATCGAAATTACTATAGAGATGTAAATTTCATAATCTGCATACCCATATAATAAATATAAATGTATATATATACAAAACAGTAATGAATTGTCGACCGTGAGACAGATATATAACAAAAAGCATAAATCGGGATGCGGTCAGTTTCTTCCACTTCCAATCAAACTCTCATTGCCGACGTTTATTAACGATTGTCATTTGAATATTTAACCTTCCATATTGTTTTAGTAATGTAATTTGTAATAGTTCGTTCATTTTTAAATATTCCTACTTTTGTAAGTTCATTGTAATTTTTTCTAGATAGGTTTCTTTTTTTTATTGCTATCCTAATACTCATGATTGTATTTAATTTTTCATAATGTACTTCTTTTTTTTTTGTGTTAAAAATGTACGTTTTTAAGTTCTTAATTTTCTTTGTATTGTAGGCCTTTGAAAAAGATTTTGAATAAAATCGAAACGTCGGCAATGGGAGTTTGATTAGAAGTGGAAGAAACTGACCACATCCCGATTTATCCTTTTTATGTTATATATATATATATATATATATATATATATATATATATTTGATTATGAGCAACCTTCAATCAAACATTTTTATTAAAAATTATGCCAATTTTAACTTTTGTTCTTTTCAAGTTAATTTTTCAAGTTTTCTCACTAAGACTTCATTTTATTAACTAACAAGTTTTAACTATAAAACAAATTAACCTTACATACAAATTTATACGCTTTCAGCCATCTGACAATCTTTTAGCACTAATAACAATTCTTATATAACTGAAAGGTAGAAAATTAGGGGTTGGGGGGGATTAACACAATTATTAACATCCTAACAGGTGAGGAACTTGAAAAATTAACTCGAAAAGAACTAATTAAAATTGGCATAATTGGTTGAATAAAATTTAAAATATAGACTATATAATATTTAATTTGTTAAAATTAAACCATATTTAGCTGACTTTTTTTTATAAGTATGCTCCAGTTTCCGGAATAACGATCTTGTTAATGTTCACATTATATAGTAAGTTACCCAATCATGCTTCCCTTGTAACACATTTGGCTTGCTGTCCTGCCATTATCAAGGGCAGATGATTTTCAAGTTAAAGCTTTATATAAGACAAGGTGGAATGTGTTACTCAATGTATGGTGGGTTAAAGTTATTTTTCTAATCTGTGAGGGTTGAGTGACCTAGGTTCGTTGCAGCTACCTGTGAGAGGCCCTAATTGGCTTGAGGTTGATTTAAACAATATGAGAGCTTTAGAACTAATTTCTAATTGTTTATTAATATATGGCTTCTTTTTATTGATAAGTATGACTTCTGTTATTCTAAGTCTATGCTAGCTCTTTCTTTTTTTATTATTTTTGTCCCTTCAACAAGAGCTTCCCTTGTTAACTTAGAATGATGGGCTTGCTCTGTGTGCTTTCTAGGGGCTCCAGATATCAGGTGCATAGTGAGTCTCCTAGACAGTGTAGTTGTAGTTACTCCAATGTATGAGTGCTTCTGGGTTTCGCAGTCCCCATAATGACATTTGTACTCGTACACCAGATTCGTTTCTTTCAATGGAGAATCCTTGCAGAGGTTTCTATTAGTCATAAAAAGTCTGCTTATTGTAGGGCTTTTATAATATGTGACCAGGAAAACTATATCGTTAGCATTTTTACATCTTATATTGGTTTTTATAATGTCTTTTAGTAACCTTTCATCTTGTATTGCTCCAAATATTGGTTTCTATAATATATTTTATGCACGGTTCCAGTTGTTTCTTCATTTTTTTTCTTATTTTTCAGGGAAATAAAAAATAAACCAATATAAATAAAAATAATAATAAATATAATATAATAAATGATTATTAACTAGCAAACGTACCCGTCTTTGAAGGAATCAAAAATTATATTATACTTGGTATTCCAAAATACCATTAGAAATTATAGAATAGTAGAAAATAAAATTATTAGTACAGTGTTAAGCAAATACCTCTGTATACATTACATTAGCTGTCTGTTCTTCAGGTTCATGGAAGAACAAACAGTTGGGACCTCTGACTCTAAAGCAAGTAAACTACAGTTGACCATGTGAAAAAAACTTGGTCTCGTTTACTTGAATTCCTGCATTAGATAAAGTTTCCCCTTGCGACTTAGTTAACGTCAATGCGAAATAGGCTCTGAAAGGACTTTGCGATCGCTTCAACGGAAACAAATAGTGGTTCGCAATCAATAGTGTGGCATACACACGCGTGGTATACACACAGACTCCCCATTCCACACCCAGTCATGATGTCCGCCTCTATGGGATATCTGTGCAGAGCACAAGCTCAGAGTCCTGTCCGGTTGCACAGTTTTGGGGCACTCACGTTTCATAACATAAAATTTGTTACTGCTACTAAATCGCAGCATGATTAGTGCCCCTACTTTAAGTTTTTATTCATGAGCAGGCAGTCCAGGAGTAGTCAAGGAGTTAAGAAATTCAGTTGGATAATGAACTACTACCTCATCATTAATCACTCTCTTTACTGACATGTAATTTCTTTCCTCGGCATGATATAGTGTAGGAACTTGTTTGTTGATTTTTCCTGCCTGTTCATATTAAGGGTTAAGAATAGAAAATACAGCCTCAACTCTGGGAAACACCTTTTCAATGATGTCAATGAAATTAAAATCAACTAACAATACCTATTTGCTACACCTGTGTATTTTCAAAATAAACATGGCTGTGAAGTTAGCAAGATACAGCTTAAAGCCCCATTAGAATAAAATTTATTCTAACTGCTTGTTTCTTGTTCATTATTGACCTTTGACCTTCTCTTTATATTAACTTGTACTATCCTTTTAATCTATTTATAGCAATGACTAAGCATGAGTCATCGATTTTAATTTAACATGTCACTTGGTCAACTTCTTTTCCAGTTGAACCCTGTTAGCAGGAGGTTAGTTCGTAGGATCGAATCTCTCAGTCTTAAGATCGTGAATGCCGAGACTGCGGTTAATTTTAATGATATATATATATACATAGCCGTTGAGATTTGACTTGGACAAAGACTGCTTGTTACGTATATAAGATCTTAGTATTTTTTCTGATTTCTTAGAATTTTTAATGTCGTTTGGACGTTGATTTTATTTCATGTGTTCATTATAAAATCTTATGTTGTTAGAATTTGAAACTAACAGTCCCAATATATCAAATTAATGTTGTTATAGTTAAATAATAATAATAAAAAAAAGTAAAACATAAAAAAAAATGATTTTATGTCTGAACATTAAGACTTCCAATATACATTATAAAAATTATAGCATAATAGTCTCATTATCCTCTTTTTTTTTTTCGTTGGAATAATTCAGTGAAAATCATGCAAAAATTAGAGCACTTAGGGTATATTGAAAAAAAGAAACTTTTCAATTATTTCAGCAACATTAAACCGATGGAAGGCGACGACGACGAGGATTTCACCGTTTAGACCAGACATCTACTCGCTGCCGTGAGGAGACGTATCCTGAATTACTTGCACCGATTTTTATAATATATTTATAATTTGTAATAAAAATTCGCTTTTATTTAGTATTATTTTAAATATAATGAAACATTTTTTTTTTAAATGTTTTAACTATGAATAGTTAAATACTGGCACGTTTGAAGGAAATTATTTCCTTAAAAGTAATTTTCAACCGCTTTGTCTGATGTGAAAGTTTACGTTTTTTTTTTTATAGAACTTTCACTGGATGAAAAGGGAGGAAGAACGGAAACAAATCAATATTTCTTAGCAAAATTCTAGCTATTTACGTAGATTGAAAGAATTTCAGGCAAATAGAATTAAATTATTATAAAAAATAATTGGTATTTTTAGATTTGTATAGATTTAGAATGACTGTTTTATAGACATTTATGGTAACATGAGGGAGATGCAGTCTAAATGACTATTTATTTATTTTTTTTTTATGTTAAGCTTAAGATAAGATTTTTGTAGTATTTTCTCACTTCTTGGATCTATCTCACTCGTTCTGTCCTGTAAATCTATATCTCTCACTATTTCCACCTCTCTCTTCCTTCTCACTCGACCACAGTTTGTCTCTCTTTATACACACCAATCTCCTATTACCACATATCTCTTAACCACACTCTTCTCTATCCCTCACTTCATCTCTCTTTATGCACAATAATCTCCCATTTTCCATGTATCTCTTAACCACACTCTTCTCCATCCCTCCATTCATCTCTGTTTATACACTCTAATCTCCCATTTTCCATATATCTCTTAACCATACTCTTCTCTATCCCTCACTTCATCTCTCTTTATACACACTAATCTCCCATTTTCCATATATCTCTTAACCACACTCTTCTCCATCCCTCCCTTCATCTCTCTTTATACAATCTAATCTCCCATTTTCCATATATCTCTTAACCACACTCTTCTCTATCCATCACTTCATCTCTCTTTATACACACTAATCTCCCATTTTCCATATATCTCTTAACCATACTCTTCTCTATCCCTCACTTCATCTCTGTTTATACACTCTAATCTCCCATTTTCCATATATCTCTTAACCACACTCTTCTCTATCCCTCACTTCATCTCTCTTTATGCACAATAATCTCCCATTTTCCATATATCTCTTAACCACACTCTTCTCTATCCCTCACTTCATCTCTCTTTATACACACTAATCTCCCATTTTCCATATATCTCTTAACCATACTCTTCTCTATCCCTCACTTCATCTCTGTTTATACAATCTAATCTCCCATTTTCCATATATCTCTTAACCACACTCTTCTCATCCCTCACTTCATCTCTTTTATGACACTTAATCTCCCATTTTCCATGTATCTCTTAACCACACTCTTCTCTATCCCTCACTTCATCTCTCTTTATACACACTAATCTCCCATTTTCCATATATCTCTTAACCACACTCTTCTCCATCCCTCCCTTCATCTCTCTTTATACACACTAATCTCCCATTTTCCATATATCTCTTAACCACACTCTTCTCTATCCCTCACTTCATCTCTCTTTATGCACAATAATCTCCCATTTTCCATATATCTCTTAACCACACTCTTCTCCATCCCTCCATTCATCTCTGTTTATACACTCTAATCTCCCATTTTCCATATATCTCTTAACCACACTCTTCTCCATCCCTCCCTTCATCTCTCTTTTTACACACTAATCTCCCATTTTCCATATATCTCTTAACCACACTCTTCTCTATCCCTCACTTCATCTCTCTTTATACACACTAATCTCCCATTTCCATATATCTCTTAACCACACTCTTCTCCATCCCTCCCTTCATCTCTCTTTATACACTCTAATCTCCCATTTTCCATATATCTCTTAACCACACTCTTCTCTATCCCTCACTTCATCTCTCTTTATACACACTAATCTCCCATTTTCCATATATCTCTTAACCATACTCTTCTCATCCCTCCCTTCATCTCTCTTTATACACCTAATCTCCCATTTTCCATATATCTCTTAACCACACTCTTCTCTATCCCTCCTTCATCTCTCTTTATACACTCTAATCTCCCATTTTCCATATATCTCTTAACCATACTCTTCTCTAACCCTCACTTCATCTCTTTTATACACCTAATCTCCCATTTTCCATATATCTCTTAACCACACTCTTCTCTATCCCTCACTTCATCTCTCTTTATGCACAATAATCTCCCATTTTCCATATATCTCTTAACCACACTCTTCTCTATCCCTCACTTCATCTCTCTTTATACACACTAATCTCCCATTTTCCATATATCTCTTAACCATACTCTTCTCTATCCCTCACTTCATCTCTGTTTATACACTCTAATCTCCCATTTTCCATATATCTCTTAACCACACTCTTCTCGATCCCTCCCTTCATCTCTGTTTATACACTCTAATCTCCCATTTTCCATGTATCTCTTAACCATACTCTTCTCTATCCCTCACTTCATCTCTCTTTATACACACTAATCTCCCATTTTCCATATATCTCTTAACCACACTCTTCTCTATCCCTCACTTCATCTCTCTTTATACACAATAATCTCCCATTTTCCATATATCTCTTAACCACACTCTTCTCCATCCCTCCCTTCATCTCTGTTTATACACTCTAATCTCCCATTTTCCATATATCTCTTAACCATACTCTTCTCTATCCCTCACTTCATCTCTCTTTATACACACTAATCTCCCATTTTCCATATATCTCTTAACCACACTCTTCTCCATCCCTCCCTTCATCTCTCTTTATACACTAATCTCCCATTTTCCATATATCTCTTAACCACACTCTTCTCCATCCCTCCCTTCATCTCTGTTTATACACTCTAATCTCCCATTTTCCATATATCTCTTAACCACACTCTTCTCCATCCCTCCCTTCATCTCTCTTTATACACAATAATCTCCCATTTTCCATATATCTCTTAACCACACTCTTCTCATCCCTCCCTTCATCTCTCTTTATACACTCTAATCTCCCATTTTCCATATATCTCTTAACCACACTCTTCTCCATCCCTCCCTTCATCTCTCTTTATACACACTAATCTCCCATTTTCCATATATCTCTTAACCACACTCTTCTCCATCCCTCCCTTCATCTCTCTATATACAATCTAAAGTCCCATTTTCCATATATCTCTTAACTACACTCTTCTCCATCCCTCCCTTCATCTCTGTTTATACACTCTAATCTCCCATTTTCCATATATCTCTTAACCACACTCTTCTCCATCCCACCCTTCATCTCTCTTTATACACTCTAATCTCCCATTTTCCATATATCTCTTAACCACACTCTTCTCCATCACTCCCTTCATCTCTCTTTATACACTCTAATCTCCCACTTTCCATATATCTCTTAACCACACTCTTCTACATCCCTCCATTTATCTCTGTTTATACACTCTTAGATATCTCTCATAGGTTTGATTGCAGTGAGGTCCCACAAGGGACACACACTAGGACGAATATTGGCCCTTTGTGATACCACGAAAATGAAGATAGACTATATTAGGAGGCCTAAATTGTGCCTAAGAGGAATATGTTTAGAGAAGGGATGTTTGACATCCTGCAGGCTCAGCACCGACGGCTTAACGTTCATCTCCGGAGGTCAGTAACACCTCCCGCGTGAATAAATCCAAGGCCAGAGTAGGTATATATATATATATATATATATATATATATATATATAGGTGTGTTCTCTAATCGGGGTTCGGTCAATTTTCCAGGATAAAAAATCAAACTCTCGTTGCCAACGTTTCGGTTTTATTTAAAACCTTTTTCATAGGCAGAAGTAAGAATTTTTTAACTAAGAAAATGAAATTTACATTATTTAAAGGAACATTAAAAACCGAAACGTTGGCAACGAGAGTTTGATTTTTTATCCTGGAAAATTGACCGAACCCCGATTAGAGAACACACCTATTCTATCAAACGGTCGATATATTATTGAATCTGTTATATATTATATATATATATATATATATATATATATATATTATATAAATATTGATAAAAGTATCGACCGTGGAATAGAAACAAAACTAAAATTTATCGGGACTCGGCCAGTTCTGAACTGACCTAGTCCCGATAAACTTTAGTTTTGTATATATATTATATATTTATAGTTTACCTACTACAATAAGAAAAATAGCCAGGAGGCTAGAATCTGTTAATAAAAAGGTTGTGAATGCAGAAACTGCGATCATTTTCAATAAAATATGCTTGAGAGAAGATCTGCTTATCTGCCAATATATACCTATATATATAATTAAAGTTGCAACTAGAGAACAGAAAAAACACAAAAAAAGGACTAACACTCAAGATTCTCGATCATTTCGGTTGTCTTGCCTTCTTCAGGAGAGAAGAAATAGAAAAAGGAGAAGGAACGAAGGAGCGGAGACGTGAACGCGTCTACCGACCGATACAAACACCTATAGAGTGACACGCAGTGCAGCCACCTTACCGTCGTGGACCAGTTTAAGCTGTGAGTAAATGAAATAATAAAAGTGTTATGTAAGAAAAGCTGGAGAGAAAAAAAAGAAAAATTATAAACTAAAAATTAAAAAATAATGATGAAGAGAGAAATAGTCAAAATACAGTAGAAAAAAAAGAGTAAAAACCAAACTCTAGAGTGGCAAAATGTGAAAAAATAAAACATGTTAAATCAAAATCGATGACTCATGCTTAGTCATTGCTATTAATAGATTAAAAGGGTTAGTACAGGTAAATATAAAGAGAAGGTCAAAGGTCAATAAAGAACAAGAAACAAGCGGTTAGAATAAAAGAGTTGAAAGGTCAACAGTATAACTGGACTAATAGTTAATAAATATATATATATATATATGATGAAGCAACAAAATGAAATGGGAAAAAAAGACTAAGATCTTTCAACCACAACAAGCGGTCTTCGTCAGGCTTGAAAGATGGTAATATTTTTTTTCCATTTCGTATTGTGGTTTGATCATTGATTGTTATTTCACATGTTTACGTTAAATCTTGTTAATATATATATATATATATATATATTATAGATGAAAAAGAAATCTATATCTTTTTACCTGCTTATATATATTATATAATTAATAAATTTTATTACAGGTAATAAATATTATATTAATAAAACCTTCGATTAGACTGTACTAAAGTAGACTGTACTGTACAAGTCTAGTCAAAGGTTTTGTCCTATAAATAATGTTAATTTCATTTTCTTAGTAAAAAAATTCTTACTTCTGCCTATGAAAAGGTTTTAAAATAAAACCAAAACGTCGGAGTTTGATTTTTGAACCAAGAAAAGTTGACCGAATCCCGATTAGATAAGACACCTACCTATTCTATCAAACGGTCGATATATTATTGAATCTGTTATTATATATATATATATATAATCAAAATATTAAAACGGTCCAAACCGGACAGATATATAAATGAAAAAAGACAAATCTTCTATTTGTTATCTTTTTTCTATATATATATATATATAGACACAGTCTTTTGTGTGTGTCTTTATTTGTGTTTTCTCTTTCCTGTGCGAACTATATATATATATATATATATATATATATATATATATATATATATATATATATATATATAATATTAGAATTCGTATATAACCGTCATACACCTGTCAGGAGAGCTCGACCGGTTTTGGTTCCTTCTGGTTTCCATCTTCAAATATACGAATACATGGCAACATGAGAAATGCAAGAATAAAATTTAAGAGTTAAATATAAATACTAACTATAATATTAAATAATAAAGTTGGCTATACAGATACCATAGGTTTTAATGATATAGGTAGCAGGTTACATAAACAAGAATTTTACAATCTGTTGTTCTTGAAGATGGGAACCAGAAGGGTTCGAAACCGATCAAGCTCTCTAGACATCATGGAAGTATGATGCTTATTATTAATATTAATTTTATAATATTAATATTAATATTTGGGTTCTATTTGCAGTGATGTAAGGGTACACATGTGTTGATAAGGAATCCAGAAGGAATATTCATAAATAAGTAGAGTTACAATAACCGATGTATAAAATAGAACTTTGAAACTTAAAGTAACCCAGGATTTAGAGTTTATTAAATATAATGTTATTTGTGTACTGATGATCAAACGACAATATAAAATGGGAAAACAAGACTAAGATCTTTCAACCGTAATAAGCGATCTTCGTCAGAGTCAAAAATCCAACTGTGACGACTCTGATGAAGACCGCTTGTTATGTTTGAAAGATCCTAGTCTTGTTTTCCCATTTTCATATTGTGGTTTGATCATTGATTGTTATTTCACGTGTTTATGTGAAATTTTTTTATCGTATATTGATGTATGCGGGAGAACTCATGAGAGGCCATCCACATGAGCTGTGTGGGGGGATGGTGAGACGTTTCGATGTTTGTGGGGGTGTTGGGGTGGGGGTGTGTCAGAACAGGAGGTGGATGACGGCGGGGGAGGCAGCAATAAACAGTCCACTGCAGACATCGGCTTGCCTTCGACATGAGACCCGCTACCTGCTGCTTCGTCATCCTCCTCTCCTTCACCATTCCCTGCATTTTGGTAAGTAACCGACAACATTTATTTTATTACAAAGTAATATTACAACGTCCCAGAACGATATATCATCTTTTTTATCATGTGATAGCTAAAAGAAATAACCTACCAACATACCTACGATATTATTAACACTCTAACAAGATATAACCAGATAAATTAGACACAACAAAAAATTTAAGCATTTTGTAATATTTTAAGACTGCCCACCAACTAAAGGACGAAATTCCACGCTTTATGTTTTAACCCTAATGAGTGTTAAAACAATTTTGATTGTTATTCACCTAGCACAGGGGTGGGCAAACTACTGCCCCCGGGCCACATCCGGCCAACCAAAGATTGGTACATGATTTAGGTTTGATGTAAATGATTGTATTAATTTTATTTTGACTCGCTATTAAGTGCATTTTAACATCAGGTGGTGCAGTATCACACTTTCAGCTTTCGTTCTTCTTTGCTGGTCGGATTATTTAAGTGTGATAAATACTAACAAAAAACCTAAAGATCCCAGATGGGTAATGAATATCTCAGATCTGTTCTGAGAATTGCCCCAGACTTCCATGCTATGTATTTAAAATTTGTGATCAACAACACTGTTCTCATTAAAAGAGTATGTTTATACTTCAATGACTTTTTTTTTGTTTGTTTAATACGTACTGTTAACTAATGCTGTTTTTTATATTATATTTTGCACTGAAATGGCCTAACTGTCAAATTTTAAAGTTAATGTGGCCCGCGAGTCAAAATAATTGCCCACCCCTGACCTAAACTCATAAAGGCATGCGTTATCAAACGCATAGGTTGTGGGAACCTCTTGACAAGTCAATATGTAAAAAGATAAACAAAAATGCAATCATCACTATAATACGAGTATACTTTAAATAAATAAGAAAATTATCACTGAAATCCTAAGTGAAAATCTTCCTCGTGTCATGCTCTTAACGTGTACTACATATTGCATATCTCACAATAGTTATAACTCAAACTTTTTAGTATACAGGTTTTTGAGATTTTTTGAGGGTTTGGGTCTGGATATTAAAAAACGCTTCTTCGCTAACGTTTCGACATATATTTATGTCCTCCTCAGGGCTAAAACATTAATACATTGAGCATAAATATTACGACTACACTAGTTCTATTGTTTGCTAATATGTAACAAAAAATATAAACCATAGATTTACGTATTTCAGTCTGGTTTTGTATTATATTGATAAGAATTTCCAGAGATTTAAATTTCTTTACCTGGGAAGTCTGTTGTGTTATTATTGTTTTTTTCCCCCCATTTGTATAATCTTATAAGTATCTATATGTCAGACATATTAATAATCATTGTTCTAAATGTTTATCAATTTTAGTATGATAATATGAAGAATAGTTCATGTTCATGTCCAAAACAGTACATGGAAGTACACGGTAGGCTAACATTCACGCATTCAAACCTTTTTAGCTTGAATATTTTGAAATTTTTTCTCCTTTTTTAGATTTTAAAATAATTCGTTACATGCATTACAAGATTTTTAAAAAATGTATATACTCGTATTTTGAATACTAATAAATATTTATGAATTGATTCGGACAGAATATTTTCTTAGTCAATGTAAACAATTGTAGAGTAAAAAGCTAATGAAATGGTCTCCACGTATAAAAATTTAATCGTATAAACAACGCGTTTCCAACACGTAGTGTTCTTCTTCAGGCATTAACTAAGGGTGAGTATCTGTACTACAACAGTGTCAGTTGTAATTTTACATATGTGTGTCAGTTGTATCACAGACACACTCACCCTTAACGAACTTCGTGTTCAAAACGCGTTGTTTATACGATTAAAGTTTTATATGTGGAGACCATTTTATTAGCTTTTTACCCTACAATGAGTAAATACCACATAATAACTGATTGCACTATGTTCCAATGTAAACAAATCCGACAAGTTAAGACAGTTAAGAATTATTCGAAGTTGAGTTTAATGCCTCTTAAAAAGGTCGACATTTTTCAGAAATCTGTTTCATTACATATATATTGTTTTGATGTAAATTATATGTAAAATCTTAGTATTTTAGCGAAAAAGATTAAATGCAAGACAGAAAAAGACTCGTTCTCCTCATTCTATTTTATTGAATGATTCTTATTTTCAATTTTGTTGAAAAACAAAAGCACCTAACTGATTCCATTTCCTTACAGAATATTTATGTTGTTTAATACGAGTCAGTTTTGCTTTTTCTAAGATTATTTGTGACAATCTCCATACAGTATCTTGTATGCAGAAAAATCACAATTAAACACGTGATGCAATCAAAAAAGTCCAAAAACTACAAGGAAAAAGAATAACAAAAGGAATTAATGCTCTGAGGCTTTTCACTTTATGTCGTCAGAGGGCAAACAGAGTAAGAAAGAAGAAGGTAACTGAAAAGTTAACCTGTAGGGAACTTTTCTGTCCCTCCTGGTTAAGTTTTCTGTTACCTTCTTTTATCTTGTTTTTTTTTACCCTCTAATAACATAAAGTGAAATGCCTAAGAGCATTTATTTCTTTTCTTTTATTTCTTTTTCCCTTGTGTTTATGGACTTCACAATATCTTGTACATACAACATTTTTTGCTTTTCCTTCCAACAGTTTAGCACCACTAAGTAAATCTTCAGTTTAATTCAAAAATTATGGAGTGTCCTTTAAACAGTAACTAAAAGGAACTTCTAATATATTTCTTTTTTTGAAGGGCTCTTTATCAATCCATATCCATGGGTTTTTCCATGTTAATATCAATCAATGATCAATGATCTATCAAGAACGAAACTATTTTATAAGCATATGCATAGAAATTATAACAAAAGTAACATAAAGTGAAACACAGACATAACTCACTTCTGTACTGTTGCCATCAGGAGGTGAAGAAACCCGCATGTAGGAAGGGCAGTAACACAGTCATTTGCCGAAATATAGAAGTGAGTTATGCTTGTGACTATCTTTGTGTTACTGTCGTTATAATTTTTATGTAAAGTTATCGGACCTTATCAGTTGACTTACATATATATATATATAGGTGTGTTCTCTAATCGGGGTTCGGTCAATTTTCCAGGATAAAAAATCAAACTTTGATTTTTTATCCTGGAAAATTGACCGAACCCCGATTAGAGAACACACCTATTCTATCAAACGGTCGATATATTATTGAATCTGTTATATATATATATATATATATATATATATATATATACACTTTTTTGATGAAAATACGATCCGAAACGAACAAATACAGTTCAATGTACATAAAGAAACGTACCTTATTCTCTGTGACCGGGCGCGTATGTGGCAACATTGTTGGTCTCCAACCGTCTCTGTACCAGTGCGCTTGGTTTCCCTTTCTTATCTCTCCTGAAGACGGTTCAACCAAAAATTGAGACTGTAAGTGTGTGTTTTTAATTTCTCTACGTTTCTTTATGTACATTGAACTGTATACGTGTATATATAATTGAACTGTATAGTGATTTAATTTTAAAGTTGAACCCAAAATTGAAGAAAAGATTTCGAAATTTAGAAAAATATTCGACGAAGTTAAATCAAGTGGAATCAGACATAAAGTTTTTAAATGCATATATATATATATATCAATGGGCGATTTTTTTGTGTGTGTTTTTCTCTTTCCTGCGTGAACTAATATATATATATATATATATATATAATATATATATATATATATATAATATATATATATATATATATATGATCAAACCACAATAAGAAATGGGAAAACAAGACTTTCCAGTTCAGTTTTTGACTCTGACGAAGACAGCTTGTTGCGGTTGAAAGATCTTAGTCTTGTTTTCCCATTCTTATTGTGGTTTGATCATTGATTGTTATTTCACGTGTTTATGTGAAAGCTTTATATATATATATATATATATATATATATATATATATATATATATATAATCTTCTTCTCAAGGACTTCGACTTGCCTAAACACAGCTTTTTCGCTGTTAGAACAACGGTTAAGATAGTCAGCAATTGTAGTCGATGCGTTTCGATCACTTTCCGTAATCAACTTCAGGAGATCAATCAAGGGGCGATGTGGGTCTTATACGTCTACAACGTATCTACAACTTTATCTAAAACATTATCTACATCGTTGTAATTTTCGCAATTTGCAATTTTCGGGCAATCCGTCTTCATGAGAAAAGAGAAAGGAAGACCAAGCACGTTGTAGACGCAATGGCTAGTAACCCAATATATATATAAAATAAATTCAAAACGAAGGAAACACACAGAAAGACACAGACATAACTCACATCGATATTTCGACCATCGTAGTCATCAGGAGGTGTGAAGAGCGAAGAGCGAAGAGTCCCGCAGGAAGACAGGGCAGCGACTCATATATATATATAATATATATATCAAGTGCAATATATATATATATATATATTGTAACTATATAACAAAACACTATACAGTATTATTAATATGTAGTATAGTATTTTCTACACCATTAATAGGAATACTATACTACGATTCTATACAATTTTTCTTTATTGGGACTTTGTACAGCGTCAATCAATTCTCAAAAAAACAAATACTTTTAAGTAAACGTTTCGTCTATATTTCTTTCATCAAGTGAATAATTGTACACCGTAGTTTGTATTCTAATCAACAAAAGTATTAATTTTCTATCATTTACTTTCTGTACTATCACAAATATAATATCAAAGACCAATATAAAACTTCTCTGTATTAATGTAATAATTGAATATATTAAATTTTATCATTTTGTTTTTTTTTTTCGT
This sequence comes from Hermatobates lingyangjiaoensis, assembly GCA_026182355.1. Lineage (NCBI taxonomy): Eukaryota > Metazoa > Arthropoda > Insecta > Hemiptera > Hermatobatidae > Hermatobates > Hermatobates lingyangjiaoensis. Next base: position 6,976 of record JAPFBL010000323.1, on the reverse strand, counting down.
TTGATAGAATGTCAGGTAAAAATAGATAATTTTTATAAAAAAAAAAATCTCCTAAACGTGGAATAAAATACCGAATGAGACAGTCAGACGAGATACCGTAAAGTCTTGACAGTTATATCAGATTTGTGACAGTTCCAATCAAACCATTGGCATTCCATTGTTAAACAACTAACAACTGTATTTCGACCAGTCATCCTCAATCTATCCACTATGATCACCTTCTTCAGTGTTAAATTTATTTCTCAACAATTTCTAAATTTTATATATCAGAGTTTTGATATGAAACCTTCAATAATGATACATTCTAATTCCGTTATTCTACCTCTTCTCATAAAGTTTATATTAGATTATACATATATATATAAATATACTTTTTTTCGTTGGAAATACGATCCAAAACGGACAAATATAGTTCAATATAGACAAAGAAACATAGAGAAATCAAAAGAACACACTTACAGTCTCTAATTTTCGGTTTGAACCGTCTTCAGGAGAGATAAGAGAGGGAAACCAAGCGCACTGGTTCAGGGACGGTTGGAGACCCAACCGTCATTGGAGGGTCTCCAACCGTCCCTGAACCAGTGCGCTTGGTTTCCTTCTCTTATCTCTCCTGAAGACGGTTCAAACAGAAAATTAGAGACTGTAAGTATGTTCTTTTGATTTCTCTATGTTTCTTTGTCTATATTGAACTATATATATATATATATATATATATATATATATATATATATATAATAAATATAAAAAACGAAGGAAACACACAGAAAGACACAGACATAACTCACATCGATATTTCGACAATCGTCGTCATCAGGAGGTGCGAAGAGCGAAGAGTCCCGCAGGAAGACAGGGCGGTACTGAACTCGGAAACCGCAGCCAGTACCCCACCACTTACCACCAAGCGGGGGAAGGGAGGGAAGGAAATGAAGAGCCAAATTAAGACGTAAAAGGAACGAGTAAAAATTATAACTATAAAAAATTATAAAAAAGACCTACTTCCCTGGCGCTTATAAGCTTCGTGCTGTTATTAAGCTTCGTGCTGTTATTAAGGAGTCTTTTCCGATTCTGTCTACTTCTACTTCTACTTCTTCCATCTTTAATCACCCCCCTTCTATTTCCTACCGTAAAACTGCCAATCTAAAAAGCATTTTCTCTCATATTTCCCCTCAGCCTTCCAATCCTGTTCCTGGAATGAAACAATGTGGACGCCGTGGCTGTCAAACTTGCCTGATTGTAAATCCTAATCCTTCCTTCGATTCCCCTCTCCACCATAGTTCCTACCCGGTTCAGGTCAATTCCTCATGTACCTCGAGCAACTGTGTTTACCGACTGGATTGCACTCAGTGTGACTCCTTTTACGTTGGCTTAACTTCTAATAAGTTGAGCCTTCGTATGAATGGTCATAGGGCTTCAGTCGGTCAACGCAGTAACTATCCTGTAGCCATCCATGCGAACTCGCATGGACTCAGTTTCAATGACTGTTTCAGGGTTCAGATCCTGAAACAGATCCCCGAATCCAACAATAAAGTTACCCTAAGAGCTTCAGAGGAGGCATACATATGCTTACTTGATGCTCGCTCTTCCCCCGGACTCAACCTCAACCGATAATTTATTTATGATTTATTTATTTATTATTTTTTATTTATTTATTTATTATTTTTTATTTATTTATTTATTATTTTTTAATATATAATTTTAATTATATAATTATATAATTTAAAATAATATATTATTTTAATATTAATACATATGCTTACTTGATGCTCGCTCTTCCCCCGGACTCAACCTCAACCGATAATTTATTTATGATTTATTTATTTATTTATTATTTTTTATTTATTTATTTATTATTTTTTATTTATTATTTTTATTAATTTTAATTTGATTTATCTACTTTTTTATAATTTTTTATAGTTATAATTTTTACTCGTTCCTTTTACGTCTTAATTTGGCTCTTCATTTCCTTCCCTCCCTTCCCCCGCTTGGTGGTAAGTGGTGGGGTACTGGCTGCGGTTTCCGAGTTCAGTACCGCCCTGTCTTCCTGCGGGACTCTTCGCACCTCCTGATGACGACGATTGTCGAAATATCGATGTGAGTTATGTCTGTGTCTTTCTGTGTGTTTCCTTCGTTTTTTATTTTATTGTAAAAAAGTCCGCTGGACCGTTTCTTTTAATTGTGTATATATATATATATATATATATATATATAAAGATTTGGGTTTTTGACTCTGACGAAGACCGCTTGTTACGGTTGAAAGATCTTACTCTTGTTTTCTCATTTCTTATTGTGGTTTGGTCATTGATATATACACGTACATACAAAACTATAGTTTATCGGGACTTGGTCACTGAACTGTTGAGTGTCGCGTGTTCATTCAGACTACAGTTGTTAAAAATCCGCATACTATTTTTCTTTGTAAAATAATTTGTAATGTAATACTTAGTTTTTCTGTTTCCAAATTTATACTTCTGCCTATGAAAAAGGTTTTAAATAAAAACCGAAAACGTTGGCAATGAGAGTTTAATTTGAACCTGAAGAACTGACTGAATCCCGATAAACTATAGTTTTGTTTCTATTCCACGGTCGATACTTTTATCAAAATATATATATATATAAAACAGTTCAAACTTGAAGATAGGTAGCACACAAAGTAAAGAAACACACTTACAAACTCAAATTTTCGGGTAATTCGTCTTCAGGAGAAAAGAGAAAGGGAGACAAAGCACGTTGTAGACGCAACGGCTAGTAACTCAAAGTAATATATACATATTAGTATATTTTGAGAGTACATCTTCATTTAAACATGTTTTATTAAAAGTATGCCGAATTTCATTTTTGTTCTTTTTCTTTCTGAAGTGTTGAAAACAAAGTTTAGAAAACTTGAAAAATTAAACAGAAAAAAAACAATAATGAAAATCGGCGTAATTTTTAATAAAACATATGTATATATATATATATATATATATTATATAAAAATTTTTACTTACAGAATTTAATATTAAGATGAGTCATGAATGGACAAAGAGAAATGGTGACAAAAAGATAATTTATTTATAATAAAAATTACAAAACTATATTTATCACAGACAACAGTATCAACAATGTCCATCTCCTAATAGGGGAGCTGTTTTAAACCTTGTTGGTTTTTTGCAAATAACGGTAATCAAACTATTTACGGAAATTAAAAAGATACTAAGACGCCACATTAGATGGTAGCCTGTGGTCTTGAAATATTGACGTTCGCAAGAGTAAACATTATAGACAATGGTAGGTAGTTAGTAGACGCTCTAAGCCAACGTAAAAAGAGTCACACAGAGTGCAATCCAGTCGGTAAACACAGCTGTGCACCTAATGCTGACAGTTTATGGACTACCATACGACTCTTAGGAGTTGGGTCGTCCCGTTTCCCCGGGATCAGGGGTTGCGGGTTAATTTGGCCCATCAGGGCCGAAATGAGACGTCTCTTTATGGGACGTAATGAGATTGAAAATGGAGATACTAAAAATCTTAGTTGGCTAAAAGCCAACTGCACGATATAAGTTCCAGACAGAGTAGATCCATAGGTCTCTCTTTCGAATATATAAGGGCAAGAGATGGATATTCATTCTTCCTCCACTTCGAGTAGCCCGTCAAAAGCCAAAGCGTCTATTAAAACAACTATCAGTATTCCAGCCCACTTACCTGAGATCGTGATCCGTTCCTACTCTAAGAAGGCATCCGCCCGAGAAGTTACTGCTTCTCACATAGTGACCTCAAGGGTCTACCCAACCTGGGTGAGAACCAACAGCCACTACGAGTCCAAACTCAGTTGGCGAGATGGAGAGAGAATCTCTCCATGGATCCCCGCCGCCCAATGTACCGACTTATTTTAAGAGTTTCGGTTCAAACTCCAGACCCATGGTCCTACTGAACCTGCTCAGCTGCAGGAGGGTCAGTGGCCCTTGTAGCCCCCGGTTCAAAGAACCACGTGGAAGATTAAGCCAATGCAACCTGTGGTATAGCTGCATGGCCCCACTAGGGGCGGACCGATACCAACATTAGTATCTTATGTTCTTTTTATACTATTCAAGAATCTTATATGTAGATATTTTATGATTTAGCATCTATTAGTTCATTGATAAACCAAATTACAGAAGATATTTTGTCACCCATCCAAGTAGTAATCACTCCCAATGTTTCTGAACTTCAGTTTTCAGTATTTAGCAGAGGATGTTGACCTGTATTATTATGCTAATAATAATATAAATTAATTAAAAAATTAATATTAATTATAGTATTGGGACGAGTACTCGGAATCGGAAATAACGGAACTTTTCTAGGTATCGGACCTGAATCGGAATTGGAGAATTTTAATCGAATCTCGGATTCTGAAAACGATTCTTTGAAATAAATACAGACAGTATGTAATTGATACTTGTTTAACAGAGATTTCAGTTTTATACGGAGTGCCAGCGTGGCTGTTGTCAAGCTGGATTATTTGTTTTTATTAATTCTTAGCTAGTAAACTTTGAAATTTTAACAAAACCCAAAAATATTAATATAAAAACCAAATTAAGAAATTGGGAAAACCAAGACTAAGGATCTTTCAACCGTAACAAGGGTTTTCGTCAGATTCAAAAACCAACTGAACACTAAATACAGAAACATCTGTAATTGAAAATGGGAAAGATGGTTTTAAAAGGGTGAAAGCACGGGTTAATGTCCAAAAGGGATGTTTGGGAAAAAAGGAGTACATAAGAAAATAAAAAACTATCCCTTATTTATTACCTTAAAATAATGTTGAAAAAATTATTGAACGTCTCTAATAAATTTAATAAAGATCAATATTTATAAAACATAGTAAAACGGTCTATTCAAATTGATACTTTCGTTACGAGGCATGCTCTTAAAGAGGTTACGCTGGGATTTTTTTACTTTTTCTTTTGTATTTTGTTTTTAAATTTTTAATTAGTCTTTGTTTCACATTAAACTTTCGATTAATAAATATATAAATGATCAAACCACAATAACAAATGGGAAAACAAGACTAAGATCTTTCAACGTAACAAGCGGTCTCGTCAAGTCAAAAACCAACTGGTTTTTTGGATTTTGACTCTGACGAAGATCGCTTGTTACGGTTGAAAGATCTTAGTCTTGTTTTCCCATTTGTTATTGTGGTTTGATTATTTATATATATAATATATATATATACTCGTATCGGAATCGAAACTTTAATGTAGTATCGGGACTCGTATCAGAATCGTTAAACATTTTGGTATCGTCCCATCACTAATTAATTATACATAGATAATTAATAAGTAGTTTTAATTCAAGAGTGCTCACACGTTTTCTGCATACGAGTTACTTATGAAATGATAAGCTATAATGATCTACCCACTGTATTTACTCGTACTTAGAAATATCTTCAGGATTCTTATAATTTATTATGATGTATTTAATATTTCATAAAGTAAAAAACTTTCTCTTCCCATATCATATGAAAATGGTACGTTTTTTCTTCTTTCCCCATCCAGTCTCCAAAACTTTTTTTTAATTTTAAGAGAAAAAATTATAAGTAAAGAGTATGAGGTAACTTAATGACTAGCTAATTAGTTTAATGAACTTAGAGCCGCTTTTGCGTTTGCCCAGTCACCTTAGTATCAACAATCGTAATTCATTTGATTAGTCATCCTATATATTAATCAGTAACAGGATTAATTAGAGGCTGATGTTAATTTGTTTAATGCAATGCCATCTACCAATAATACCTCGGCGATAGACGTATTGAGTGCCTCTGTTTTAATGCAAGCCGAAAAAATTTTTTTTTATGTATTAAACAACTAAATAACGATGTATTTTTTTTTTCAGGCAAAAGAAGAAAAGCCTGCTAATAATGAGAAAGACAGTTCTGTGACAGATGTGTTCATGCATGCCCTTTCAGACCTGGGAGAGAGGTCCTTCACCGAGGTTGTCTCCAGTTTAGACGCAAAAGGATGTAAGTACTTAAAAACGAGTGACATTTCCGCAATCTGTCTTCCTCTTAATTATCTATAGCGGTTCTAATTTTAAATGTAACAGTTTGTCAAGAAAAATTACTTCTTTAATATGTTGGTAAGTTAGAAAATAAATATATGGAAATAAATATAAATAGTATTTCATTTAACCGACGTTGCAACCAACCTTGATAAAATGGAATACTATATATATATATATATATAAAGATTTCACGTAAACAAGTGAAATAACAGTCAATGATCAAACCACAGTATGAAATGTGGAAACAAGACTAAAACCTTTCAACAGTAACAAGCTGCCTTCGTCAGAGTCCAGTTGGGTTTTTGACTCTGACGAAGACCACTTGTTACGTTGAAAGATTTTAGTCTTGTTTTCCCATTTCATATTGGGTTTGATCATTGATATATATATATATATATATATTTCGTTGAACAGCTGACCGTATTTCGCTGATGTCATTTTTTTCACTAGTTTTTCAAGGTTTCTGAATACCTTCTTCTTTCCTTCATCCAAACGTTGGAGAATGTTAATTAGTTATAACCGACATGTTTCGACTGGCTTCCAGTCATCTTCAGGGTGATTAATTAAACAAAGAGGAAAATTATTAGTCTTTGGAGTTGGTATTAAAACACATTATATGAGAAGTTTGAAGTAGCTGCTCTTCGGCCTGATTCGCAAGGGCAACTGACTGAGGTGGGGTGGATGGTGGGGTGGGGACTGACAGTTAACGGTTTTTTTCATCCAATCAGGCGCATATAGTTTAAGCACTCTCTCACTACACCCGTTTGAATATTTATTGTAGGTTTATTCTGTTTAATTATTATTGCTTCTGCGATTTGCAGCCGATTGAAGTTGTTTTCTTTTCTAATTATTTTAGTTCCACTCACGAGTAGGTCTCTAGTTATTTGGTATTATGCTTGTCCTCTGAATGTCCACCCCCACCCCACCCCACCCCCCCAGTCAGTTGCCCTTGCGAATCCCA